>REGM01000027.1:1270374-1306546 GCA_004194415.1 Aurelia aurita | reverse complement strand
ATGCATACAACGTTTATTAGAATGCATACAACGTTTATTACGATGCATACAAAGTTTATTACGTTGCATACAATGTTTATTAGAATGCATACAACGTTTATACATATGCGTTTATACAACGCATACAAAGTTTTCTTGAATTATAGCTCTTACATTCAGGTGCTATTTAGTAGGAAAACTGAATAATTTCCATAACCAATACCCAAAGAATTTTGGCGTGCCTTCGGCGCGCTTCCAGCTTCTGCTATATCTGTGGCACCCCCTTTGCAAGTTGCACCTCTCAATTTCTGGCTAGAATCACGGGCTTTAGGAAACTCTGAATTAAAGATTAGATTTTCCGATGATACATCGAGTGTTTCTTCATTTTAATTTCAATCTTGATACATCGAGGGCGAAGCGCGCGGCAGAGTGACGTGACCTAGAGCCATTATGCCACTCAAACGGAAACTCCAGAGAAAGATGTATCACGAATGAAATGAAAAAGACAAACTCGATGTATCATTGGAAAATCTAATTTTTAATTCAGCATTTCCTAAAGCCCGTGCTAGAATCACCCCTGCAGAACAAATCGAATAATTCTGGGTGGTTATCAGTTTCTACAACAGAATATCACGGACTAATATTAAATCAAGTTTTGCCCATGTGTCAGCAAATTAGTTGCATGAAAAACTGCAAACTCCCTTGCTTAAAAAAAGAAGAATTAGCTGATTCTAGGCCATTCTAGAGGTCGTATTTACAAAATTTTCCAGGGGAGCATCCCTGGTCCACTTAGATGTATGCACTTCCCGCCCATGTGGCTGGCTTCCCCCTGGTTTCATAGTGCATAACTAACTAATGATGCACAGAAATTTGTGAAAATTATGCTGTCCGGTGCACGGAAATATTACATTCCATACTTGTCTCTGCCCACAAGGAAACTTGCCAAACCTATTGCCACACCCTTTTGCCACACCCTTTTGACCGGAAAACTGCGATTTACGTTGTTTTGTGCAGTGATGAAAATTCCTTAAATTAATGCCTGGCTTCAGTGAAAGTTCTGCAGCACTAAAAAAAATAGAGCTTAGACTAGAGCCAATTGATTCGATATCGGGATTTTCTATTAGTTGTTCTTTCAGAGCATGGATCCTTGATTTGATGTTATCAGAGCTGAGTGCGTTTTCAAAGTTTGTGTCGGAATCAGCTTCCCACAGAAATCTGAACTAGAAGCTGAACAACAAAAGAGTACAGTTTGGAAGACAAAGAAGTAAACAATAAGTTACAATGTGATTGAATTCTGTATGACTCGTGGGATGTTGTGTGATCAAAACACAAATTGCCTTTTTGAAAATTTATCGTCATATGAGCTTTTCCAAGGGGCAAATCACTCTCTGGAAATCTCGAACATTTGCTACGGAAATCCTTTTGTTTCTTGATAAATCCCTTAAATATTCGATTCGCCATTCCATAATGATAAGCCCTGACAGGCTACTGGAATGATCTAACCTGGATGGCTCATCAATTGTTTGTGATTTAAATTTAAGAGTATAATATGTGATGCAACTTTGTAGAATTGTCTTATTTACCTAATTTACTTGTATGTCATGCACATGTCTTTTTGCAAATTGCTAAACTGACCAGCACTTGATAAATCCCACAGGGTAAGAATCTCTTACTCCAGCGGCACCCGTACATTTCTGGGTGTAGTGCCCCCGCTGCACTTACTTCACTTCGTTATCAGCTAGTTTTTATTATCAAATTATTTACAGTTGGTACAATATATAGTAATAAAACTAATTCAAACCAACTATTTACATACAAAGAAAAGATTACAAAAAAGTTCATTTCTGATCCTTATGATCAACTATTTTTTTTTTAACTGCAGATCTTGCATGTGCAATTTTGCCCATTCCATTCTTGGTCATCCTTTTGAATATTGCTGCTGAGTTTGCATTTTTTATAGTATCAGGTAAAGTGTTCCAAAGTAGAGCTCCTTTGAATACAAGTGAATTATTCAACCACTAAATTACCATTTCATCATCGATGAATAAGTGTACATTATTGCAATTTTTTATCTGATGGCCAAAGGTTCATATACCACGGAGCATCTTTTGGATTACAGGCAAGGCCTGAAAGAAATGTACCGCTTCAATCTTATGTCTCAAAGTTAAAATTTTTTAACTTTAAAACATAAGATCGAAGCGGTGCACTCCTTTCAGGCCCTTGAGGAATTATTACGTTTCAAAACGTAGATAATACAGTCAAACTCGCGTAAGTCGGAGTCGCAGAAGTCTGATATTCGCATAAGTCAGAACAAAATGACGATACATGAAAGTCCCATCCGCATTTTCCTTTTCAAATTAATTCGCATAAGTAAGAGTTCGTGTACGTCGGATTTTTTTCCTTGGTCCAAGCGATCCGACACATGCGAGTTTGGCCGTATGGAAACATAAAGCCTTTCTACTTTCACAAATCAAGATTTTAAACACACTAGAACCTAATAACGTGAACATTGTTTCTTTAGAATAAATTTGTCGGCTCCGCAGTCCCTGTGTTCAATTAATTGTAAATTGTTCTTGGCTGAAATCGAAAAACATCGAAAAAGGCCTAACATCAAGATCAAATTTATCTATTATCTCTGTCTTACAGCGACGGCTTGAAAACTCTTTGACAAGGGTCATCCACTTGGGAGATTGGAAAATTCCGCCAAACTAGTTTAAAAAAAGCGTCCAAGGGGATTCTCCTCTCCCAAGAGGATAATACTTGCCAGCACAAGCAATTGTCATTGCTGTGAGGAATGACAATCGGCATTTTCGAATTTGATCATTATGTTTAGTTTTTTTTAGACTATCTGGAGGAACCTACCTTCTGGAGAAAATCCCTGTAACGGAAAGGAGAAGCGAATCTAAGCCAGATTATGTTGCATATCTAATGGAACAAATCACCTGTTAAAAAAGGCATTTACCAATATTATTCATAAGTTTTTTCAAACGTCATGGGTTTCTTGACAAGCCCGATATTAATTCTAACAATGCTAGAAAAGCAGAATGCAACGGCTCAGCACAGATCTATTGGTCATAAGTTCCTTATTTTACTAGACTGAAAGTGCTGTTTTACTAGATACAGGGAATTGCTATTATTTGACATCAAATTCCAAGGGAGGAGTTCTAAACCAAAACTAAAAGTACAACTTTGACGTGTACTGTGCAAAATCATTGTTTTAGCATTGCGTTCGCTATCGACCTTGTGTGCAAGGAAATGGTGCATATGGTGGGTTGGTGCTTTGTCACAGGCGTACGTTGTCATGGAGTCGAATGCCTTGATTGTTTTAATTTGCTGTCGCATGAAATGCAGCACCTTACATCAGCTGTCATACTGCCTTTGGTTTCTTTCAGGGGTTATCACAACTAATACAAAAAAATTGCTTTCAAATGATATGCAGTGCCTCGTTTTCGTACCATTTCAGAAGATGATCTTTTTACATTTACAGAAACTAGGTACGTTTCAAAACGGCGTTTCCATTGCTCCCAACGATGGCCAACTGAAGTTGGATCGGAAACAGGATCAAACAGCGGGAGCGGAGAAACATCGATTCTTGCCGTTGCCGTCAAGAAACAGTTATTCGAGTCTCAAGTTGCATATTTCTAATGATTTATAACTCTAAACTTCTTGTATTCATTCTTCGTCACCATATGTACTGTCCTAAGACGATTCTTTAACTGTTATTGTGGCCGACATCTCGAGGGTGTGTTCTCTGACTACCGCGTGTTCTACTCTACACGTGTTATCTAATTTTTGCCTAATATATCCTAATTATTCTAAACATTGCAGATGTCAATGTTTCTATTATGCAGCCATAGTAAAAACGTGCAACAATATCTTTATAGTATAGACTGTTCAATTATATGATATCTCGATTGAATTAATCAGAAAAGATGAAAGGTTTCAACCTATCAATAAGTAAAACAGCGGTGATACAAACTGGTGTAAATTTTTGAGCTAATAAGTGACGCCTAATTTCTTTAAAAATAGCAGTCAATTGAAATAACCTAAATCTTGAAATCAGCATCCGTTTGATTCATGAATCCGTGTTGCAATAACAGCCAAGAAGAAAAGAAATTACTTTTGCAATAGACTTTAATTCACTGCAGTACGTTTCATTTCTTCAACTTCTTACTTCTAATTCTACCTGGTGAGTCAGAAAAATGTTTTGATGTTTGAAAATCTGTACCTCTCAGACCACTAACCAAATTCATATAAATTGATAATACCTGTGTAGCTAATGTATCAACTTAGATAAGAAAAATTTGACATGTGAAATCGATTGTATTGTTCTCAAATTACAAGCGATTTATGATAATGCTTCATCTCAAAATCCTTCAAAACAGGCCTAAAATCTTTGATCAAATTTGCTAGCAATCAGGCCTCATGACAATAGAAAATAGACTAAAAAATAATCTGAATGACGGTAACAAGGGCGTAGACTGACTACCTCAGCCCCAGTTTCGCTTTGTTTATTGAATTGGACGAGGGCACTCCGCTCCAACTGGGACTGATAATCAAACTGTATGAAAATCCGGCCAAACGCGCCAGAATGCAGGCGCGACCAATCAGATTGCAGTATTTCAAGTATTAGTCGACTATGCCCAAATTGACCAATGGGAAATCAACATTTCAACCTCGCTCCCAGAATTTGCCTCCTTTTAGCCTCCCATCATCAATGGCCGAAGAAATCTGCGAGGATTGCTGTGGTGAAATCTGAAGGGCATTTTGGATTTTAAAAGCAGGTTTTCAATGTCAAAGTGAAGGAATCTCCAAGCAATACATAGAAGAAGTACTAATCTTGGTACTGGTAGGTTTTGTTTTCTCTAAAATCTTAATGAAGCATGAATTTGAAGGGTTTTAGAATCGGTGAGTTGGATTGGAATCTTGTTGAATTGGCCTAGGCCCTATTAAGCCCTAAGCGCCCGGCTTCAAAACGAGGTTCATCGATTTTTGGCTGATTTTTCGAATTGTTTGATTATGAGTCGTAGTTGTAGCGATTATCAGCCCATCAAGGAGCGAAACTACGACGATTGCAATGAGTCTAAGGTTTGATTATGATAGTTGTAGGGCCAAATTTCTAGCAAATTTGATCAAGAATTGTAGGCCTGTTTTGAAAGATTTTGAGATGAATCAATTTTATAAACCACTTGTAATTTGAAAACGATATGACAGATTTTAACAAACTAAATTTTCTTATCTGAATTGATATGTTACCTGCATAGGTGTTATCATTTTATTGGAATCTGATAAATGGTTTGAGAGCTGCAGGCTTTCAAACGTCTGTGCTGGGTTTTAGCGGGCCGATTGGTTTCCAGGCGATTGACGGCTGCTTGGGGGGGGATCTGGGGGCGGGTTTTCCGCGCTCGTCGTGGCTGGGAGCAGAGCTACCCCAAACCTAAGGCCCTGGACTACGATAATGTATATAGTGTCTTTATTTTGATTGTATAGTATCTTTTCGTTTATGTATCGTCCTTTAAGTAGCATAATTTTTCATTTTTATGCGATGTAATAGTTAATTTGCCCTGTTGAGTTTGGAGGCGACTTGATAACATTATGTTTTTTGCCTCCATCTCAACAGTAGATAGAATTGAGTTGTCTCGTTATATGTATTTTAATTTTATTTATTATAGAAAAAAAAACGTCTTAACATTTTTTTAGATTCACCCAGTATTGCATCTTCTTTGATATTACAAAGTCTCGTCTGACTGTATCTTTCTCACCTCCCCGAAAGCCTGATTTTCTTAGAGGTGTGATAAATTTTGTCTTGGCTGATAAACTTTGGTGTAGGGTGACTGGAGCAGAAAATAAAGGGGAATAAATACATTTGCTTGTAAAATAGATAGAGGGAATACATGCAAGGGGATACATTCAATGAAAGAGCGATAACCAAAGCATGAAAAATTAGAATAAAGTACAAACAAGAACAACTTTCTGTCTTTTAATTTTTTGTTCTTGTGCCAAGGTAGACAGCTGTATCAGACATTGATACTGAATCAGAACGTTAGAGAAAATGATAGAAAGCGCAAGTTGAAAGCATGCCATAGCTAAGCCCTATAGCTATGCTTCTTTGGTTGTGTTGCAACGCAGTTCATGATTTTCCTTAGTCTCGCTCGGCATCAGACGTTGTGAGCACTATCTGCTTAAACATTTCAGGGTCCAGCTATCTGCACATCGAAGTAAATTAAGTTCAGTGACACTTTGACCTTTACAGTCAAATGAAACTCGGTATTCTTGGCATACCAAGCAACCATTGACCACGCGCAAAAGAGCAATCATACTGCAAAAAGCGAACACAACATTCTATACCTGCAAGAACGTACAGCGCTTCCTTAGCCTAAGCTTTGTTAATTCAAATAAAGTATACTAAATCTAAAAATAAAGAAAAGGATGCGTAGCTGTATGCCAGTGTAAATTCACGCGATTTCTTGTTTTGTGAACAAAACATTTCCTTGACTAAAGTCTACTGGTTGTCTAAAAATAGTTACTGTGTAGTGATTTGAAAATCATTTATATCCGTAGGCAGAATTGTTCTACAAGAGCTGATGTTTCATATGTCTTAACCCTATTCTAACCGAGGGTGGGGGGGGGGGGGTATCATGACCCCACACTTGAATCGTGAACTATACCTCCTAGCTGAAAAAAGCTGGAATGCTGAAATCGACCTAATTTTCCTAAAATTTAATAGGCTATCAAATTTTAAATGTTTCATTGTCATAAATGAAGCCACGTGACAAAACAATCCCTTATTTGGAGAGTGGTAACAAAAGAATCAGAAAAACCTTAATAATTCCTTTGTTTTATATCTAATCGTAACAAAATTGGTACCCATCGATTGGTCTTTGAAAGAGCTGTTTGATGTATAATTTGTCCTTATTTGCTTTCATCAACAAAAAATAATGTATATGACGTCACTCATATTGATGACGTCATATTTAAAATGAATAATGATAATTTTTCAAAAACTTACTTTTGATAGATAGACAATAAAATTTTCTTTATATTCATCCTATTTTTCAAAGTTTTAATCATTAAAATCTAAAGTGATTAGCTTTTTCTTGTTGTCAGTACTGAATCTTTTGTGTGAACACTTGCCACCTTGGATGCCTAGCAACGAACCACGTGATCAATTAAAACCAAATCCTATAATTACCCTTTTAATAGATGTAGGTACCCTTAAGGTAAGTTGCATCAGCATATAAATTATAGGTATGGAGATAAACAGGGGGCCATAATGCCCCCCCCAAGGGGAGAAAATATCAAAAAAATCGCACGGGTTAATTGAAATTGTGTGTCTTTATAAGTAAACATTAACTGGCATTGATCTTTGCACTGTACTTCCCAAAATCGTCCTGCAGTTTATATGTATATGTTAAAAACTAAGTAACACTCGTGTCACCAAAATTCTCTAACCGTATTCTTACTCTTGCAGTCGTTGTGGCACTTTCTTGCCCCACAAAAGGTCCCAATAGTATGCATCAATGCCAATATCCAAGTTTATTGTCTCAGCAAGTGCTCTACCTTTTTCACTTACCAGCTATCTAAACCTTGCAAATAATAATAGTCATTTGACAAAAGCTGACGTGGTGGAATAATATTAATCATGGGTGGGGTACCATGCTTGGATAACTGGAAAAGCCTGGGCAGGAGAACATTTTAATTTTCCAATTGTGAAAGATACCTCATGCTTAACAAACCTTGTAAAATTGTTGATGTCAAGTACAATGCTGCTAAAACTGTGTATTTACTTCTCAGTATGCATCAAGTGTGATGTTAACTAGAATATGTTTTGTTGCTTCTTCAATCTATGATTTATGGAAAGTTAATAGATTGAGTACAGAAGAATGATCCAAGTTATCCTGACGATTCATTGTAATATGCCAGCAGGCAAGCTGAATACATATTTCATCAATCCTTGTAATAGTCAACCAGCACTCATACTGATTGTGAGGTGGGCGCTTATTGATTTTAAGTTCCTTATTGAAATCGACAATACGAATACCAGTTGCAATGATCGATTTTTGAAATTTAATCAAAGCCTCTCGATATATGGTATTGTTGACGGCCGATAAAGAGTTGAGTTTGACTGAGATAGTTGTGGCTACCTCAACATGAGAATCAAAATTAGATTTTAATCTGAAGACTCCAGCCACTATCACAGTGAAACATTGCCTGTCTCATTTTATTACGCACATTATAAGCAATAGTACAAGAATGAAATTAAGAAATTCAAAATCTGCTAAAATGATTCACTTGATAGTTCTGCGATTGTAACTTGTACTTTAGAGACAGATGATTTTGACACCAGAATCACAAGTCCAAAATGCTATTTTTAGAACTTTTTCTGACTTTCTTCAATAAAACAAACTGCCTGGAGTTATAGAATTTTTTCAGCAAACATTTCTGATGTAAAAAATATTCGGTCACCACTCAACATTTTAGAAAATCCACAAGAAACACTTGCTGAGTCGGAGAAGTTTGGATAATTAATGAAAGCCTATAAGTTAATATTGAAAGCCTTTCATATAACTTTTATGGTGATGATGAATCGACAGATTTTCATGAGTTAAATGTACTAGGTATCTGAGACACTTACTTTGATAGGACAACTTTGGAAGATGTTTGGTTTTGCATTCTTTCATCTATTCTTTATAGCACTAAAAAAGACTTTTGCAAGTCAGCTACAGACTTTGGCTAATTTAGCTGGTCAAGTTTTTACTTCTTCAGAAATAACTCGAGGAAGAATGAACGTTGTGAAAACAGATAAAATTTCAACTAAACTCGATTGAATTATTTGATATACAATTATCGACTTTTCAAAAGGGGGGAGGAGGGAGCGAAACAATAGCTCGTGATGTACTATAGACATGCCAGGTCTCATGGCTCTAGGCTGTACAGAACAGAACAGAAATAGGGGGCTGAATCGCCCCTAGTTTTCCTAGGGCATCAAAGACCCTAGGCTTGGTAGGGTTAAAAGAAGTAAACGAGGAGAAAAATTGGTTTAGCAAATTTTGCAGGGAAAAGCTGTTCCTGAAAAGTCATATTACACCTGATTGACTTCTTGAGGATTTAAATGTCCAAGATAAGATTGAAATACTTATCATTTTTGCTACACTAATCCCCGTTACAGAAATAGAGTTTAATGGCCTTGAGAAATTTTTCATTTGCAGGTTTGTCATTGATGTTGAGATGAATCAAGATATAGACAGCTCATCATGGGATGGCCAATTACACATTTTCATGTTGTAAACCACTGATTATAAAATTGTTAAAAGTTGATTCAAATTTGAAGAGTTTTTTGTGTCAGTTGGTAAAATCTACAAACTACCGGGTGAGTCAAAAAATGTATAGATGTTTGACAGCCTGTAGCTCTTAAACAATACATCAGATTCCTATAAAATGATAATGCTCATGTACGTAACATATCAACTTAGATAAAAAGATTTAATTTTTCAAAATCGATCTTATCGTTCTCATATTACCAGTGATTTAACCCTATTCTAACCGGGTAAATTTTTATCGATTTTCTACTGGGGGGGGTTTTCACCTCCCCCTAATTATCCCCGCAACTATAACAGCTATGATAATGAGACTAGCACCGTATCATAATTGAACAAAGGAGAATCCAAAAATAGCATTAATTAGTTTGTAGTCACGTGACTGGTTGCTAGGCAACCAAAAACAATGCAAATTTTGACGAAATCGAGCTATTAGAATAAAAAGGTCTATTTTTACTAAATAACTGGGTAAAATCCCCATAAAACTATCGAAATACCTGCTTGAATTACTTAATTTGCAGTTTTATGCAGTTTTATATCAATATTTTTGGTTTCTAATTAATTAACTAATTAATTATGGACAATAAGATTCAATGCAAAATTGATAGCGCAATAATGATGCTTAAACACACTCAATTTCGCATTTACTTGATGAAATCAGGCGTCTTCATCAATATTTGAAATCATTCCATGATTTTTCATGCAAAAATTACTAATTAATTATAAATATGACGTCATAAAGATTGATGACGTCATACAATTTAAAAATTGCTGATGTTAGCAAATATAGATAAATTATATATCAAATGAAAGTACTCATCGAGACGAATCGAATGGTATATATATTGATAAGATTGGAGAACAATTAAAGAAATTAGAGCCGTTTTAGTGATTTTCTTTGTGACCTGTCTCCAAATAAGGGCATCTGGTGGTCACGTGGTAAAACAATAGGCATTGAAATTTTAATTTTTTGGTTGCCAATTAAATTTTAATAAAATTCAAGAAGTTTCAGCGTTATAGCAAACATTGTTTAAGAGCTATTAAAATAAGTTTGGTAGGGGGGCGAAAAACGCCCCCCGGTTAGAATAGGGTTAATAAAAATGCTTCATCTCAATTTCCTTCAAAACAGGCCAAAAGTCCTTGATAAAATTTTCTAGAAATTTAGCCCCCGTCCCGCAGCATTTAAAATCATTTTCTATCGGTCTATCTTGTCGCTGTAACTTTTTATAGTTATATAGAAGGCTGCTGCATAATCTTATGCTCTTAGCACTGTCAGGCAGCCTATTTTTGTCTACTTTCAATTTCATGCGGCTGGATTGCTAGCAAATTTGATGTAGGATTTCAGGCCACGTTTGGAGGATTTTAAGATGAAAACGTTTTTATAAAAACGCTTATAATTTGACAACGATAAAACCGATTTTAGCAAACTAAATCTTTTTATCTAAATTTACATGTTAGCTACACAGGCATTATCAGTTTTTAGGAATATAAAAATAGTTTGAGAGCTATAGTCTTTCAAACGTCTATAAATTGTTTTGACTCACCCAGTACTGCTAAAATAACAACTGCAGTACAATGTGTTTAGAAATGATCTTTTTTGCTAGGTATTTAGGTCGAGAGACATTAGAATTTAAAACTGGGACATGTTTTATGAGACACCTTGAAGAAATTTTAAATTTTACTCTGAAAATACGACATTGATTTAAAAACAAATTTAAATCAAGTCCTATTGTTCATCCCCTCTATTTTCAATTTCATTCTCAACATCTTTTAAACTACAAGCTGTCAGCTTAATCTAATGGGTATAAAAAAGGAAGCAGATATGGTCAAACCTAGCGAATTTAGCTTGAATAGATGCGGCACCATTCTTAAGACGTTCATTCATAGTTAACTTGAACATAAATGATTAATTAGAGTAATACATTGTTGCTGTTCAAGTTACAACAAAAACGGGGCATCACTTTTTTCTGACACCCTTTATTTGAAGTAAATTTTTACAAATATTTTATTTCTAGCTAAAAAAAAGCTATGTGTTGCGATTTCATATGAAAGTTCGAGTCCTTTATGATATATGCCCTTTTCAGCTCAAAAGCAGCCAATCTAAGTGATATTACGGGATAGTAAATCAATTTGATATTAATTTGTTGTGACTTTGGAGAATGCTTCAAAACCAGGTAGCTTCTTAGAGTGCAATGTCCCACAATTCCAAAGCCATTTCAATACCTTGCAGTATGTCTGAAATTAAATTGGTCTTTTGCACAAATACACATAAATAAATTTTCGTTATCAGTAATGTAGTCGAATTTTGAAGATTTTTAGGTCAACCCTAATGATATACTATTCTACAGGGTGGAGGAAAAATGGTTGAGCCCCATAGATTCTCAATTTTACCTTTGCAAACCAACCTTAATTAAGTGATCTTTGTAAATCTTTGTAATAGTTACATCAGGTTAGATCATACTCTTTTGAAAAATAGTAACTATGCTTTAAATTTCACATGGGGCATTTTTGATATTTTGGCATGGGGGCGTTTTTTGCCACCCCCCGGCCTTTTTCTCTGCAACTACAAAGGATATAACAATGAGACTTTCATCAATTGTTCTTTGGCTAATAAGCTTTCCAAATATAACAATGGCAATAATTAGTCACTTGATTTGTTTCTAGGCAACCAAAAAACTAAGAAAAATTGGCAAATTTATGGCTTCTACACAAGAAAAATTCCATGTAATTAATTACCTGACCGATTTTAATGCAAATGGTCTTAAATAATAGAAAAACCATGCAGATTCAAATTTTTCTTTGAGAAATTTTAAGTATCTATCTTTAGAACGATTAGCCATTTGATTATCTCTTTGTTCTGCAGACAGATTGTCACTTCCGTTTTTTCATAGTATTCTTCCTATTTCGAATCCATATTGACTCAAAATGCATTAAACAAGCAAAATAAAGCTAATTTGCTGCAAAATGTTCAATTCATACACCTAATTATCCAAAAAATGACGTTATAAATGTAAATGACGTCATAGATATTAAATTTTGCTGAAGTCAGGAATATGGAGAAATTATACATCAAATGAAAGGTCTCATTATGGTCGATCGAAACTAGTTTCGAGTCAATCATTCAAGAAACAAACGTATGGCCGTTTAAAGCTCTTTTTTGTAGACCTTTCTCCAAATATCGTGCTATTGCGGTCACGTGATCCAATCTAAAACATTGAAGTATTGAAATTATGATCGCCAACTAAATTTAATTAAAGGTCACTAAGGATTGGTTGTCATGCCTTGTGTTGTTTAGGCGCAATGTAACAATATTTGCTTGGGGGAGCGAACACCCCCATGTGAAATAAGGTTGAATTTGTCAATAAAATATTGACATTACAGCACACTCAGACTGACAACAACGACTACTTATTGGTGGGCTGGAATTTAATCTCAACATAACGGCTGATAATTTTTATCTTCTGAATGTGTGAGTCGTCGTTTTACTTCAGCAACTGCTCCAACAATCATTAACATCTATTGATGATGATTTACTGGTAGTTAAAGATAGTTTTAACCTTATTTAGCCAGAGGTAAAATTTTACTACTTTGGTCCTGGAGGGGCTATTTTGGCCCTCCCCCTGTTTATTGCAGAAACGAGAAATAGTATGAAGATAACACATGGCACATTGCATTAGGGACCAAAGAAGAATCTAACAATAGCAATAATTAGTAATTTGTCCATAAATATTTGTCATTATGTCACTAAAAATTTGTAACTATTAGTAACTAAAACTAGCAGTAATTTGGTTGCTAGGCAACCAAATACAATGTCAAAATCAAGGAAAACAGGCGTATCAGTCTACCAGGAGTACCAACATTTGTGAGCCGTTTTTCAGAAGATTGCAAAGATCTGACAGAACTTGAAATGCTGAGAATTTCCCAAAAGAAATCGTAGGTTTACATATACTATAATTGTTATTGTTAACAGAGATTTGATATTTGAAACTCCCTTTTCAGTCCATTCGTAAGGCTGTTTATCGCTTCAAAATAACCAGAAAAATACAAGGACATTGTATTAAGTTTCATTTTAAATTTGTAGTGTAAAATTATGTAACTTAATATAAGCTTGTTTGGACAATTTTGTCCAGTATTTAATAAAACAGGAAACTCATTTGTTTGGAACACTTAACATCTGTAACATCACAAACACTTCATGTAAAATCATTTGCAATGTTTCTGTTCTCCTTTGTGCACTTTAAATAGAAGAGAACATTCACAAGAAGAACTCTCTAAATTACCACAAGAAACATAAAATGTCACTCAGAGACTTTAAAGAATTGAATTAAAACAGGATGCTGATGTCTTCGATCCCTCATATGTCAAACACTGCTAGTTGAGGCTATTTTTTACATGTGTAGTTGAAGAACAGACTTAGTACGTGAGCCCTTTGCTTTTCTATACAACTAAACTAACAACCTTCCACCACCGCTCAACAGGGACTCGTGCACAAACTGTTAACAACCAAGGACTGTGAATTTTGTGCCTTAGGAAAGCATTGCAAAAGAATGCAAAGCAAACTTCTTGCCTGCTTCAGTTGAGACACAAACAATAACGTCTTAAGATCTTGAGCCAAATCACTCAATGAAAACATTTCAACTTTAGATTAAATGATTTTGTAAAGGATTGATGATGCCCTCGTACGATATTGTTTGAAATCAAAGCAGACTGTGTGCGAATGCAAAAACCTTTTCTTCAATACAGCTCTGAGACTGCTCCTCAAAATACTGGATAATAGCATCTGGCTTGTTTACAGCTTTTATCCAAATATTTCTTCGAGAATTATCGCCGCCCTAAAGTGTTGGCAGCTTTGGTCCGAGTAATTTTTCAAGACCACTGATTCAAACTCGAAGACAACCACAATTTCTGGCCAGGAAAACTCATAATTAAGAACAGAAATACATAAACGTTTTATTATAAGAAACTCCCCTTTCAGATCACCAAAAAATAAGAAACTGGAGTATTGAAAAAATATTACTTGTGAAGTTTTTTATTTCGCATGAAGTTTACTTTTGATGTTTTGTTGTAGTTTATTACTCGGTACAACTTGAGTAATGTATAAAAAAAGTCGTGGCTTCATAAACCTGGCTATGGAATGTTCACAAGAGCACAGATAACTACAACGTAAATTTGAGGAACCTTCTAAGAAACTGTACCTTCAGTCTGCATCAATTTTTTCTTGTTTGATTCGCTCACCAAGTGTGCAAGTTTGAGAGCTTGCTCACAGGATTTGAGGCTCGAAGGTCACTCTAAAGCCTAGAGCACACTAGTTATTTTTTCGCTGGCGAAAAATATCGCTGGTTTGCAGGGGAAAACTGCTGAAGATTTTTGTTGCCAGTATCAAAAACAAAGATCTAGCATGATAGATGTTTTTTATTGTTGCTTGCAATGAAAAACAAAAACCAGCAAGTTTGTAGGGATGAAAATAAATTTTTAAATTGATTGGCTAATCATGGACTGTATTCAAGTCACGTGGTAACTATCAATTTAGAAAAGTTTGAGGTCGAAACTACACGTGTGTTTTTATGGAGCAGAGGCTGTTTGCGAAATGGTTGATCATTTTTCTATCCGACACGGAATTGCTTTTGTTAATTAAGGTCAAAAATCAACTAGGAAGTTTTTCTTGTTGGAAAGTTCTCTGTTTCCCTAGAATTCAAGAAATCAATCCGTGTCGGATAGACCACTCATCAACCATTTCGCAAACAGCCTCAGCACAGCAAAGGAAGACTCCCTGGTCGATCTATGCGAAAAACCTAGTCTTTACGCAATGAGCTCACCAATCCTCATAATATGCCGACTTGATGGTAACATATGCAGCTATGGCTGAAATTGCCCATGGCCTTAAACATATAGACCGATGTTCAAAGTAAAATCAAGGCAGCTAATATTTGTGATGTTTCAATTATAAATCGTTAAGAATATGAAATAAATTGTTTCAATAATACTAAATGCAAAAATTTTAATAAAAACGTTCTGAAATTCCCACAAAGTTTTTGATAAAAATAAGACCAAAATAACTGACCAGCACAGAGAAGAATCGCAAGTGCGAGGGCAAAAAATTTCACTCGCCAGCGACAAAAAATTGCAGCTGCCAGCTACAAAAATCGGAAGTGCTGCAAAAAGCGCTAGGCAGTGGTATACGTTTGAACTTTGCGATCTTCGAAAAACATTATGACCCGAGGTAAATAAATCTTAGGATTTTCTATCAAAAAATAAGTGGATAAAGTCCTGACAAAAAAGAATAAGAAAATTGTGAATTTCGGAACCAGCAAAATAAGCCGGGACTCACTGTCAAAATTGTTTTGAGTAGACTCCCTGAGATCATAGTGTGTCCTGAAAGTCACTTCGCATTTTTGATTGCATGTGTAGACATCAATTCCAACTGTACTATCAATTCAGCGAGTAGTTAATCAAAAGCTCCCCAAAAAGTGCTGCATATTTGAATTCATAAGCTACATATTTTGTGGATTTTGATTTGCCGAATTTAGATTTGAAATCTCAGGAATTGCAACTTTTGATGACTTTAAATGGATTTCAGCATCTTTAAGTGAAGGAGTTGCTGCAATTCCCTGGGGAGTTAATCTTTTTTCTCAAGCTTCAAACGTCCCAATTTCTGCATGATCGAATTCTGCTTGTTCAGAGCTTTCGATTAAGCACTGGCTAAAGTTGATTGTACAGCTGGCATCTTTAAAAAAGGTGTTGTAAAATTCGATTACCTCTTTCGTTGAATTGAATGGCTTGAAATGAACAAGGTACTTTGCTGTGATTCTATTGTTAACTTTTTTGTTATCTTGATAATTTCACAATGGTTACATTTTTCTTTTTCGAAATGAATTCAAGCAAAGTTTGAAGAAAATTTAAATCATAGTAGCTTCAAAGTGAATGGAGGAAAAAGCAGAAATATTTCGCTCTACTTGTTTATGATTTAGAAATTCGATGACATCACAGCATGATAAAGGCCACCGTTTTGAAAGTTCGCAGTAGATTTGCAGCAAATCACTTGCAGTAACTGGCAAGATGTTCAATTTAAAAAGGTACTAGATTTTTACACCACCTTTTATAAAGTTTTGGAGCTTATGACTACAAACTAGTAAAGCACCATAATGTTTCATCACAACTACTGTTGTCGTCAGATAACTAGCTTTCCGTAAACATGTTTGTTGATGTTTTATTGAATGCTGTTAATAATCCCCAAGTCAGCCAGGAGGCTTTTGTAAGTTCGTTTTATTAGTTGTGGGTTCTTAGTTGCAGCTGAAGTTTTTCCAGACTTTGCAGGTTGTTTACTATTTTTATGTCAATGCTATTCTTCGGAGTAAACTAAAACAATTCAAATCCTGGTAAACTCTCAAGGAAACAAGATGAGCATGACAGGGCTGCAGCTGCAGATGATCTTGTCTTGTGGAGCAAGCTGAATTGAAACTTCAAACAAACGTTTTTATCTAAACCTGACAAATACGGAAAATAGTAATCTCTTATTCATCAACAGTCGTAAGCATCATGTTCGGAAGTCAGCTTTCTTCGGTCAGGTTATACCGTATAGACAAAGACAAGTGGGCATCTTGAATGTAAGGACATACCTTTGTATGCACATACAGTAGAGGGCTGCCCTAGCTGTCTTGAGTATGCATTAGAGACCCTAACAATAAGTCTAGGTTTTGCTGCATAAAAGATTATTGACAATGATTACAATCAGTGCTGGCCAAACTATCTATAAAAGAAGGAACAAGATCCATGTGAAAAACGATATGAAAACTTAGAAAGAGTAATTTTCTGGTATTTGTGGTTAAAAGGGTATGTCCTTCTATCCACATCTATACGGTAGAGCCATAGCTACATTTGTAGATGAATAAGTTCGGTACCTTTAATTAAATGTACATTACTATCACCAACTTGCAGTTTCAAAATTTGAAGCTCTTTATAAATGAAAAAAAACATGATTTTGCGAACAATGTGAAGCCTGATGCAAAACTTATGACAGAAAAGTCAATTAGCTCCTTGATAGGGATTCGCATCCCTAGTAATGCAGATAGTATCGGGCATAAAACTAAATTTCATACATTTCCCATTTCACCGATCTTGCAGGTATCACTAAGTATCATATCTCAAAATAAAGAGAAGCATGGATTCTTGCGAAATATTGAGGATGCCGTTTCTATGCTTGTCATCGTTGAAAAACAAGCTACTGAGTACGATAATTATTGACAGCTAAAAAGCACAATAAACTTGCATTCTGCAGCCGTCCGTTTTGTTGAACAGATATTATTTTAAGCAACATAGTAAATCTTGCCTAAGTGCTAAAATGTTAAGACTTTTTATTAGCCTTGATGTCTCCAATAATGGTGTGCCTTTCTGTCTGGCAAATATTACCAAATTAAAAGGCACATATATGCACAAAGAAATCTACCTGGTAATCATCAGTGGTTTTTGCAATAAGATTCAAAAGGATTTTGCAATAATATGATTCTGATTTTTAAACTATTTACGAGGTCAGCGATAATTGAGAAAATAATTTGGTTTTTGATCTACTTGCCGAGGAAATAAATTTGAAAATCGGTCTTGTAATCAAATTCGGGAGATTTGTTCAAAAAGGGCTATTTTTTTGGGACACCCTATAATGATTAATCACAAAAGAGTAAAAACGCTTTAACATTTGGAAAACACATTTTCCAAAGTCGTTTTTTTAAATGCACTTTTAATGAGTTATCGCTTCTAAATGGAACAAAAAATGTTGTTTCTATCCAAATGATGTCGACGGCACGGAAAATCTCTCGATATTGAGACAAAACTATGTTTGAT
This sequence comes from Aurelia aurita, assembly GCA_004194415.1. Lineage (NCBI taxonomy): Eukaryota > Metazoa > Cnidaria > Scyphozoa > Semaeostomeae > Ulmaridae > Aurelia > Aurelia aurita. The sequence continues at coordinate 1,288,415 of REGM01000027.1, read as the reverse complement.
ATGTTTTTCGGTCGCATTTGAATGCATTTCTAGCGCCATTTTATTCCAGTGTGAACCAAGCTCTTATTGTCTAAAAAGAAAGCAATAATATGTCTGTTTGACTTTAAATAATCTTTTATTTTGTTGAAATAACGTGGTCTTCACGTTGGGATGCTAGCTCAATCATGCTGCGTCTTGTTTGCGTACACAATTATATTACAATTCAGATATTTACAAGACCGTTATTACATCAAAGCTATTAAAGTGTTGTGTTGCTTCTGTTAGTCGTGATTTCTGACTGGAATGTGCAAATTCCTAATTCGAGAAAGACTGTTACAACTACCAGTGATTTAAGTTTCTTAATATGAAATATGCATTAGCCTTTTAACCCTATCCAGACTAGGCTTTTTGAAACTCTAGGGATACTAGAGGGGGGCACAATGTGCCCCCTTCTTTATTCTTAAAACTATAAGTGCTAGAGACTTGAAACTTGGTACAAGTAACAAACAAGATATTGCAAACAAGATGACGTCATTTGGTTTTGTTTATGTCACGTGGGTAAGTGCTGACGTCTGCAAATGTTGCTAAATAAGGTGTAAAAAATGGTAAAACCACCCGGACTTTGACATGTTGTATCTCAAAATCTGTTAAATATATTGATATGAGATTTAAAACATACAAAGATTACATCCTTAATATTCTTAATTTTAAATTTTTGCTTCGTATCATTAATATTTTTGCTGATGTCAGCATTTATTTATTTTGTTCACACAAAAAAGAACTTTTTGCCTAAAATCGGTTACAAATTGGTCTAAAAAATCGAAAAAAATGCTAGATGTACATGAAAAGACCTGCTGCATCCTATTATATTGTTAATTTTTCTAAAAATGAAGCTTAACATGGTTTTCGAAAGTACGCATGCGCAACAGAGAATTTTTGATGACGTCATAAAAAATCAACAAACTATATATCAAAGGAATCCCTTCTCAAGAGAAGATCAGCGATGTTTGTTTCGTTATTATAGAACAAGTCGTTCAAAAGTTATGGCTGAAAAGGTATTTATTGTGCCTAGCACTCAATTTAAAATTTTGTGTTGACCCCCTGAACATGTGTCAACATTTTTGAAATTGACATGAAAGGATGTATCCGAAATAGAAACTAAAACTCACAAAAAAACTTGGTTATCGTAGAAGAATTCAAGGAGCTGTGTGGAAAAATTCACCAGGGGGGCACTTTGTGCCCCCCTCCCCTAGTCTGGATAGGGTTAAGAAGAACAGAATATTTGTTCGACTTCATCCGCAGTTAATTTCTTGAATGACGTTGATTTTGGCTAAGGATAATAGCTTAACTATCCCATATCTAATTCATGTAAGACATGGCATTACCCGTCAGATATCTACGATAAAAGACTACAATTTCATGAAAGTCATCATAAAGTGTTTCACCTTTGAGCAGAGAAGAATTATCTGTCTGCACAACTGCATTCAATTGTCTTCTGTTGGTCGTAGCTCCTTGTTAGATGTGTGTGTTTATATTTATGGGATGATGAAACCCTTCGTGTGCTCGACAGTATATACATATATTGTAATGATTAATGCTTGTCATTCAAAATGTGTCTTTAACTTGTTTAAGAAGAAAACAAACTCTGTCTGCTCGACTCTATACGCATTTACTCTTTTGAATCTGTTATTTCACCTCAGAATGCTAACTGAATCATGAATTATCTCATATATGTCTGAAATCGGATACCCGTCAGTCATCTACTATGATACCAGTTCACCAATTGGTTTCGTTCAGCATGGTGCTAGATACCTGCTAGTTAAAATTATTTCCAATTAAATCCTGAATAAAACGTTGAGCTGGTGATGGGGACGGGTGCTTAAAAATCAATTCGTCATGAGAAAAGTCAGGAAAACAACATGCAATAAGTCATATTGTTAATAGTCAATTGCTTTTCGAGTGTGGTTGCCAAGTGTCTTGCATATTAAATTTTTCTCTTTTCAAGTGAAAAAATATTGGTCTGAAGGTGCCCACTTGTCAATATGTTGCATAAGCAACAGCCGATTGATCTAAAAATGGCGTCAAAGAACTATTTTACCATGCTCCTTGGATTTGAAAGAATCTCGATTGATTTGATTGGTCGATTTACTATGGAACGCAAAAGATCATGGTAACGAGTCCTCTGACGCCATCTTTAGCGCTATTGTCTATTTTGATTAAGATTTGCTACGGAAAGTGATACAAAGAGATTTGCATTTTTCACGCGTATAGCTAAACTGCGACACACCTGAGAAAAGAGCACATGGATAGGATAATCGTTGCAATTGAGAATTTTCTTCAAAATCTCTCAAGAAGAGTTTCATACACTGCAAAAAATCAAGAAATTTCACTATGGTTTTTCAAAGGGAAATTTTCGGGAAACGGACTATTTCCCCATAATTTCCCAAGAAGAAAATGGAAATGTCCGTTTCCTTTAAGTTTCCCAAAGAAACTCGTCCGATTCCTCTAAATTTCCACCCAAAAACTATAGGGAAATTTTGGTATTTTTTGNTTCACGCGTATAGCTAAACTGCGACACACCTGAGAAAAGAGCACATGGATAGGATAATCGTTGCAATTGAGAATTTTCTTCAAAATCTCTCAAGAAGAGTTTCATACACTGCAAAAAATCAAGAAATTTCACTATGGTTTTTCAAAGGGAAATTTTCGGGAAACGGACTATTTCCCCATAATTTCCCAAGAAGAAAATGGAAATGTCCGTTTCCTTTAAGTTTCCCAAAGAAACTCGTCCGTTTCCTCTAAATTTCCACCCAAAAACTATAGGGAAATTTTGGTATTTTTTGCTGTGATAGAAGAACATGTAATTTTTTAATTTAAAAATCCTCAGCAGCCAAAATCTTTCTACTGGTAAAGAATCTGATTCGATTGAAGCAAAGCACAGTAGGCAGCGAGAATATCTCTTTCTCGAATTACACTTCCAACGTGTGCTAACAAGGAAATGTCGTACCAGGTGGGGATAAAACTTTTGCTGTTTGAGACCTTTGCAGTCAATTCACCAAATTAGTTTTCTCGTTACAGCAAGAAATGACACAACGACGTTAGAGCTTAATTATTAACGTAAGGCTGATTTGATGCACACCTAATTTAACCCTATTCAGCCTGATCCCGATGGAGGGGGGGGCAGCATTATGGCTCCGCTATCAAACTTTTTTTTTTTTAATAGAAATGAAATATTTGACCTTGGAATATCTTGACTTTCATCAAAATTTATTAGGCTACATAATTATCAACTTATCATTGTCTGTTGTTGTGTCAAGTGACCTCTGCATGCCTCCTTTGAAGACGACCGGTCACAAAGAAAATCGTAAATCCTCTGTTATTTTCTCCCCAGTAGCATAAAATACAAAGTTATGTATACCATTCGATTCATCTTGAAGAGAGTGCTTTCATTTGATATATAGTTGGTTAATATTAGCTTACATCAGCATATTTTAATATAAATGATTTCATACAACTTCATGGCGTCATATTTTGGATAAATTAGTATATTATTCATGAAAAATTTGCTCGAAATGGTGTGATCATGAATTGAGATGTCTAATTTAATTGATTAGGAGTAAAAAAGTGCAACATATCACTGTAACTATTATCTCCATTCTATTTAGTGTCCGTAAATTATACGTAATTAGCCATAATTAGCAGATGCAATTTTCAAGATTCGAATTATCAATTAAAATGTCTTTATAGTCTCATAGTCACCACTTTTGCAGAATTATCAGCTACATCTCTAGCAAATAAGCAAATATCTGGCGTTTAAGATCAGTCGCTTGTCTTCTCTGTTTTTTGCCATTGTTTTTGGTTGCCTAGCAAGAAATCACGTGGCAAATTACTAATTAATGCTAGTTTTAGATTCTTCTATTTTCCTTAATGCAATGTGCTAAGTGTCATAATTTGATACAGTATAGTTATTATAACGTTAAGCTTGCGCAATATTGAGATGCTGCATTGCATATTCTAGAAGTAGCAAGCAAAAACTTGGTGGGTTGGGGGATGGAATCCACCATCCCAGGCGAGATAAGGTTAAGATGGTTCAATAAGATGATAGCTGATGTGTTAAAGTGAAATGGAATATCAGAAAATCACTGTAAGAAATCGACACTTTAGTCAAACTGCAAAAGTTTATGGACTAATTTTATTGGGCCGTCCCTTCATCAAAGCCACGCAATGATGGCATAGACAAAATGCACCGTTAGAATTAGATGTTCGTATCCAAGAGAGACACCGAGCTCTTTCAGTCTGCGAAGCACTGATTTCCTGACCTTGTTATAGAGGGATTCCAATTTATCTGAATTCATTTTCATTTTATCTTTTTATCCATGGCATCCTTGCAGGCAAATGACTGATTTACAAGGGGCGATGATAAAATATACATTAGTACAAATTAAACTTCTAAGCAAAATAAAGCTAAATTGAAGAATATTTACAAGTTTATCAATTATATATAGAATAGCTAATAAAGGAACGAATAAGAAAACAAAATGAAAGATTATCAACATTATCAACATTGGTATCAACATTAGAATTAAGGGTCAAAACAAATAAACTGAATCCGTATGAAACTGTTTGGTGTCAAACTTGATAATAAGTTGAACTTTGACCCCCATATTTCCGAGTTGTGCAAAAAAGCTGCGAATCAGCTGAACGTTTTGAAAAGACTGAAACGATTTATTGGTTTCGAAACAAGGAAACTTCTAGTTCAGAGTTTTGTGTATTCAAATTTCGACTATTGTCCACTTGTATGGCATTTTTCATCAGTTAAATCTCTGCATAAAGTCGAACGGATACAAGAACGTGCTTTAAGATTCAAATATGATGATCATAACAGTTCGTATCAAGAACTATTACAAAGGTCTGGTAGATGTTTTATGCATGTTTCTCGCTTACGTAGCTTCTGTGTAGAAATCTACAAGACAATGAAGAAATTAAATCCTTCTTTCATGCAACAGTTATTTCAATTTAAATCTTCTATGAACGTAAATCGCTCAACGAGAAATCCGTACGATTTGCAACATTATACGGCCAAATCAAGTAACCTTCGGCTCTAATAGTCTTAGGTCTTTGGGGCCAAAGGTGTGGAACAGCCTCTCTAATGAGATAAAATCAGCTGAAACTCTCAACAATTTTAAACAAATCATGAAACAATGGAATGGCATACAATGCACATGCAATGTATGCCAGTACAATATGTCTTAGATAGGGTGGGTTTTGTTTGTTTTGATACCTAAGTGATACCTGTAGATATGTACGTACCATTGTTTAATTTAGTTTATAGTTTAGTTTATTGTAAATATTCGAATTAGATTATTTTCTTTTATTTTATATTTAAGAAGCTAGGCATAAATATTCGAATTAAAATAACTTGTCAACAACATGATGACTGTCCTGAAATTCTTCAAACATGATGTAGTTTTTCGCAAACCTAAATGGAAACTTAACCCAAACATAATCCGAAACTAGTCGTCATAATATGCTTTAGCATAGCCTGGGTTACCTAGTGAGTGTTAGGCAATGAAAGAGACATAGGCCCCATGTACACTAGTGCTTAAAAGTGCAATTAGCATTCGAAGATAACCTCAAGTTTCTCTTTTCCGGCTCAAGATGCTTGATTTCACAGCATCCTTAGCTGGATACCTGTGTGGTCGTAAATTGACCATAGTTTGTTCACACTTCCTTTCATCTGGGTTCTCAATTTACTCATTGAACAAGGAAGAAAAGAGCAAGATGGCCTATTCCCATCACGCCATAGGCCTATAAATCTATGACAAATGAAAATGCACCACTTTTTGGTAAAACTGGATCAACTGAATTCATGGTATACCCTTTTCACCACATTTCACGGTTCTTTTCAGTCATTTGTTCTTGGCTGCAAACAAATGGCTGCACACTCTTCTGGTTTTCAAGACCAATAGATGACAACATAATTTCGCAAAAGGAAAAGGAGCAACCAATTTAATCCACAGACATAACAATAGGGATGCCAACATTATTTCTGATTTTACGATACGACCCACAATTTTGCAGCTACCAGAGAGTGACTTTCGGGGTGGAGATTGTTTCACCAAATGATAGTAGGCAGTTGTACTCAAAAACTTAGACAGAGTGAGCCAGATTTCATAATCGCTCCTTCCAAGTTTTGGGTACCATTCAATGGCAGCCAGATGCTGTATATTAATGTTATCATTGTTGGATTCGCCATTTCCTTTATGAAAAACCTGGGGTGGTCGTCTGTGATACGAATAGGCAGAATCGCCGTTCTTCAAGGTGCAGTGCACAGCCTCTGGAACATGAAAGCGCTAGCTAGTAAGCAACCTATCGATGTTGGTCTTCATCATATATTCTGCAACAAGCAAGGCAGGAGCATCTCTTTTTCAATAGCATTTATGTCAAATGCAACGAAGTTAAATTTGAGATGCCCTGCTTGCCCTTGTGGCATAGAGGTTAATCCTTAACGACCACAAATGCGCATTTTGAGAACTTTGAGCACCTCCAAAGGGTGTTCAACTTGCTTAAGCGGTCTCTTTCATCTTTGCTTAAATTTTTGCTCAAGAAAATGTGGCAAAAAGGCCATGTACACTGAACGGAAGTCCGTTAATCCCCTAAGTGCCACCCAAAACTTAAGAACGGTGCTAGTGTACATGGGGCCATAAAGTGTGTTGCCTTTGACAAAAACTGTTAATTTCATGTTATGTTTATCTTGCTTATTATGGTTACAGTTTTAAAAGCAATTTCAAGCTTTGTGTACCGTGGGAAAATGTTTGATAGGTAAAAGTTCAGGTAGGATGCAGCAATAATAGTATACATGCATTGCGTTAACCCAAAATAGACCGCCATTAAAAAAGTGTTAACTTATTCATCAGAGATTGACAAACAAGTGAAATAAAATACGGTTGTACGAAAGAACCTGTCTTCCTTGATTCAGGATTACGCAAGAAAAATTTGCAATGGTAGAAGAGATGAACTTGTAGTCGTTGTTATGATTTATACACTCTATTTATTCGCATAAAGGCAAACCTCAAATTTAAATGAGCATGCGTTTTTACTCAAGTGAAGGAACATGTTTCTATATAGTTAGCTTTTTCAAAGCTATTATTATATCGTTGTTAAGTTTAGTCGCAATTCATAGAGCGGTAAAGAGGTAAACAAATATATAGAGAGGGAAAGAGACATCTAAAGATGTAAAAAATATATTTGGTGCAAAAATATGTACCAGCAATTGGAAACCGTTGAAAATGTTGTGTTTGATATGCTCTACCAAAAGTCTTCTTGATGCATCCATATGCGAATTGTTTCATAACATTATTCATGGACAAGATACTTCATGGACAAGATGCTTCTTTCAAAATCCCAAAATTGCAAAATTGCCAATCCCAAAATTCGTTTCAGGCACATGCACTTTTCAAACGAGGAAAATAGTTAATCAAGGTTAGTGGACTTTTTGCATAATTTGACTAGATAAGATTTTGATAAGATAATGACTTTGAATAATTTACAATTTCAGATAATAAATTGCACCAGGAAGTAAAAGCGCTCGCTTCGCTCGAGTTTTTTAATTCCTAGCTCTTGCAGAGGGCTTTTTAACCATTTATGACCACACATCCTTGAAAAGTATTGGCTTTCTATAAGAGAGGTACACATTCTCACAGCCATCCATCCCCTGCACATAAAGTAAGTGGCCCATGTAGTTAAAAGTGATCATTAGCATTTTATGTATTATGCTGCCTAATTAATGAGTTCAGCTGTGGATGCTAGAGAAAGCCGAAACTTGGTGTACTAAAGGGAATCTAAGCATATATAACCCTTTGATAAAAAGCCGTGCAAAGACAATATGCCGTGGGAAGATACCAATACTGAAATCTGATAGGCTAGAATTCGACCGCAAGTAGCTTGAACCACTTTTATATGCTTACATTCCTTTTAATCCATCCATACAGGTACCGCGGAGCCGGGGGTCTGGGGGGCTAAAGCCACCCCAATTATTTTCAAGTAATACTTTATAATTTTTTAAGATTTTTAATTTTTTAAGAAATTATGTTTATATCAGCAACTATCACATACGGTTCATAACATAAGCAATATCGAAATTGCAACTATTTTTATCAATAGACATGAGAACATAGAATACACAAATTTATCGACAACAATGTTCGCGTTATTAGGTTCTGTTATGTTCAAAATCTTTATTTCTGATAGTAAAGAGGCTTTATGTTTCAATATTATCTACTTTTTGAAATTTATTAATTCAGCAAGATTGCGAAATTTTTAGCTTTAAAACATACTAGACTAGAGTGGGGCATTCCTTTCAGGCCCTTGCCCGTAATCCAAAAGATGCTCCCGTACATGAACCTTTCGCCATCAGATGAAATATTGCAATATTGTACATTTTATTCATCGATTATTTTATGGTGATTTAGTGGTTGAAAATTCTATTAATGAAGATCTTTCCTTAGGCATTTCTAGCTATGAAAAGGGCGTTGGTAGCATTTATAGCCAAATTAGAGGGCGTGGTTGAGAACATTTTTCTGGGGGCTTAGCCCCCACATCCCCTCGGAGTTTTCCACTGTTTCCTAGCCCCCTCAATCGAAAATATGCGTCGCGGTCCCTGATTCATAAATTCATTTCATTTTCATTTCATTTTTAATTCTTTATACAGGGTAAAAAACATCAATATATATAAATACTGCTTTACAGCTTGCCCTGTTAACTAAACCAAAAGAAAACCTAAACTAACTAGTTACAATGTTTCATATATAAAGTAAACAAACCGGCTACCAATTACCATGCTCTATGTTTTAGATACGTTTAGCAATAACTTGTTACTCTCCAACCAGTTCTTAAAGAGATCTAAATCTTCATTAACGGCATCGTTAATATTAGTAATAGAGTCCGACGAGAAGGAAATACTGGTGTCGTCTGCATTTAACCTCCCCATATTTTAGCGAGAGGGGAAGGTCATTTATATATATCAGAAATAGTAGAGGTCCAAGGCAGGAACCTTGGGGTACCCCGCATTTTATTGATTCCATTCTAGAAACGTTTATCTTGCAACACTGCTTACGATTATGGAAGTAAGATTTAAACCAACTCAATTCTTTCCCTGCAACTTCATAAACACCAAGTTTTTTTATTAATATTTGGTGATCAACAGTGTTGAAAGCCTTCTTTACGTCTATAAAAGTGACTGATGTATACTGTCCCTTATCAAGGTCCAGGTACCAATCATTAGTACATCTTAATAAGCAGGTTAGTACGGAATGAAACTTCCGAAATCCTGATTGTTTTAAAAACAAACTACGGTGTTTAGCGAGGAAAGAATAGAATTGGTCACAAATTAGTTTCTCAAAGAGGCGTGCAACCACTGGTAGTACCGAGATAGGTCGATAGTTTGAATCAACGTCTGTCGGGCCATCCTTGTAAATTGGTGCAACCCTGGCAATTTTCCAATCACTTGGGAATAGGCCTTTAGACATAGATAAGTTGAATATTTGACTCAGTGATGAAGCCAAAATAGGCATTCCAACTTTAAGAAAATAGCTGGAAATATTGTCCATACCAAAACTATGAGATGTTTTAAACTAGTTTGCGGCTTTCAGCAGATGCTCCGGTTGGAGTGGCGAAAACGTGAATCTACTATCTTTGGTACTACCAGCAGAGGTGCTGCTCAGAAAAAAATTTCTACAATCCTGGACAAAAGGTTAGGAGACTGGCATCGTTTTTAACTGTTGAATTGTATTGTGAATAATAATGGGGATTATAATTTTGCAAACCCCCTCCCCCCGTGTCAATGTTGTTCGACAATGATTACCGAATGCATGTTGTTGACAATCGACGTGTTCCAACCTTGAACAACATTGATTAGGGGGGAGGGGGGGACTTCGAACTTGGGAGAGGGTGAAATCGATCTGCAGTCTCATAACTTTTGTCCAGGATTGTCTCTAGATTTCACCAGGATTTTTTCTGTTTCACCACAAGCCACTGCTACGTAATTAAGTTTTTCTTGCTGTTTATGGTACAAAAATAGGTTCCGTTACTTGAATATCATCATAAACAAGATTTCGAGGCTGATGGATGTTCTTGAGAAAAGTCCAGGCTCTACTAGGCATATTCGACAACTATGTGACGTTGAAAACCATTCATGTACACCAAAGCTTCCAGGAAATGTTGTTTAGTTTTGTTTATTATCGCGTTGTAACTTCCCAGCATGAAGTAAACTGTTCGTGAAATTAAATGCATTTTGCTCTACAATTGAAGAGAGCCCAGTTCTCAATCCCACTTGATTAGCGTGTACAAATACATATAGGGGGAGAGGGATAATTTGCAACGGGTCAGCAACGAGTCAGCAACGGGTCAGCACGGGTAAGCACTCGAGGCTATAGCAAAACATATGGAATACAACGGATCAGCACGAATCAGCACTCTTTTTTATAAAATATNTGGTTAAAAACAAGTTTTTCAAATAGCCTTGAAATGACAGGAAGAACTGAAATTGGTCGGTAATTAGACTTTTCAGCTCTATCACCTTCCTTAAAAATTGGTGTAATCCGAGCATTTTTCCAAAATTCAGGAAACTGACTTGTTTCAAGAGAGGTGTTAAACATGAAAACTAAAGAGTTTTCAATATATGAAGTGGCTAGCTTTAGAAAGTAGCTAGATATGTTGTCACTTCCAAAGCTCTTAGATGTTTTTATCTTACCCATTGCATCTCTGATATCCTGCACTACAATTGGCCTAAAATTGAAGCGCTTATTATCAGGGTTAAGATTATATTCACCTGTGAGCATGGGGTTGGGGGCATCCTCAATCTTGCTTGCTAGATCCTTACCTACTGAGCAGAAATATGCATTCATACGGTTGGAGATTTCCTGCTTATCAACAACTTCTCCTCGAGGTTCCTTCAAAAGATCTATGTTTGTGGATTTAGATCTTTTATTTAACAGCTGGTTGATCGTTTTCCAGGATTCCTTCATGTTACCTTTAGCCTGAGCGAGTTTTTCTAAAAAATACTGCCTTTTCAACTCAGAGTTTTGTTTGTTAATTTTGTTCCTGATATGCCTATAGGAGCTCATAAGGAGCAGAGATAAGATCTGAGTTTATCCATGGACTAAGCTTTTCAGAGACACGGCGCACCAAAAGTGGTACATGCCTTTCTATTATTGCACTATGTTTAGCTGTCCAACGAGCTACAATTTCATCAATGTCCACATCCGTAGTAATTATCTGTTGCCAGTGGCGGACTGGCTCATAATTTTTCACCGGCCATGGAGGACTTAAGGGGGCCCTAGTGGGTGTGGCCAGAAAAAATGAGGGTGTGGTAAAGAGAAAACTTCGTCGCTATCAGCGGCATGGCTAGTGCAAATTAAGTGGGGGTATTAAAATGAGAGGGTCTGGGGGCAAAGCCCCCAGGAAAATTTTCGGGGACACGCCTTCTACTTTTGCTTAGAACACTACTACAAATCCCTTGTTTGCCAGTGCTAAAATAGAATTTTGACCATTTTGTAACAGATTTTTTATAAATTAGCATCCCACATCACTTTATTCATTAAAAGAATATACTGCTACATTTTCCCAACGTTGAAATAAGGCTCGTGTTGCACATATTACTAATCGATTTTTAAATCCCCAAATCACCAGGAACAATTTTCTCTCTGTGCATTCATGTTGAGTCCTTTGAAAAATTGACCGATGTTATGTTATCGTTTTCAGTGTTTTCGAGACCGAAAATTTTAAGAAACTCGATTACAGCTCAAGAAAAAGAAGACTAAACATTTTACAAAAATCCTTGAATCTAATTATGAATTTTAGCTAAAATTAAGTCATAAATCTTCAAAATCAGTCCAGTGAACGATTGATCGTGGTCTGTCTAAAGTGGATAGTTTTTTTGGCGCACGCGGTATACAGAGTGTCCCAAATAAAAGGTAACAGATTTCATAAGGGCTAGCGATGCCAATTTAGCTCCAATCAATTGGCAATAACTTTTAAGTTAATCCTGAAAAGTTACCTTGAACATAGGCACCACATTTATTGATATTGGTGCTTCCAAAGTTGAAATATTATTCTTTTAAATTCAAATAAGTTCAAATTTGACTTCACCTCCAAACCACAGCTTTGGCGTTTTGCCTAAGCAAATTCCTGAAGCACATTGAAATTAAGAATGAAAATTAAAGAAAAACTAAGAAATGCATTATAGGTGAACTCTAGAAAATACTATATAATATGATCTCATTATTGTTCAAATTTTATCAAGGCTAGTATTGATTTATTCGCTGTTCTTCAAGAATTTGCTTTGGCCAAAGCGGCAAAGCTCTGTTTTGGAGGTGAAGGCAAACTTAAACTTTGGAAGCACAAAAATCAATCAGCAAGGTATCTATGTTCAAGTTAACTTTCCAGGATTTGTTTAAAATTTATTGCGAATTGATTGGAGATAAATTCGCATTGCTAGCCCTGATCAAATCTGTTGTCGCTATTGACTCACTTGAGTGACCGACAATGTCATAAGACTTTGTACGGGCAAGTATTTGTTGTCATAGGTCTTCTCGTGGCGTCGATATTTTGACAGAAGCCTTAAAAGCACACGTTTCATTTACCTAGTTTACTAACAAGGAGCAATCTCAATATATAGTGAAATGTCCATTATTCGAAAGGAGACATCAGCGAGGAAAATTTCTCTTTTTTGCAGAAGGGGCCCTTTTTCAGCGATAAGGGGCCCTTTTGCCAGATTTTGAGAGGGGCCAGTCCACCACTGTCTGTTGCCAATCAACTGAGGTAAGTTCCAACGATAAAGATCTAAAGAACAGAGCTGACGGAGCTACCGTTTATAACAGTAATTACCGGTTAGTTAAATGGTTTAACCGCATTTTATATAACCAGAAGAAATAGGATTTTCCCTCTGCACAGTTTCCAGAGCAGTTCGCCCTGTGCGCAGGTCAGCTTCTTTTACCTCGTGGTTAGCGGATCAGGTTAATTCCTGTTATAAATATTTGATTCGATATTGTTCGAGAATTTCAGAACGAGTAAGGTATATTAAAATTGCAATGAATTGAAAATAGAACATATACTAGCAATATTAACAACTAAGTCTCTTTGCAAATCTTTGAAAATCGTATGCCGAATTTAGGCAAGATAGCAAACGGCATTTTGACAACTGGCAACCCCCGTTTTTCATGACTTGTTCCACGTTCCACTGGCTGAAGTTGAATTTTATTGTGCTTTCCCGGTTTGGAATTGTTTTCACCTTCAGTTGTTTTGTCGGACTCACTGTTTTTTTTGTTTGTTGTTTTGTGCCAGACCAAAGAAGAATTTCGCAGTTTCCTTATGACCTCTCTCTTGGAACTCTACTGAAATCTTTTCAAATGCTGTTTGTTGCAATGACAAAGCAAGGAAACAGACAAAGCAACAAACAGGCTTGTCAAGCAGGTTTTGAACCTGCTCGAAAATTTTTGCACGAATTGAAATCTTAACCCCCCATTCCACAATAACCTCTGTTAGGCGCGGTCTCCAAAAGAGTCCACACTGTCGTGGGCAACAAACAAAACTAAAGTTACACTAACAATACTACAGAGAACCACAGAGAACACAGAGCAACAGCAACTCCCACCAACTGAATTGCTGTCACCACAAAAGTATCATAAGGTTCCCAGAAAGAAGCATATTTTAATTTTCAATTACAAGTTGCTATCAAAGATTATTCACTGATGATGATTATTCATCAACGTTGAGGTTGTTGCCGCCATTTCTCAATAATATTCTTATCTTTCATAGAAACACACTGCCATGATTTATCATTTCAATTTTGATACATTTAAGGAATCTCGAGTAGTCGATCGTTAATATTTGAGTACACGGATTTAGCACAGTAGCAACTCATCTTCATCATGGCTACTCCATGACCTGATATCATCATGTCATAAAAAGATAACTCATTAAACTTAAAAAGAGTAATACCTATTACATCTGAAGGGTCTTCTTCAAACTTTTTCACCCTTTTACTTTCTGAAAATCTGCCGTTGATTATGCTGCAGCCGACGCACGTTGTCTTTATCGCAGTCCTCTAGACTTAGATGTGAAAAGCTTTTATTTTAAATTTATTCTAGTAATCATGCGTTAATCGTAAAGCAAACTTCTATTCGAAAAATGTTTATTTATTGATAGGGAAATTGATGTGGGTGTTTATATATAGAAAATTAAAATAGCAAACTAAGAGCAGCTGTTTTAGTTCAAACATCAAGAAACTATCAGCAATGACATTGAAAGTTTTTTTACTTATTCAATGTAGAAGGGCAGTCATCGATTCATCCTTTTCATTTAATTTAATTTTTAATTCTTTAAAACATGATGATAAATTTACTGTTTCCTTTCACCAGCGGTTATCGCCAATGATCTTAAATAATGATGATAAATTTCCTGCCATCAGTTACTGCCAGGCAGCCGTGATAAAACTTCACAGCTAATATTACCAATTAGATGAGAAAACCTAAAGTGAGATAAAAATATACTATTCTATATTACGATGCAAAAGCTTAAAAGAAATTATGTCACTTTTTGGATAAGAAAGATACAACGTCTTTTAGCCTACTCGTGAAAGAGACAGCGCTTTTGACACCTGAAAGTAACTGATTCCATATTTAATGACCACGAAAAGATATCGAGTTTGGCCTACAACTGGTTTTCATCCTTGGAATATGGAGATCAGTAGCAGCAGTGCACAAAAGTATGCTCATATTTCGAAATTTTTTTGCAAACCATCTGAACGATACTTAGGTGAAGACCAGAAAATGTTTTGTTTGTAATGGTAACTGTCTCGTTTTGTATCATATCCAAGATGGTGGGCCAGTTAGGTTCTCGATCAAATGAGCTGCTGGTGTATCATAGCTGCTACTGACAACAATTCTTCATTTCATTTTCATTTTCAATATTTTAGGCATGGTAGCCCTTCAGTTAAAGTAAAACTGATTTACAGGGGGCCGGGGCCACGCAATAAATATACAATTACAAATTATAGATATTACGGTAATACAATATAATTTAATAAAAGACAAAGAAAATGAGTGCGTATATATATAAAAGCATATCATTTATGCCTAGGGGCTTTCATCAGCCCTTCCCGGAAATTTTTCAGAGTGGGTGCTCCTTTTATTTCAGCTTTCAGCCCATTCCAGATACTGGCCTCTCTGAATGAAAAACATCTTTGACCAGTTGATGTCCTCAACATTGGAGTTCTGAGGTTGATGTTCGAATTCCGCAGTAATCGAGAGGTTGTTTCATTTACCCTAGTGAACATGTCGATCATATAGGACGGCGCATCACCGTTTAGGGATTTTAAAACCATTTTTAAATTTATAGTTTTTATTTTTTGCAAAATTTGCTGCCTTTTCCACTATATTTAATTTGCCAAACAGAGTAGTAACCAAAATTTGGCTCAACAATGCCTCTAACGGGTGAGTCAATAAAAACAATCTCCCTTTTGAAAGACCACTGCTCCCTGGATATCAATTTGATGATGTTGGCGATTATAGCATTTAATGGTGGACATGTTTATTTTTTATTTTTTTATATCCATCTAAAATTTTACAATACATATTGCAACCTACTATACTTTCTAATTACTATACGACTATACAACACTACAGGAACGATACCAGGGAATGCAAAAGACTATGACTACCCCCTGGCCATTACATAAAAACATGTAACTTAAATTACAAACAAATGTACAACTACAAACAAGTTACACCTAAACTACAACGACAAAAAGCTACACATGAAAGATAGGATACCTATATAAATACTGGAGACCTGTTTCACATTAGATGTCAGGCCAGCATAGGCGCTTGTCGCTGAGCAACAAAAACCCCGGACAATAGAACAACAACGACAATAACTGCTGTCGCCATTGCTCCCCGTCCAGAATCCCCATCGCACAAAACACTGCACCCATGCATATCAGGTCGGAGTTCTTATTTTGCAATATAACTAAGAATTGTCTTGCACACTATAAATCCCCTACATCAAATGTGAAACTGACTTACAAACAAAAAGAAAAACAATGCAAATAGTACTATATTCTCACGGACCTTCTGCTCTCCTTACCAAATATTTAGATATGGAGAGTGCTTCGGAGACTGCTTGTAGTTAGCATAAAGTATGAATTCCCAATAGGTATGATAATGCTAAAAGAAGGGAAGAAAATCCCCAGAAATACCCTCTCCAACACTCAGAAAATAGGAAGTAGGCTTTTAAAAGGTTCAACGCATCTTTGTCTTGTCTCTTTTATTCTTTGTTAAATGCACTGTAAAAAATTTTCAGATAGCAAATAGCAAATCAGATAGCAGATACGACATAGATAATGATAAAAGTAGCAAACTAGGATAACTAATTTATTTTAATTTTTTTTTACATCCGTCAAGATTCCTCTGCGACCGAAGAACTGGACTATAACTTTGTAAAGAAAAGATGTAATTTTACAACCATTCTGCTGGTTATAGCCTATAAAGATAATAACAGTGAACTTTAGACATGTTGGAAAGAATCAACTAACTCAATTGAGCATAAAACAGTTTTCTATCCACTCTCCAAAATATCTGATGACAAGTCAAATTCTATTTTGATACAAAAGCTGAATATAAAAAACTGGCAACTCAAAATGATATAGCTCAAATTGCAAAGCTCAATCTAAGTTCTCCTCATATGTCCTTAGCAGTAACTTGCAATTAAATATATGTAATCTATTTATGTCACTATTTTCCTTGTCAAACCAAGCATTACCAATATACACTTCATTATTTGCAATGCATTTGTTTAAGATTACACCCTTCAGAAAACAATCGTGAGTATAGCTTGCAAAACAATACCATCAAACCATGTCACCATATTTTCGAACTTTGGATTCCGAAGAGTCGAGCTTGGGGGCTCTCCGTCCTATTGGCTACAACAATAATCACAGTGTGTATATACTTTTCTGATTCTCTGCTATCATGTCTAAAAAACCTCATATTTATCTAAAATTGCTGTCTTAAAGTCAGATGTCATAGAAATTGGAAAAGATTGCAAAGTCACAGGACGGGGATGCCCCCTAGCTTCGACTAAACGGAACCCAGTGTTAGCCGAGTGTAAAGGCTCTTAGTTGAACCCCCGGAAGGTCGAAGCTAGGAGAGCAACTAATTATCAATTTTATACGATAAATGCTGCATCTTTCCACCGTTATAAACTGATTGACCGCATTTTAATCAGGCTGAACTAATCAGTACTTGAAGCCAATTGACAATCACAAAATGCAGCAGAAAAAATTACGATAAGAAAACAAATCTAAAATTACTTTATCCTGCAGCAAAAATAGCCTGCTGAACGGGCTTAAAATTCAAAGCAAATTTCTAAAATTCCGCAGCAAAATTGCTAACTGCTAAACGAATTTACGACATCAAATTCCCGCAGCACAAAACAAAACTGCTGAACGGGCTTAAAATTCAAAGCAAATTCCTAAAATTCCGCAGCAAAATTGCGAACTGCTGAACGGAATTATGACATGACACTCCCGCAGAACAAAATAAAACTGCTCAACGAGCTTAAAATTCAAAGTAAAATTCCTGAAATTCCGCAGCAAAAATGCTAACTGCTGAACGGATTTACTACATCACACTCCCACAGCATAAAAGAAAACTGCTGAACGGGCTTAAAATTCAAAGCAAATTTCTAAAATTCCGCAGCAAAATTGCTAACTGCTAAACGAATTTACGACATCAAATTCCCGCAGCACAAAACAAAACTGCTGAACGGGCTTAAAATTCAAAGCAAATTCCTAAAATTCCGCAGCAAAATTGCGAACTGCTGAACGGAATTATGACATGACACTCCCGCAGAACAAAATAAAACTGCTCAACGAGCTTAAAATTCAAAGTAAAATTCCTGAAATTCCGCAGCAAAAATGCTAACTGCTGAACGGATTTACTACATCACACTCCCACAGCATAAAAGAAAACTGCTGAACGGGCTTAAAATTCAAAGCAAATTTC
>REGM01000027.1:1256032-1268404 GCA_004194415.1 Aurelia aurita | reverse complement strand
GGGGGGGGTACATAACATGTTGATGGTACGGGTATGTGCCGCCCATATGGGTGGGTTTTTGGGCCCAAAATTCTCTAAACAAGGGTCATTTTTCGGCAGATTTTCCATAAACATGGGTCGGTTTGGCTGAAATCGCCAAAAAATGGCTAAAAATGGGTGGTTTTCCACCAAAATTCATCATAAAAGTGGGTGGCTTTCTGAAAACCGGGCGGCAGACCCCCGTCCATTCACAAGTCATGTACCCCCCCCCCCAGGGTAAGGTTGTTGATTTGGAAAAATGGTCGTAATAATGGTGGTGCACCCAATAATGCCGAAACTCCAGCGAGAAGATCTCGTCGTTGAATGTCAAATGAAGGGCAAAGCAACAAGAAGTGCTTCGTATCCTCAATACTATCGTTCGTTGGGCACATTGGTGGGTTCACAGTATCCTAAAGTTGTGCTTGAATTTGTGAATATTTAATTTACTGAGACTGACCCTTATTTGGGAAAGATACGATAAGCCTATTGGGTCATTTATTCCAAATACAGATTTAGCAGGGGGGCCAATTATTGACAAAAGCTTTGTCTTGAAAACAGCGAGGGACGGTGCAAGCCTGATTTCAGGATCAAGTTTATTCCATTCAGATATGCAGTTAGGATAGAAGCTGGATTGACATTTTTCTGTTCTTGCCCTTAATCGCCCAACAACATCCTGGCTGCGAAGAGAGTATTGCGACTGATGAAGTGGTGGAATTGGCTCCTTTGTATTCTTATAGAACAAAATAAGGCGTCTTCTCCACCTTCGGGAACTCAATGACTCCCAGCCAAGCTCTGCGTACAGTTTTTCTCGTGATGTTCCCCTTCATGTTCCCGTTACAGCAAGAGCAGCAGAATACTGAACAGATTCTAATTTTTCCATTACATTTGATAAAATGATGTTTTGACTGAATTCACATACTTTCAGTGGCGTGGCCAAGGGGAGAGATGGTGGGGCATTTGCCCCCCCCCCCACTTCTGTGAAAAGATGGTCCTCGAGATTCTTTCAAAAACGAGGAGAAAGTCGCTGGGTATAAGTAGGGTGTGTAAGAATTTTTCCAAGACATGCAGGAAGGTGACCGGAAGAGTGATTCTAAGCCAAATTAAAGGTTGGTATTTTAGAAAATTTTCCCAGCCGTACTATCACAGAATTTTAAAGGCTTCCATTTCGGGGTCAAGCAAATACTGGATTGCGAGAAGCATTCTAGGACAAAGTATAAGGTCTTTGCGCAAAATCTTCCCAAAGATGGTGATTCATAGAAAACTGTTACAAAATTTTCAAAGTTTCCAATGGCATTGGTAAAGATGGGATCGAGAGAAGAGTTCTAAGCCTAAGTAAAGGGCGTGTTCTCAAACATTTTCCTGCGGGCTTCGCCCCCAGACCCCTTCGTTTGAATACCCCCCCAGTTAATTTGTCCTGGCCACGCCACTGCATACTTTAGCTGGAATATGGTATATAACATCCCCGTAGTCCAGATGGGGTCGCACATAAAGCTTATATAGTTCATTTAGGGTATGCCTGGGTAGATATTTGGAGAGATACAGAATCACTGGATGATCTATTTCATTCCTTTTCCTTGAAAATAATTGTTCAACACCTTGCTTTTGCGGATCAGGATTAAATGACATCCTCCAATCATGGGCCCACTGACTTATTTTCTCTAGGTCATGATTCATGTAATTTGCAGCTTCATTAGGTTCTCGCGCAACCGTAAACAAGGACGTATCATCGGAAAAAAGTTTAACATTACATTTCAAATCTGCAGTGAGATCATTTATATAAACAAGAAAAAACAATGGTCCTAAAATAGAACCCTGGGGCACTCCTGCTAAAATATCTTCCCAATTAGAACACTGTCCATTCAGAACAGTTCGCTGTTTTCGATCCTTAAGAAAACTTTGGATAAGTGAAAGAAGTTGTCCTGTGACACCACATCGTTTTAGTTTATGAATAAGACCATCGTGCCATTACTCTATCAAATGCTTTAGAAATATCAAGATACACAGAACGAACATCAAGAGGAGGATTACAGTCAAATGCCATAAAGATTGTATGCATTATGGAGATTAATTGGTTGACTGTTGAGTCACCGGGACGAAAACCTGATTGATTGGGGTTAAGTAAATCACACGAAACAAGATGTGGGTACAAGGAATCGTACACGAGCTTTTCAAGCATCTTCCCAAAACTCTTCACATTTTTTTCGTTTTTCTTATGAACCGGGACTACATTTGCACACTTCCATATTTCATGAAATACACCCTGTCTCAAACAGTTCGTGAATATTATCTTAAGAGGCGTAACTAATGAAGCATCGCATAGTTTTACCATTCTTATAGAAATTCCATCCCAGCCATGTGCTTTATTAGGATTAAGTGATTTTATAATAATCAGTATTTTTTCCTCAGAGATAACAAAATCACCAATCAAAGTTGAATCGCCTGGAGTATCTTGTGGAATTTCACTACCAGTGTCGATCGTCGTACATTGGAGTATGAAATAGTCATTAAATAACAGTGCCTTTTCAGTAAAATCCGTTATAAATAACCCATTCTCTAGAAGCGGTGATATTATAGGAATCTTCGCCTTACTCAGAAGAGTATTGATTAAAGTCCAATAGGTTTTGTTAGATGTCCCTGGATTTGATAAAGGTTGCCCTGCGAGGGGGGGGAGGGTAACTCCTATGGGGAGTTTGGTATACATGTGCCTGCCCGGGTTATGGGTTAGTTTGCGATATTTTGCCCGGTTTATGGGTCATGTTCTGTGAAGTTTCGCCCGGCTTATGGGTTAGTTTGTGATATTGTGCCCTGGTTATGGGTCTACTTAACGAAGATTTGCAGAAACTCAACTCAAGTAAATCGAAGTTGGTGTTTTTCTTGTAACCCCAGATCTGTCAGTGGCGGAAATTATGGGGGGGTTGGGGGGGCAGTTGCCCCCCCAATTCGATATGATTCGGAAATTTATCTTAAAAGTCGGATATTTTGACCTGGGAAGTGGAAGAAGGAAGGCCCGCTGATTCGGAAAAGTTTTGCCTTTCGGTATGAAATTTCGGTGTTTCGGTATGTGACCGAGGACGAACGAAAAGATGTCTTCCTTTCATTTTACTAATTTTCGTGCCTCTGAAATCTATGTCACTCCATCCACATCCATACAAACTTTGCGAGGCTAATACTGGTAGTACCACAGGGGGTCCAGGAGTGTCAGTAAAGAACGTAATTTTGTTTTCTTTGTTTCCCTGTGATCCAGATTAGTAAAAACAGCACCTGTGTAATTCGATACGCGATCATGATGCGATGACCTCATCTTTTGTCATGTGAGATCTTCGTTCTCGTTCGAAGCGGTTCTCGTTCCTATTCACTGTAAAGGGTTCTCGTTCAGTGGCGTGGCCACGAATTTGCCCCCCACTTCTGTCAAAAGATGGTCCTCGAGATTCGTTCAAAAATGAGGAGAAAGTAGCTGAGTATAAGTAGCGTAGGGTAAGAATTTTCCAAGAAATGCTGGAAAGTGACAAGGAGAGTCATTCTAAGCCAAAGTAAAGGTTTGCATTTTAAAAATTTTCCCAGACGTACTATCGCAGAATTTTAAAGGCTTCCATTTCGGGGTCATGCAAACATTGGATTGTGAGAAGCGTTCTAAAACAAAGTATAAGGTCTTTGCGCAAAAAATTTTTCCAAAGATGGTGATTCATAGGAAATTGTTACAAAATTGATAAAGTTTCCAATTGGTAAAGATGGGATGGAGATAGGGATTTTAAGCCAAAGAAGATGATGCTTAATCAAACATTTTCCTTGGGATGATAACTTTTAAAGCAAATTTCACAAAATGGTCAAAAATTATATGTTAATACCGGCAAACATGGGATCGAGAGAAGCGTTCTAAGCCAAAGTAGAGGGTGAGTCCTCGACAGACCCCCTCATTTTAATACCCCCCAATAAATTCGTCCTGGCCACGCCGCTGGGACCGTTTTTTTCGCTGTATGAATTTTTTCGCTGTATGAACCTCAAACAAAGGACTCGGAAAATTCACTGCGCTTGCCCCCCCCCACTCAAAAGGATCAATGTCCGCCACTGAGATCTGTAATAGTATTTTGACGGAATCATGATTAAAAGAGCTCTCACCAAAGGAGTTTTGCTTTACTAATGGTACAAAGCGTATTCTAAACAGGATTCTTGTGAACAATTTTTGCCCTGGTTATGGGGTATGTTTTCAAGATAATACCCTGGTTATGGGGTTATGTTTTCAAAATCTTGCCCTGGTTATGGGTCCACCCCTCGGATTCTCAAAGGCACATGTATACCAGCCCCCTAGAGGAGTTACCCCCCCCCTCGTTGCCCTGTCTTACGGAGGTAACTTTGTTTGGCATCCTCGATAATTTTTGCGCCGTCCGATATCATCTTTTGTATTGCTTCAAGCTTGTTGTCTGGTTGACCGTTCCTCACGAAGTTCTTATAAGCATGATTCTTTTTCCTTAGAAACTTTTTAACATTTTGCGTTATCCAGGGTGCTTGACGAGGTTTAATTGTTTTAACTTGGTTTGGAATATAATTAGAGTGAATGTTCAAAAGGACTTCGTTGAGTAATGTAACTTGCTCATTACCTCGTAAGAAACTTTTGTTAGAAAAAGGACCGATTATTTAAGAAACTGGCTTCCAACTCAGGATAGAAAATAAGTGCTGCCGAATGCCGCCCATTCTTGCATACCAATGAGCAGTTTCTTCCACCGCTTTCTCCCTGTATTGTTTCTTAGCTGGCATTTTCAAGGGTAAAGGTATGCGAATAAGTAAAACGGCTATAAAAGCCCCACAAGGCTTCAACGACTAAAGAGAATCCACCAATCAAGGTTCCTTTCCAAAAAAATAGAGGACTCCAATTTCAGGTTCACCCCTCACATTATTCGATATATTGAAAATTTCGGGTGAAATTTTCAAAAATAAGCGAGAAAACAAGAACAAAATGCATGAGCTCCCAACAAAGATGGTTTATTCAAAAGTAAAAATACATATCAATAGATTTTCCAACGACGTAATTATTTCCAATGTATATTTAGATTTCTAAACTTTATCCATTAGTTGTT
This sequence comes from Aurelia aurita, assembly GCA_004194415.1. Lineage (NCBI taxonomy): Eukaryota > Metazoa > Cnidaria > Scyphozoa > Semaeostomeae > Ulmaridae > Aurelia > Aurelia aurita. The sequence continues at coordinate 1,263,314 of REGM01000027.1, read as the reverse complement.
TTAACATTTGCATCTGAAAAGATGAACATAAATTGCCAAGGAATGTATTTTCCTACTCCGACTGAATCACTGATTGTAAAACAGATAACAGTCTTGCATTAAATGGTTCCAATACAAATTTGTTGAAAGGAATTTTCTTGCAGGCCAGATAAGATCATCTCTGGGAATATCAAGGGGTATTTCACGATATAATCTAAAACACCACACAAGTGGAACACAAGTAGAACACAAGTGAACACAAGAGAACACAAGAGAACACAAGTGAACACAAGAGAACACAAGTGGAACACAAGTGAACACAAATGAACACAAATGGAACACAAGTGAACACAAATGGAACACAAGAGAACACAAGAGAACACAAGTAGAACACAAGTGGAGACAAAGGAAACACAAGTGAACACAAGTCAGAAAGTCTAGTTTAGGCCTAAACTAGACGTTTATAGCTGCAAAGCACTGACTGGATATATTGCAGCTTTTGGCAAACACTTCTATCACAATTGATATCGGATGCCTCATAAACAGTTTCCGTTTGGACAGTTCCAGAGAAAACAACAATTGTCTCGTTTTGAGTGATGTAAACGGCAAAGTCTTCATCCAGCAAAATATCAGCTTCGTCAACTCGAGTTATAGACCACTGTTTGTCTGTTTGCTCGAAATATGCCGAAGAAAGGACAAAACTTCAGTGTCAGAACATAGAGTCGCAGAAAGAAAAAGTGTTTCAAAGGTATAAGAAAAAGTGTTTCAGAGCGGTATCTCTTATTTTGCTCTAAAACTTCAACCTTCTTTGGTGAAAATTCTCTCCTCTTTCTGTTCTCCATCTACATAGCAAACTAAATAGCAAGGTGAACTGTTTGTTTCAGCGCTGTACTTGTCAAAAATTGACTCAACTTCGATAGGGCACTATCATCAAGCTTGCAATTACCCATATCGGGTTAATCTGGACGGGGGCAGCATTCTTACTGACATTACTTTCTTTCTTTTGGAATGATTGAAAAGATTTGAAACCCATTCTTTGCAAATCAATACCAAAGTTAGACATCCAAATATATTTTGTTTATAGTTGAAAGACCAAATTTTGTGTAGACAATGCGTTGAAGAATAAGAAATGATTGCATTCCCCCGGTAAAAGAAGCTACGCAATGTTATCAATCATTCACTTCCTTGGCAACGAGTTTAGTCCGGTATTTGTTAGAACTTCCAACCTGACAGCAAAAGAATACTTAAGAATACAGAGAAGTAGAGTATTCACTCCTGTCTGTTCTGCTGAGAAAATGATCGTCTCAAAATTTTTTGGGAGAAAGCTGGCTATTTTGGTATAACGTATACGTTTTGAAATTTGAGGAAATAGACCGTTTTGCCCAACAACAGTTGTGTTCTCTTGTGTTCTACTTGTGTTCCCTTTGTCTCCACTTGTGTTCTACTTGTGTTCTCTTGTATTCTCTTGTGTTCCATTTGTGTTCAATTGTGTTCCATTTGTGTTCATTTGTGTTCCACTTGTGTTCTCTTGTGTTCACTTGTGTTCACTTGTGTTCTACTTGTGTTCCACTTGTGTGGTGTTTTAGATTAGATCGTATTTCACTCCAAAAAAAACTCGTACACGTATTTTTTTATAAGAAACTGATTATAAGAGACTCAACTCTCAGATTGCTAAAAAATTCAAAAACTCCAGTACTGGGAAAATTTAGCTAAGAAACTATCTATTTAGTTAAGGAAATCCTTAGCATATTTTGACTTTATTTCCACTTATTTCCTGTATCATATTATTTGGAAGGTACTGGAGTTATGTCTAAACATTGGAAACCCTTCAAAAACCTTCGTTTTGAAATGTTCACGGGGGTACAGGAAGTAAACATTAAGATGGTTATGGAAAACCCAAGAAACACCGGAAAAAAACCGGGTACTCAAAACTGATAATTTTAAGAAACTTTCAGTATTGGTTCAAATTCTTAGTTTCGAATTAAAAAACAAATACGTATAAACATTTGGCAAAATCCTTCTATAATCAAGAAAAATCGATACAAAATTCTTTTGTTCTGAAACGAACGCTTTCTTGAAAGAGTGAAAGAGTGAACGGATTAGTTGAGGCTGCGCTTGCTTACAGTGATGTGTTGTTGGGTGCACTTTCTGTCAATACATACACGTTTTTTTTATAAGAAACCGCTCATAAGAATCTCAACTTAAGCAACTGAGCCAGATTTCTAAAATTTATAGCGAGATTTCTTTAGAACTGGGCAAAACTCCGCCGTGAGTCTGGCAAATATTTTTGTAAACAATAAGCTTTTCATCGGGCAGACCCCCCTCCAGATATTTCTTCCCGTACGCTTATGTTCTTAGAAGAACAGCGTATTATAGAAATATAGAAACACCAAACAGATGAAATAAATGCGAAGTACGACGACGGGCCAGTGTGGCGCCACAGGCGCAGCGAGGTAAGCTTAGGTAAAATAATAACGTGTGAAATACCAGAAAAATGTCTTAAAATAACTCGCTTTGTAACGAGTAAGCAATGTCAGCTTTGTAAGACAAGTCTGTGTTCACCTCAGTCGACTGGTTGTGACAAATCTTTATTCTTCTCAATGCGAGAAAATGAATAATGAGAACTCATTGATGCGTTTAGACTTGCAGGTCTTGATGGTGAATCAACGTGAGCTTCTTCTTCATTCATCATCATTGGCCGGCCTGCAACACTACGACTGCAGCAAGGTTCTTGAGTTTTAAGTGACTTTTGAAGCATTTCCTTGTCAATGCATTGCTGTTTCCATCTCCTTAACTTGATTACCAAATTGATTAGTTTGCTTGAGTTGCAATTTTTGTCAGTTACGAGAAAGGACATTCGCTCTTCCAGGTGAATATCTGCAAGTTTTCCTACTTTTTCCTCTAATGCCTCGTTGAATTGAGTTAGATTTTCGTCACACATCTCTTCGATCTTTTCAAATTCTTGCAAAATTTCTGAAAGATAATGATTTAAAGGATTTCTACCTAGTAATAAAGAGCAAATTCACTTCTTACTGAGATGTAAGGCAAATCAAACAATGGAAATTGTCATCTTAGTTGATAAAAATAGATTACTTGCAATGGCAATTTTTGTATTGATACGGCTCTATTTACTGAAACATAATGCCTATTTAGGTGCTGTTTATATGGAGAAAAGTACTCTAGAGAGAACTCATCTTCTGTTCTAAGCTTTTATAAACTTAGATTTCTTGAGAGGAGGGCCAGCCCGCGTAGACGAGATCTCAGTATTTGAGTACCCGAGATCTCGCACAAGGTTGGAAATCTGCCATATAAACGCAGTAAAGATGGCTAGACATCCTAGAATGGCTGGCAGAAACAATGGAATTATAATGCAGAACAATATACTTTTTGAATGGTTTGGCACAATTATATCTAGCCCTCCTATAAAGGCTAGCGCTCTTGATTCACCTGATTCGGCCCCCCTCTCAGTGTTTTGCCTGCTATTTTTATCGGTTAAATGCTGAGCTTTGTAGTTTTGTGACTTTCCCTAAATATATATTTAGCAACTTTAGCTCAAGTTTGATCAAAATATCTAATTTCACTTTTGGAATTATTACTATTTTCTCAGATGGTAGTAGAAATGTCATGTTTTTACTATCAAACCCTTCTAACTTCAAACTACCATAAATGCTGACATGCATGGAACCAAATTTTCCCATAATTAGAATTTGAGAAGAGAATATGAAAAAAGCTATTGCTAGCTTTTTTATTTCAAGTTATGACGTCACTGATGACGTCATCGTCATAATGAATTTAGGTAATCATTATAAGTTTGCAAAATTCATAATTTGAGCACAAAGTCTGTTCTTATTCAAATTTGTCTTTCTGCTGCAAAATGATGCAAAATACTTATAATATCTCTTAAAGAAAAATTAGAGACAAATATATACAAGTGCATATTTTCGCAATTTTTGGCCCAAGAACAAAGGAAAATGATGACATGATAGAATCTACAACATTTAGAGTCAAATAAATTCCATGGTCGGATTCTCCAAATGGAAATAAGAACAGCCAATCATCAAGCTGCTATCTCCACTCAGTTCTGATTTACTGAGAGGGGATATCGATCAGCCCTCCATACGTCTCTCGAGATGTAAAAAATCGCCCTGTCCAGCAACGAGCTATGAAAGGATATCGATAATACCTTGGAATATTCGATTTCCAAGATGCATTAAAATTTTAAATTTTCATGACTAGTCAATAATATGATAAAATGTGACAAACAAGTGCATTTTCTGAATCAGCTTATCAAGATCTTTTTGTTCAGTGCATTTGATTTCGTGAAAAAAGTCTTCAATATTTTACATCTCCAATAAAAGTCTGCAAAAAGATTATATAGATATAAAAAAAATTTATTGTTCCAGACCACGCACTGGCCCATGACGAAAAAATGCATTTTCTTAAGCCTAATGGAAAAATAATAATACAGCCATATCCTCACTAACTAAGGGGTGTGTAACAAAAATAAGATTTAAAGCACTCATAGAAAACTATTCTCTTGGGCCACAAGTGTCAATGCAGCATACCTGAATGCACTTTTGTTTTCTTTTGTTTATTCTGTTTGCAGTAATATAATAGCAAGCCAAGTGCAATGGCAATAAGAAGAAGAACACACAAGATTGTAATTGTCTTCGAGAACATTGGAGAAGATGAATCAAACATTGAAACTGTTTCTCCTGACTCTTCATTTACCTACAATAAAGAGTAGATGAAAACTAAGACAATTTAATTCCAATTTCAATATTTGGTTTCATCATAGTTTCATCAATGAAGACTAAAATTTGTTTCATTCTAAATCTGCGAAAAGTATTGAATGTAATATCCTTTGGAATATCTCTTTCACTGATCCATGGCAATCGTAAGATGGGGTCGGAAAGAGAAGATGGTAGAGAACAAATCACAGTTCTTGCCAAATTAAAGAACAAAATCAATGTATTCCTTTTGTGGGCAAAGAGCAATATTTCAAGTCTTGATCTGTGCGGATCATGTATTTCCTAAGTAGAAAGTTGATCTTTTCCTAAAAATATCTCCAACAGTGATCAATCGAGGAATTTTCGAATTCATGATATTTATCCTCAGTTCTCCTCTTTTTGGTTATTTCTACCAGTTTTTCGATTACAAGATGAAACTGTTTATCATATGGTCTTGTCGATTGAAATAGAGGTCTTCTAAACCGATTTATGTTGTTCAAAAGTAATTACTACAAATACTTACCTCTAAACCAGCAGTACTTTGTTCTAGAGTATTTAAAATACTATTTGCATGAACTTTCAGATAATCCCTAAATGTAGGTGCAGCATTTTTCATACCACCAGAGAGTACAAAGCCATATGCACTTGGATATTTAATATTCTTTTTAGCAACGATATCAGCATGCGTAAAAAGATCACTTCGTTTTGCTGCGGAATAAACATCCACCAAAGCTCCTCGGACTTCCCGTCCTTTCAAGGCTGATGCCACTGCTTCTATTGTTTTGTATGTGGCTTCTACAATGACAGAAAAATATTCAAATTGCCAGTCATACAACAAAGTTTCAAAATTTGACGAAACTCATTGTCTTAAAAATCGACAGAAAGGGGTAATTTATCTGAGATTGTAGTGTATTGAAATTGTAGGAAAGTACTGTAATGTATGATTATGCAACTGGGAATCTTGAAGTTTAATTTTTATTCTGCCAGCTTTTTGTTGTCTCGTCCTGCAAGAAACGATGTGTCATGAAAGACTTATTCGCATGCCGTTCAGAACCACTCTTTCTTCTAAATTCTTTCTTGGAAACACAGGCAAGTAAAACAGACAAAAATGAACAAAACAATTGACTAGTTTTTATTTCATTTCTGTCGAAATAGATTTTCAGTTTTCTGAAAATTTCCATTTGCTTTAAAATAATTTCTTGACCTCTGATTTCAAAAATGAGAGCACTAAAAGTGGTTATTACAATATGCGAATGTGACAGATCTGAATACCAGTTTCTGCATAATCGTCTAACTTTTTGTGAAATATGCTTTCAGAGGTATCTATGACATAAATATCCAACTCTCCAGTCATGCGGCTAATCTCATTCTTCCAATAAATTTTTACCAATACTATCTATGTGAATTGTACATGGTACAATTCTAACTTTTTAGCAATTTGACGACTAAAGCCCAACCAATAACAGCATTATTTTGAACCATTTGGTCTAATTCACCATTTATAGATTACTTACTTGCATTCACTTCGGCATTTCGATAAATTCCGACTTTGTATGCAACTGAATCGTGAATTGCAGCAACCTAAAGTAAGACATGACTTTGATTTTGATTTTTTCACCTAAAAAACTCCTTTCACCCCCTATTTAAGCGCCCATGCACATTTACCCCGGTGATTTTCCCCCTAAGAATGAAGCACATTCTGTTCCAGGAGAAAAGATGTGCATTTCCCCAATACAAAAGGCGACACTGCGGTTGCAAATTGTGCAGACCACGGGGAGAAATTTTAGAAATTATTTCCACAAAGATACAGCTCATCTCTCCAAAAATATATGTTGTCCTCTGTACATAATTGGAGAGCACCAGTGAGATTTGACTGTTTTTTTGTCACCGGGACCCCTGCGAACATCTGACCTCTCACTGGTGCACCCAGAAAGACAAAGAATTATGGCAAAGAATTTCTATATCTTTTACAAGCTGCTTGAACATTCATTGTCTTTTTTAAATTTAAAGTGTAAATGAATCGAAATTTTTTTTCATACATGCCGCTCTAAATAACGTGTCGAAAGCAATTTTCTTCTCAAAGGGGATTAAACAAGGTTCGTTATTTTCGTTGTTGTGTTTATCACAAGTTATGCAAGCCAATATGGCTTTGCAATGACATGTTAATCCATTAATTAATCATTGTGAAATACTGTAATTTACAGTGTAAACGCAAACATAACATCGTCTGCAAAATGAGAGAATTTTGGGACGTTTAATATAGAGGGGAAGCCAAAGGCGGTGCTTGTTTAGACACTGTGTTTGCAAGTGAATTTAGGCCCAGGCCAAGGTAAACAAATGTAACAGCATACAACAGGGAAGAACAACGCGATACGGTTCTAGTCGCAGTACTGTGTTAGAATTCCTTGTTCCAATTACAACGCCTGGTGTGTCGATGCACATGCACGGCAGTTTGCAGACTGGCAGACTGGACACAATTCGTACGAAGGCACAAAACAACTTTTGATCTAGCCAGCCACAGCAGCGGGCTCGAGCGGGCCTTACTTACGCGGTAAGCATGTTGATGCAGTGTC
>REGM01000027.1:1211774-1255994 GCA_004194415.1 Aurelia aurita | reverse complement strand
TACCGGGTGCGCCAAAAAAAACTATCCACGTTTGAAAAATCGTAGTACCTAGAGTACTAGATGGATTTGAATGAATGGAAGTTTGGCTGATAGCTGAAAGACTGAAGTATTTTTGTGATTTTTCTCGTGTTTTTATCAGCAGAGAAAACATAGATAAATTCAACTTTATGAAAATTCTTTTGTTGCAAAATGGCTGAAAACAGGCCTAAAACACTCGATCAAATCGTACGAAATCTCCCGCATAGAACAAGATGCAAGAGCATTTAATCTCTCTCCCGCGTTATAGGAAATGAATTCTTAAAGAAATACTAAAGATTTTCAATCCCTACATTACAAGATACTGCTACAAAATGAGAGACATTGAAAAATAATGATACCGGGTGTCCCAGAAAAAGAACAGAATTTAGCTGAAATAAATCGAAAATAATTGTTTAACTAATCCTCAATTGTTAACTTGAAGATACAACCTGGTTTGTTGATATTGGTGCTTTGAGAGTTGAAATAGTAATCTTGAAACTTCAAATTTGCCTTCACCTCCAAACCAAAGATACAACCTGGTTTGTTGATATTGGTGCTTTGAGAGTTGAAATAGTAATCTTGAAACTTCAAATTTGCCTTCACCTCCAAACCAGAGCTTTGGGTTTTGGCCTAAGCTGCAAACGCGCTATTTAGGGGAATCTCCTCAACCATAGACATCGCGTATAGCGTAGTAGTTGTGAACAACGACCCCGTGCTTAGGCACACATTTGAATAGAAATTTCAAACTAGAAATTGGCGAACATATCAATGAATATAGTCACCAAGGAACATCTCTCTTCAGCCAAAAAGCACTTAAAAAAACAACAATCCAAGCACAAGCCAGCATTGTTAATGATCTTATCATCGGACATTTGTTCCCTTGGGTATATACCATTGCTTGCTTCGTAATACTTCCGAAAGAGATGCCAAAAAATGCATTTCATTCAAGCAATGAACATTGCGAGAAGTAATTGATGTATTCACGCCCATGGGAACTATGTCGCTGGTGAATAAATTTTATTAGACAGATGCAATTTGAACTTTTGGTAGCATGAAGAAAGCTGTCTCTTAGGGACTAAATTCGCGGTCCTATTGTCCAGTTCAGTTTCGGCTTTGTATTCAAATGTTGTCCTAAGGACGAGGTTTCATAGGGATTAAAATGCAATATTACATCACAGTTAATTCGGGCAAAGAGGTCGTGTCATTGTTTAGATAAAAGGAAAGGTAACCAATTACTGTATTTTATTTTTGTCTCGAAAAAACAGTGTTCAATATGGTCTAAAGTCGATTCGATATCTTGGTGCTAAACTTTGGAATGCATTACCCTTGGAACTCCGAAATGTTCGATCAAAAATATCATTCAAAACAAGACTGAAAATTTACTTATTGAACAAGGTCAACCAATGAATCTGAGGTATTTTGTTACTTTGCACAATTATCTAGATTAATTCAAATTCATCCGATAATATCTTAGGATAGGGGGGGCTCTCTCCTCGATTAGTTTACCTATTGAGAGAGCTCCTCCTTTAAGTAATTCCCTGCATGCAATTTATCTAGTTCCTCTTGTATTTGTATATTGTATTAATTTTTCTGTATCATTGTATTAATTTCCTGTAACATTATCTTTTGTCTTTTGTAGTTTAATTGTTTGTTTGTATTGTTAGGATCATAAATTGTATGTAGTGGAATTTAAATAATATGNAATTTACTTATTGAACAAGGTCAACCAATGAATCTGAGCTATTTTGTTACTTTGCACAATTATCTAGATTAATTCAAATTCATCCGATAATATCTTAGGATAGGGGGGGCTCTCTCCTCGATTAGTTTACCTATTGAGAGAGCTCCTCCTTTAAGTAATTCCCTGCATGCAATTTATCTAGTTCCTCTTGTATTTGTATATTGTATTAATTTTTCTGTATCATTGTATTAATTTCCTGTAACATTATCTTTTGTCTTTTGTAGTTTAATTGTTTGTTTGTATTGTTAGGATCATAAATTGTATGTAGTGGAATTTAAATAATATGAAACTGAAACTGAACTGAAACTGTACCCCTTGCACTGTGATCCAGGGCATCTAATAAATGTCAAAAAATAAAGTTCCGAATACCACATTTATTTCGGGCTTGCATCATGTAGCATAACCTATGGGTTAATGTGCTGTAAACATTTTCAAGATTGGTTAACAGAAAGCGGAGATATTAATTTTTAAAGTTAGGCCTAGATTAGGCCTTTGTTTACATAACCTGTAGAGGCACGGCCTTGTTTTGGTCGCACTTTACAACTTTGTGTTTCTTGGCTCAGACTTGACCGATCATTTTCATTTTAGTCTTATTCTGATCCTCTAAATGTGTGCTACAAGGCAACGTCAAGCATTCTCAAATAAGCTGCCTTTTTATAACCGTTTTTGGACAATTCCATATTGGTACTTTTCTAACAAATTTCTGTCTTCAAAAATAAATTATGAAATTCAAAGCTGAATACAAAAAATGTAGTTTTTGCTATGCTCTTCAAAAAAATTCAAAAATTAGAAACACCTTTGTAGCAAGTTTCTACCAAAGGGATCGTGCCAATTTTCACCCAAGAAATTTATATGACTATTTTCATTTCAGAAGTTGTGAATCTGATTTCTACAGTTTTTGGATGTTTTACCCATTAAAGTTTAAAAGACATCCAATAAAAGGCCCAAATGTGACCGGACCTCACTTAGATGACAAAGCCGTATGATAATGAAACTTTAAGGCATTTTGCAAGGTATTACTTCTAAAAAAACTAGGACAATTCACAAATTATGAATTCTTAAACGGACCAATGGTGACAAAAAACTATTTTTGCCTTAACATGTTTCACTTGCAAGCTTAAAATAGGAAGAAATGGCAAACCTTTGTACTTGAATCATTTTTAAGCAAAGGGACAGCTTCCGTTTCACTTTATCTAATTTTTATCACGAAATGTGCAAAAAATGTACAAATCATGTAACAAACTTGCAAAATAACAATAGCCATATAAATTTTTTGGGTGAAAATTGGCACGATCCCTTTGGTAGAAACTTGCTACAACGGTGTTTCTAATTTTTGAAATTTTTCGAAGAGCATAGCGGAACCTACATTTTTTGTATTCATTTGAATTTCATAATTTATTTTTGAAGACAGAAATTTGTTAGAAAAGTACCAATATGGAATTGTCCAAAAACGGTTATAAAAAGGCAACATATTTGAGAATGCTTAACATTGCCTTGTAGCACACATTTAGAGGATCAGAATAAGACTAAAACCAAAAATATCGGTCAAGTCTGAGCCTAGAAACAAGAAGTTGTAAACTGCGATCAAAACAGTGCCATGCCTCTACAGGTTATGTAACAAAGGTCTAATCTAGGCCCAACTTTAAAAATTAATATCTCTGCTTTCTGTTGACCAATCTTGGAAATGTTTACAGCACATTAACCCCTAGGTTATGCTACATGATGCAAGCCCAAAATAAATTTGGGATTCGGAACTTTATTTTTTGACATTTATTAGATAAAATGGGCCTAAAGGATCACAGTGCTTGGTACCTGTAAGATAAAACCCCTGTCGTGCTCTATTGCCTTGGAATGTTATTTGGATAACACTGAATGATCCAAGCCCCATGTGACCTTGTGCAATGAGGTATCATATTGTTTAGGAATTGGGCTTATATTGTTCCCATTGTTTTTGGATACAAGTCAGCATGGGTCTTAACTTCGCATAAATGCATTTTTAACTTAATATTAGAGGACTGGGACTTTTAGGGTATTTGAAAATGCATTATGGGATCGTTGACGACCACAAAGACTCATGGCTAGCACAGGGTCTTTAAGAAACATCAATTTGATGAAAATTTTAAGATAGTTGGCACAACGAGGTGTTGTTGTTGTTGTTGGCACATAAACTCAGCTAGGACAAATCGAGTGGAAAGGAAAGAATTGCATTGTTACGGGCAGGTCGTTTTCATAACAGTGCACAGTCGTTTCTTGGAACTAATGATTTACAGGCTGAAGCTGAATTTACACTTGAAGCGTCGTTCTGGACGCATTTTAGATAACAATGAAGTGCGGCAATGCGACAAAGNAACAAAAAAGGTATCTATTTCCAAGTTAACTATTGAGAAGAGCAGTTTAAGCGCACTGTAGGCAAAATGAGTGGAGGTCTTGCAGCTCTAAAAAAATTGAAAAATATCATTCCACAGTCCCAACTGTGTAATGTATATTATGCGCTACTTGAGAGTCACCTGCGTTATGCCGATGTTATTGGGAGTAGTCTTTCGAAAACAAAACTAGCTGCTCTCCAACGCCTTCAAGATATGACTTGCAAAATAATGAAAAACGCACGAATAAAGGACAACTGATCGGCTTCCTGGTTAAACGTAGAAAATCTTTTCCGCTACGATCGGAATGTCATGACCTACAAGATTATGAACAGACTATGCCCTGAAAGCCTATGGGATAAATACCAACTGAGATCTTTCCACTCGACCTATACTACGAGGCACTGTAAAGATCTCCAGATCCCTAGATATAGGACTGAATTTGCAAAAAAAGGCTTTCACTGCGCAGCTCTCAAGATATGAAATGACACGCCTGCCGAAATTCGTGAGCTACCAACACTGAATCGTTTTAAAAAGCAACTTAAAAGGCCTCTAAAGAGCTAGACTCTCAAACACAACTCCCTGGAAGATCAGGAATGGTTAGGTTTTATAGGGCTGTAGGGTTATATTCTTCAAATTTTTATCGTTGTAAGTAGATGTTATATATTTTAATTTGCTGAAGGGTTAATTTGTGTATAAAGAATATTAAATGAAAATGAGGACTAGTTTGAATATTATTTCCGATTGATTCCAGCTAAATTCTTATCGCTACCCCTGATCAAATCTGCTACCTTTTTTCTGGGACACCCGGTAGAACATGCCAAAATGAGGAAAATTTGCTTTTTTACCCTAACATTGTGTTACTTGCGGACCATGTTATGGTGTACTACTAAAAGATAAGTTCAGTTTTTCAACATCGCCAAGATCAATTTAAAGATCCCTCTCGTTGCCACAAAAATTTGAAAAGCGTCATTCGCATCAAAATTATTCAATAATCAAAAATGCATTTGTGGGCTATTTGTAAGTGATCAGTGATTTCGTTACAGTGGTTTTCCCGACCATAGTTTTTCAAAAGCTAATTTTTCTGGAAATGTAACTGATAATGAACTCATTTTTACTCAGTAGATTTATTTTATGTTTTATTTAGTGCCATGTAAATTGTATTAAAATCTTGTATTCAGAAAATTTTTCAAAAAATGTTTAATCTTGGAGGTTAAATTGTTTGCCCACTCGTTGTATCAAGGATCGATTCCCATACTTTTAAGAGCTTTATCGAATACATAAATAACCATACATGAAGTGGTGATGTCGTGGAGAAGCGAGTTTAAGAATAGCTTCTTGCGATTTATTGATCTCAGAGGCGAGGTAGCTGATAAAGCACAAAATCCTATGAATTAAAGGTATTCATAGTCCTTCCAATCCCACCTTATCGCTTATCGCTCAAACCAAACAGATTTTTGACACAAATACAAATTTGTTTTGGTGATTGTTCAAATATTTTTGGTTCCCTTGATCACTCGAAAGAAAATTCGAAAGCTATTAGATACCTCCAATGCTATGTTCAGTCATTTTGGCTAGCTTAATATATTTTTGCAATTTCCATGTAATCGAACACACAGCAAGATGATTAAAAAAATCCTTAATACTTTTGCTAGCAATATCAATAGTGCATTCCTTTATGTGTAAAAACATGCCTAGATCTGGAAAGCTCTAATTAGAGTGAAGGCAACATTGGCAATTTCTATATGAAGAAACCTTCTGGATTTATTTTCTTGACTATTTCTCATTCTCTATCCGGTGCTAGATAATTGCATATGTAGAGTGGTGTTGCCCATTATGGCCGGTTGCCCGTTATGGCCGATTAGCAAGACAAGTGAAATTTCAGGGGACTGGGGACTAGTAATCACATTGCAATTGTGTGGGAAATATTTGCTGACATCCGTTTTATCATGATTTGATCTTCACTAAAGCTCCAGCTACTTTGCATTGAAACTTGTCAAGATAGTTTGTGCATATCTTTAATCGACTCTGTAAGTATTTTTCAATTTTATGTTATGTTTCTATTTACATTCCTCTTTTCTTTTATTTCTTTCGCTCTGCACCTTGCGCTTTGAATTTTTTTATTCTGACTTGATTTCTAAGAAGCCCTGTCTCTTGGATTAAAATCTACAATGCAACTAGAGCAAAACGATTTCTAACTCAGACGTAAGAGAAAAAAGCTGATTGCTGCTATTTTCGATTTATGTCGCCCATTTTGCCCAACATTTTGCCAGGGATGTTTCCCGTCGCCTGAAATGTTGAAATGCTTAATTTACTACCAAAAGCGTCAAATTTGGTGAAAAGCTTAATACTGAATTGGAATCAATGAAACCCAAAATCCGCGGCAAAATATTCAATTTATTTGCATTATAGAATCGTACGCCAAGAACTCGTCCGTGAATGCACAAGGAATAAGGTAGGATTTGCAACAAATCGAGGCATGCATTTTAATAGCCAAAACTAGAAGTTTAGGTAAAGTGCTGTTGAAAATTTTGCTTTAAAAGTACTCAATGATAAACAAATAACAGTAGTTAAACTGTTTTTCTTATTAGAACTTTTCACCGCAGAGTGGCGTAACTTGATTGCCCTTCAGCCATAATAGCCGACACTCCAAGAAAATGCAATTTTTACCCAATCTTTAAAATCGTCTAGAATCAGTTTGCGTAAAAACTGAAAACTCTCTGATGTTTTCCTCTGTTAGTTGGTGATATAGCCTGGCTTTTTGGTTTTTTCATTAATATCTCTTTGAGGATCTAATTCAAACGTTGGCGATGACAAGGGCATAATGGGCGACACTAATCTATAAATACAATTAATAAAATTTCTTACCCGTGAGTTCCCATTGTGATGAAGGCCCAGTACATCCCGTTTAAAACACCTCGCACACAATTTGGTGGAAATTCTTCAGGGTTTTCTCTAAATTCCTGCAAATAACGTGGAAAGAGTAAGAGCTGTCAAATAGTGTAATATCCAGTTGGCTACTGGCATACGTGTTAAAACCCTATCCAGACTAGGGGGGCACAAAGTCCAACCCTAGTGATCTTTTTCACGCAGCTCCTTGAGTACTTTTAGAACTTTCTAGTCTTTTCGTGACTTTTTGTTTCAATCTAGGAGACACCTTGTCATGTCCATTTCAAAATTTTGACAAAGGTTCAGAGGGTAAACACATGATTTTAAATTGAGTGCTCCGCAAAATAAATACCTTTCTAGCCATAAAATTTGAACCATTGGCTCTATAATAATGAAACAAACATAGCTGATCTCCTCTTGAGAAGAGCTTTCATTTGAGATATAGTTTGTTGATTGTTGATAACGTCATCACTAATTCGTTGCTGAGCATGCGTACCAACGATAAATCATTTTAAACTTCATTTTTAGAAAAATGAACGACTTCATACGATGCAGCGGTCCTTTTAGCTATATTCAGCATTTTTTGACATTTTTTAACCAATTTGTAACCAAATTTTTGGCAACAATTTCTTTTTTTTGGGAACAAAATAAATAAATGCTGACATGATACGCAGCAGAAATTCTAAACTAAGCATAACAAGGATACAATCTTCAATATTTTTAAAATCTCATATTTACTTGTTTACTTGATTTGGAGATATAACATGTCAAAGTCTGTGTGCTTTTACACCTAATATAGTAACATTTGCTGACGTCAGTACTTAACCACATAACATAAACGAAAACAAATGACGTCATTTTGTTTGCCACATCGTGTTTGTTACATGTGCGAAGTTTCAAGTCTCTAGCACTTATGGTTTTGAGAATAAAGAGAGGGGGGGCAAATAATCCAGCTTCTGCTGAGGGGCCCCCCTAATCTCCCCGGAGTTTTAAAATGCCTAGTCTGGATAGGGTTCAAGTAATGTAGCAATTGATTAGTTTGCTGTGGGGATCATTGTTCTGTTTAATAATAGATTAATGAAATAAGTGTACATAATCGGACACAGCCCTTCATAACTGCAGACGTTGGAGGTTGATGTTGGTATTTTTATTGCCGACTTCCTGACTTCTTGACTAATGATTTCTTGATAAAATGTCCGAACTCAGGGCATCTAGTCTGTGGAAATACCAAGACGTTTTTCCAATGCATTCTCATCTAGGTTTTTACCAAGCAAAAATAGACTGTTCAAGAACATTCCCCACGGTGTCCATAAAGTTAATGATCCCAAAAGGTTCGGGACTGTAATGAACGAAACAAAAAGCACGAGAAAGAATTCAACTTACTAAAGCCCAAATTATAAACCCCGAGACTGTAACAAACAATATGTTGATGAGAAAAATTGGCCAAGTGTTTAATACATCCAAAATCATCAGATTAACCTGCTCCGTCAGAGAATCTTTAATGGTGAAATAGACAACCCCCGGATGACTGAAGACTGGAACAAAGGCATAACCATAATATGATGTTAGCTCCGTGCTTCCAAATACTGGGAAACTGATATGCACGTAATCGTCTATATCCTTCTTCATTTCATTTAGCGATCGCTTTTCTGCCCAACCATTCTTCCCATTCGTCTTAAAGTCGATTGTAGTTTGCTTTGGTCTTTGACAGTTGCCACAAATGAAGTCTGTTACATTATTCAGGATATCAACAAATAATCCTTGCATGTTTCCAGATTTGTCTCTGTAAATATATGGTGCACTTGACGCGAAATTTGTGTATATTATTTGTGGACAGGCGCATGTCTCTGAAATATAGCAAATAGGTAAATTATTACTGCCCTTGAAGCTAGGAAATCTTGTTACGAAAATTTGCTGCAAAATTTTTATTTGATTCTTTGTCTTTACTTTAAGCTATTGGTTAAAACCGCCTTTTTGGTCTCAAAGGGTTCCTGAAAATGAATATCTTGGATAGATTGTTAGTTTTAACAAACTTATCAAGTAAATTAATTGTCAATGAGTTATGCTAGAATGGAGCATTTTGCCAATCATCTTAGCATACTCTTCCCAGTCACCATTCTGTGCAATGTTTTCAACAAATTTCCGCTAAAACATGCTTTTTCATAACTTTTAACACTGATTTTTCATCTTTTTTCATTATCGTCATTATCACCCATTTTTTCATTATCGTCTACCATGATTGTAGTTAAGGCTTTATAAGGATGATTTAATTGATAGTTTCTTAATTTTTTCCTAGATTATGATTAATGTTTTTATCGGAGTACACCTTGGTAACCAGCTTCTGCTGAAGGGCAACCAAAGAATAAAATATGAACATAATGATTAGGAGAGTTTAGAGCTCTAGTAGTTCACATATTTATGAAACACAGCCTTGCCAAAGTTTGTCTTACCTTGTTTAAGGCTTTACAACTGATTTCACATTCCTGTGTATTTTATCAAAGATGAACATTTACACATGAGATAAACGGGATACCTAAGTCCATATCAGTCTTTAATTGGTAGAATGAAGCCTAGTCAGACTGTCTAGTGAGATGGTTGATTCTATAAGCTGCTACAGTCATCAGAAAAATGCACTTTTTTGACTAAACCTGTAAAAGCAAATAAGGATAATAATAGCTTGAGTAGTCAGCATACCTCCAACGATTGCTGAAGACGTAATCCCATTTCCATACTCGTTATAAGCTAGAATTGCTATGGAGTATTTTGAATTTGCCTCCAGTCCAGTTAGTGCTGTTTCCACTTTTGACGGGTGAATTATGTTCGTTCTAGATTTTGCTGTAACTATCGATTGACCAGCAATCTTCAGTAACTTGAAAATGATTTTGTAGCCTTTCAAGTCCCCGTGAACATATTGTGACTTGATATGTTTCCATGTTATTCGGATTGTGTCATGTCCAATAAAGCTGTACACAGTAACGTATTCTGGTCCTTTTGATGGGGCTAAAAAGTGGAAAAACATGTTTGATGAGATATTAAAGATGAAATGAAAAATTCTAACTTAAGCAGAATCGACGTGGTTAAAGATGTCCCGAGCCAGGCCATCATCATCATCATCATCAGCCATTCAGGCCACTGCAGGTCGGTGGCCTCCCCAAAGTTTTCCAGCATAGTCTATTTCCAGTTCTTTTCATCCAATCTACCCCTGCTTTTTCTACAATTTCATCTCTCCATCTCTTTTTTGGTCGTCCTCTGCTGTGCTTCCTTTCATAAATAGAGCATATTGTAAGCCAGGCCATAAATAAGAGCCAGGCCATAAATAGAGCCTATTGTACTTGATACTCTTGGAACATGCCGTCTCATTTTGTAGCGAAAGAAACAATGGGTTTGTAGGCATTTTCTTGAGCCTAAATTTATAGCGGCCACTCAATAAACCTATGTCGATTCCCTTTAAATAACAACCTCATAGATACCTCAATTTTTCAATGCAACTAATTGAGCTGTTCCTTTATTGTCAGAACTAAATCATCAATTAAGAAATTTTCCATAAACATTATATTTTACGATCGGATGAAAAGTATGATCCACTTCATAGCTCTGAACTTTAGTCATATGGAACTTCTGAACATATGCAAACCTTTTATCCACAATCCCATCGCTGCTAAATTCTTGAAGTATGTAGTATTCTATTTTATTATATATTAGTTTAGTATATTACTTTTTTACATAGCATTTTTTACTTCAGGAGGGTTTTCGCAAAACTTTCAATTACTTGCACATTATTTAAACAAATGGAATGTTACCATTTTAGTCTCAATACACTTCATATCAACTGGTATTCTATGTAATAGCTCCATTACGACATTCAGGTAAAAGAATGACTGTTGCATTTGATTCAACATGAATGTGTAATTTTTCAACACTTACGAGTTGGTAAAGTAGACGCTTGCACTCTCTGACAAGGTCCCGGTCCAGGATTGGTCGTTTCACATACATCTATCACATATGTTGAGACTGGTATAAGACCATTTAAAGTCACTGAGTTTTGTGGATAGGTGACTGATACACTGCCATTGTGTCCTTGAGAGTTATCGTACTTTATCAGGGTACCTACTGGTTGCCCATTCCAATACTCTTGGGATATATGTACCCAGTCTACAATGGCTGTAAATCCAGATGTGCCATTGGCATTTACTGATTTGGGTGGCTGACTTGGAACTGTGAAAAAAATTAAAGGATATGAAGACAGTAGATAGCAAATGTGCTTCATTCTCCAGAGTTTGCAATTTAATAGTATATCGCTTTTACACATCAATACCAGAAACTGGTTTCAATTTTTAAAATTCTAGTCAGAATTCATGTCTTCAAGTGAAACTAAAAGTGACGTGATTTGGTAACTGCGAAGCAATCTGTCTTTCAAATCAGGAATGAATTAAAACATTTTTCTACAAATTTTGACAAGATAATTTTGCAGTAGTTGAAAGGAAATTAAATGACTCATTACATTTGAGGAACACTGAGTATTTGATTTTTTTTCTACCTAGCATCAGAAGGTAGTGTCTAGGAACTCTAGAACGATTGCCAGACATCTGATATTGCTATACGACTGAGTCATCCCTGCTTCTATAGATTACTAAATTTGTCAGAAAATTGTAATAATTTGATCTACCATGTTACGTTTCATATGAACTTACTACGGTTGCATACTAACGGGTGTCAAAAAAAAGTATACAGATTTGGTCGACCCTAGCCATGAGAATTTAGTGTGAATCAATTCAAAAACATTTTTAATTTGAATAAGGAGGAGAAAATAAAAAATTGCCTCCTGTTTGAAATTTTTCAAATCTACTGTTGATTTATTTGCTGTGCTTCAAGAATTTTCTTAGGCCAAAACGCCAAAGCTCTGGTTTGAAGGTCAAGGCAAATTTGTCCTTTGAAGATTAATATTTCAACTCTCACAGCACGAATATCAACAAACAAGGTATCTATGTTCAAGTTGACTATCGAGGTATGTTATAAAAATGATTTCGGATTGATTCATGCTAAATTCTCATCGCTAGGGTCGACCAAATCTGTACACTTTTTTTTGGGACACCCGTTAGTTTATTGTTAGACGCTCAGATCAGGACTGAAACTTAAAAAGTCTATAACCTCCATTCGTTAAACCTGCCATATTCATTATCTAAACAAATATAATTTTTTTAAACTTGGCTTGAAGAGATGTAACACAAAACAGCTAACTATCAGTGTGAAGCTGAATATTCCTTATCTAAGAATTACCAGATCTGTCAGTTGTCACTGTTATACAAAACACTCTAACTTCGGAAATTTGTTAGCATGTTTTAAAACTATTATCTGCTCCCTGCCCTGTCCCCGAAATCAATCAGAGCACGTCATTGGTGTAATACTGTTATCTGGAGAGGCAACGTGCCAGTTTGCAGACTCAGCAATGATAAAATGAAGAGTTTTATTTTAAGAAGACAGAAATTCTGAGTGATAACTACCATACAACAGATATATTGAGTGTCCGAAAAACAAGTTTTCCTCATTGAACAGCTACAGAAAAGCAACTAACGTCAAAGAAAATCTTATTTTTTACGGGCAAATTGGAAATTTATTTTTTGGTGGTCACTTTTTTAGTTCAAGGTTTCTGCTGTTGGGATTTGTTAAACAAGCTTGATTTCTGTGAAGTTTAGCTGCAGGTTTAATGACCATTGATAATTGTTTTAGCCTTTTTTGACTTTTTAGGTATCCTGTTTTCAGGAAAATATCGGTCGAAAATCAATGCGCGCAGTTATATACATGAACTAAATATTCAGATCTAATGCTACACACATTGTGCACCAATCTGCTTCAATTTGAACTACTAAAACGTACTTTTAATTTCAATAATAGTTCAAATCAGTTAATCATGTTGGGAAACTAAACCCGGTAGTAAATCTGTGACATACCTGATTCTTTTGTGTATACGTCTCTTTCTGCACTCGCTATTCCATTCCCGTTTTCATTATAACCAAGAATCCTGAAAGTATACTCTGTATAAATCTTTAACCCTAAAAGAGTAACTGTTGTTTGCACCGTTGCGATGCTTTTGTACGGTTCAGAACGAAGTAGTTTCTCTCTGTAGAATAATATGTAACCAGAGATGTTTCCATTTGTCTTGCCACTTGGGACTTCATTCCAACCTGCTCTAATTGATGATGTTGTCAGTGGGGTCAATGAAAAGTTAGCTGGTGGTGCAGATGGCACTGAAAAGAGAACATATTCATTATAGACTGTGACTCTAAAAGCGATATAAATTCTGAATATACATTCTGTAAATGGTAGGACTGGCAGACTTCAGACAGAAAATTCCAAAAGGAGATGAATTCTGAAAGTGAAATATTTCGAGCATTACACTCATTGTACCTCTGCTCTGAAATTCCCAAGAGAAGAGAATCTGCAACTTTTCTTTCAATTTTCCGATTTTCCAATGATCCCGCTCTTGCAATTTCTCAGAAATCCTCCAGCTACAGGGGCAGAAGGTTTCAGACGACTCGGATCTCCATCGTTTTCAGAAAAGCCTAAAGAATATGACAAACATCCATCGACAAACAACCGAAAGCAAATAACCAAAAAAATGGATGTTCTTAAAAGATTATTTAAGATGAATTATTTGCAGTTTTCGATAAAATGGCACCAAAATAATCAACCTCTATGTTGGCCAAAACATCGAGACAACAACGCAGAATTGAGCATTCTTGAATTATTTATCTTCATCATCGATTCTTCAATGCTGTCCCTGTGCAACTGGCCCGGTATCTGTGTGATAGTGGAACAGTCTCCTGGCCTGGTAGTAACTGCAAGCTCTTTACCTTCCTTTAGCCATAGTAGAATTAGAGGATTGTAAGAATATTATGGCAGTCAGTGAGACTAATTGTTTTAAGAGACAGACTTGTTTCACATTTGTCTGATGTCACACGTGAACTGGCATAGGCTAGAAATGATGTTAAGACGACTTACCAACAGTTGTATCGTAGGTGCTATTTGATCCAATGATCTTGAGTTTACCAAGGTATTTATCTCCATCAATGGAATCTTGTAGTAGCAATATTTGAAAAGAATCAAGGCCGGTGAAAAATAATGTGAATGTCGCAATGATACTGCCTTGCCTAGGTAAAATATAGGCACAGGATGTTACGTTAACTGCTTAGCTAAAAGTTTAAAGGTGCACATAGATAGATCACATGTGAATACCAAATTTGTATGTTGCGTGGAAATCAATTAGGTAACAGAAAGCGTAGCAAAGCTGTGGAGGAAGCACGGATACAATGGCCGTGAACAAGACGCACAGAGGCAACAAAACCAGCAGCTATTATATAAAATATATTCAAAGCTTCTACCATCCACCAAAGCCATATACCATTTGTCTTTAAGACAATTCTGGAATGTTTTCTGCTCTTTTCGTCGCATTGGCTATGTGGCTAGGCACATTGCGAACGGGAAAATACGTTGAGATTTAATCAAGTGACGCATTTGTGTGCGCCTTTGCGGTCTGAAGAACAAATGGTCTTGTTTCTTAGCACGGAATCTCATGCGTTGCATTATTATCTTTACTCTCTCATAGTCAATTCATGTAGTATCTGACACAATACTACCGTTTGGACCGCTTTCCATAATAAGTTGTTCAAATTCATGTTGTTACACAAGATCTGTCTTTGGGTTATGATCGGCAAAACATTGCTCCTAAATATAATTAGTTTGTCACTCGAACTCATTCTTCCTTAACAAAATATGCTTTTTTTACATTCGCTTGACTAGACAGAATGATTTAGGTACCTCACATAGATTTGTCCAAACAAACAGTTCTCTCATCAAACAACCTTTTGAGAGATTAAAATTCTGAACTACAGCAGCCACTTACAGCTTTTGCAGTTATAGAAAATGGAGACGTCAATTAGAAATTGTAGCTTGATGATTAACTATATTATGAGGATTGTGACGAGATTTCTTTATTATGAGTTTTTAAATTTTTACTTCACCAGTACGCAAAGAAATGGAATAATGAAGTCAGTTAGTTATTCAGTTAGAAAGGGTACCTTCGTCTCTAAATAGATCATTGCATACTGGCGATGAAAGCCTGCACTGGAAGATCAAATGCTCAATGGAAACTAAGTCGAGTAAAATCACTTTTAAGAGTGGAGCAAGGATGGAAAGCGGGAATAGACCTTTTTCTTGCTAGACAAGAGGTTTGGATCCAGCGTCAAAATCTGGCAAATTTTGAGCAGGAGAATGAAAGCACAACACATGTTCTCAGTATAAACACTGCTAGCTGTGGTGCATGCTATCTGTTATTACTTTCAGAAAATCAGAACAACTTGCTGTTCAACATCGTCAGATCGCATAATTTACCACTTTACTTGTCCAAGAAAATCATTAAACGGGCGCCAACCAGAGTCTGGTAGAACCACAGAAGTAATGGATGTTGCAGTATGCCTTAAAAGAACGAAAAAAGGTAGGTACCATTGAAATTTCTAGGCCGAAAACACATTTTAGCAAATTTTTGGAATTAGGCCATATATAGGACGCTAAAAAGTACGTCAGATTTGCTCATCTACGAAGCAAGAGAAGATGCCTAAATAGACGGTATTGACTTCAGGGTAATAAGTGATGTTTTACATGTATTTTAAAAGACTTTGAAGCGATGAATTTTGTACTAAGTTTGTTTGAAGCACAGAGATATAAAAAACGTACGAAGTTGTGAATTCGAGGCGCCATAATTCCTCGAAATGTTTAGATATTTTTGATTTTCCGTGAACAGGTATAACCCAACATTTGGAGAGATTTCTTCAAAAAATTTGATGAAATTTCAAGCAATTATATGTCCTTGTCGCGTTTTATGAAGGTAGGTAAAATTTAGCAAAATTTTTCCTTTCTCCATTGCCTTTTTTGCTTGCGACCGAGACTTGCCTGAAATTCGCAGTCAGATAGGTCCATGAAAATGAGGCTTTCAAAATTTTGGCCACGGGACAACGGGTTAGCAACAGACAAATATCGGGAAAAAATTTGATTCCTATCTTACCTGTGCATAATTAAGTAGATTTTGAAATCTTCCTGTGCGATTACGAAATAAATAGAAGAGCAAAATAGATGCAGTTTCTGTTAAAACAATAGTAGAAATGCATCAATAACTTACCTTAGTGAATCAATAACATTGAAGAGATAAGTTGAGTTGACATCTGAGTCGCTGAAAACTCTTCTAGTCTGAAATTTGATTAAAATGTTCTTCAAACTGATCAAAATTATTTGCTGCAATATTTCGTAAATGTGAATTTTCTGAGTTGTACTGCCTGTTAGGAAGCTTAAATAACAAAAAGTGACTTGTTGCCGTTTCTCGTCGTTAGCTACAGATAATCCATCCCTTCTAAAATGTTCAAAGAATGGACAAACCTGGATATGGTTTTTTACTCATTGACTTATTCAATGAAAAATCAGTTGCAAAAGTTCCAGAATAGAGCTGCAAGAATTGTTACGAGCAGCCCTTTTGATTCATCGGCTGCTCCTCTGTTGCAAAGATTAGGCTGGCTTTCTGTTGATAGGCTAGTTCACAGAGAAACATTTACTACGGTATATAAGTCTCTTAATGGACTCGCACCCTACAACCTTAGTCAGATTTTCGCTCGATCATCTAATGTTCATAATCGGGTCTTACGATATACTAAGTGTGATCTAGCAAGACGTCCAATGAGAACTGCTTATTGTCAAAAGTCATTTGCTTTCCGCGGAGCTGATCATTTAAACCAAACTCAAAGCTCAAAATTGAAAATATTCAAGGAAAGCTGGCTTACATTTTCTTTTTCCTTTCTATTAAAGTATTTGACAAATATATTGTAAATTTATTATTAGATTTTTAGTATATATAGATTGTAATTCTTATTTTTAGTTGCAGGGTCCGTTATAAAACAGTTATTTAAACTAAATTGTAACCCTGGGTAAAGAATTTTAAAATAAAACTGAAAATCTAGGGTTCCGGAATCTCTTGAAGAATGCTTTGTTTACATTCGTGGCTTGATTATTAAGCCAAATAAATCCAATTGTATCTAATCGTGAATCGTTAATTGTTAATGGCTAATCGCTGATCGCTAATCGCTGATCGCTAATCGCTGATCGCTAATCGCTGATCGCTTTGTGCTCGAGTGCCAATCAAAACAAAAGCAATGGATGTTATTATCACGCAGTCTGCTCTTGTTATCAGTAAGCAAAGTTATTTGCACTTACATTGATTGCCAGGTTGTTATAGAAGGTGTCAAATTTAGCTGAACCTCTAACAGCCATGCTGCTATTCCAAGCTTGATCAAATCTTATATTATCAACAGAGATTCTTTCAGCTGAAAATACAAAGGAAAAATCGTAATTTCAGCTCTAACTTTTAACCTCTAAACCTTTTAACATAGGGAAACTTTATAAGGCAGGGCAGATTGATGATTGTTGGGAAATAAGTGATAGCCAGTTTCCTGTTACAAGTAAACTTTCAAAATAAGCAAATCAAACACCTTAGATGCCTTAGCTATAACTCTAAAATCGTCAAAAGTGCAAACACACCCTGACTTAAATGTTAATCTTTGGGCTGAAAACCTAACCTGGACATTTGTTGGTATTGCACGTTTTGTTGTCTTCTGAGATTCCAATACAGTCGAGACCACCATATAACGGAGTTGGGTTTGTACAAAAACGCCATCTTCGATACATTCCAGTATTACATGGTTTATCGCAAGCTGACCATTCTGTCCACCTTGTCCAATGACCATGAACTACAAAACATTCAAAAAATCATACCTGGGGGTGAGTGAGAAAGCCGTCGAACGCCTGCCTATCTTTTAAAAAAAAGTTATGTTGGATAGCAAAGAACAACAGTTACTTATTTCATATCCCTAGGGCACAATTTATTTAATTTTCATTGTTCTGAAACAAAAGGTTCACTAAAAATATACCATTTTGCAAAGAAACCACTTTGTGACAAAAACTCCACTAATCATGGACAGGAATGACCGATTTTAGCAAACTAAATTCTCGTAACAAATTTTGTCTTTCTTAAAAAATCTTTCTCAATATCTTGTAGATGACAGACATCCTACATCCTAACAGGGTTTTGATCAGATCACTATTAAAGATATACCTGGGCAGAACTCTGGACTGCATATATCGCTTTTAGATCTGTCACCAAAGCAATCTAAGCCACCATGCTGTGGATAAGGATTATTGCAAGTTCTTGATCGGTTCTTAGATCCTCCCCCGCATGTCACACTACAAGCTGACCAACTTGACCAGGCTGAGAAACCACCATCAACTAAAATGAAGAAAAACCTCTTTATCAAATTAGAGATCATTGTTTGTTTGTCAATTTATTTTACATCGATTATTTACATCTAGCTTACTATATACAAATGTAACAAGTAAACCAATCTAAATCGATAAATAGATAATAAATAAATAAATAAATAAATAAATAAATAAATAAATAAATAAATAAATAAATAAATAAATAAATAAATAAATAAATAAATAAATAAATAAATAAATAAATAAATAAATAAATAAATAAATAAATAAATAAATAAATAAATAAATAAATAAATAAATAAATAAATAAATAAATAAATAAATAAATAAATAAATAAATAAATAAATAAATAAATAAATAAATAAATAAATAAATAAATAAATAAATAAATAAATAAATAAATAAATAAATAAATAAATAAATAAATAAATAAATAAATAAATAAATAAATAAATAAATAAATAAATAAATAAATAAATAAATAAATAAATAAATAAATAAATAAATAAATAAATATGTTTTTGCAGTGTTTTAATAATCTAAATAAATAAAAACTAATTTTCGGAAACATATTGACAAGCATTACATTTACAGTTTGGGCCATCCCACTTTTTTATCATGGTTTTAAACCTATTTAGGTTTCGGTGGACTTCATTTCGTTTGGCAATCCATTCCAGATTTGAGGTCCAAATGATCGAAGGCTATTGGAACCAAAGGTGACTTGATTTGGTCTATAATGCTATAAGTCATTAGAGTTTCTTAATGGGTAATTAGAAGATTTTATTTTTAAAATGTCGTGCATGAAAGACGGATTTAAATTGTTCAGTGTCTTAAACATTTCTATACAGAGAAGTCTTAGACGGGAAACATGCATAGTACACCTTTCTGACTTCCAAAGTAAGTCGCTATACGAGCTAAAATGATCACTGTGCAAAAATCTAAGAGCAAGTTCTTGAATCCTTTCAAGTTTTTGCAAAGATTTAGTTGATGAGAAGTACCATACTAGAGGGAAATAATCAAAATTTGAATATACAAAGCTTTGGACAAGAATCTTCTTTTCATTAAAGCCAATAAATTGTTTGAGTCTTTTTGAAATATTGAGTTGTGATGCAGCTTTTCTGCAAAGTTCAGAGATATGCTGTTCAAAGTTCAGGCTATAATCTGGTTGAATACCTAGCAATTTGACCGTTTCTTCTCATTTGATCATTTTTCCTTGGATGTTGAAATTTTCTCCACTAGTATTTATTTGATCCTTTCTAATAAGGAGTGCATGGAATTTTTCTGGATTAGCTATCATTTGATTTTGTTTTAGCCAAGTCAAAGCAACTCCAGCTTCTTCTTCCAGCACTTCAATCAAATTTGATAGAGTCTTGGAAAAATAAGCTAGAGTGTTATCGTCAGCATAATTATGTATTGTCGCTCGTTTGATGAACAAAAAGAGATCATTTATGTAAACATTGAATAGAAAAGGGCCCAAAACAGAGCCTTGGGGTANCCGTTTCTTCTCATTTGATCATTTTTACTTGGATGTTGAAATTTTCTCCACTAGTATTTATTTGATCCTTTCTAATAAGGAGTGCATGGAATTTTTCTGGATTAGCTATCATTTGATTTTGTTTTAGCCAAGTCAAAGCAACTCCAGCTTCTTCTTCCAGCACTTCAATCAAATTTGATAGAGTCTTGGAAAAATAAGCTAGAGTGTTATCGTCAGCATAATTATGTATTGTCGCTCGTTTGATGAACAAAAAGAGATCATTTATGTAAACATTGAATAGAAAAGGGCCCAAAACAGAGCCTTGGGGTACCCCTGATAAAATAGTTTGGAAAGAGCTATACGTATTATCGATCCTAACAGACTGTTTCTGCCTTTATAGGTAAGAGTAGATAAGGACTAGAGCATTTTCATCGGAACTATAGGCATGTAGCTTGGCTATAAGTAAATCGTGTGGAATACAATCGAAAGCTTTCGATAAATCCATTAGGATAGCCCCTACAATACTATCATTATCGAGTTTAACCCTCCATTCTTCAATCATTCTTATCAAAACATGTTGTGTGCCATATGATTTTCTATAGGCAGCAATAAAGAGTGAAAGGGTTTCATCCAAGTATAGGATAAGTTGGTTTTTCAATATCTTTTCATAGATTTTGGAGAAGATATTTAATATACTGACTGGACGAAAGTTTCGTTTAACTGTACGATCAGTCTCTCCTTTATCTAAAGGACATACCGCGGTGCGTTTTCTATTATTTGGAAACCTATAGTTTCGTATGCTGCTGTTAATAGCATTTGTTAAAGGGACTGCAAGCTCGTCTGCAGCCATCAGGACGAGTTTTGGTGGTATTTGATCTTCACCCGTTGATTTCCTACCGTCCAAAGACCTTAGTTGTTCCCTAACTTGACAAACTTGTACCTCGTGAAAGGAAAATGAATTGAAATTGTTTTCAGGATTTTGAATGATGGCTAAAACGCTCGGATGGTTTTTACATGTTTTGAGAATCAGCCTAATGATTTGCCGATCATCATCAGTTGCAACCGTATCTGCTCTGTTGCAAGGTTTTACACCGCTAGACTTTTCTAGAATGTTAATGTAATGATTGTTAAAGATTTCGGTTAGCTCTTTGTCTTCGGTTACAATTTCGTTATTCTTAACTAAGGAAATATCACTACCAGCTAAGCCTCCTTTGTTAAGAAAAGGTTTGACAAGATTCCAGAAAGCACGATTCGACACTCATTTCCACGGTTTTTATCTAGCTTTTTTCTTTTCTTGAAGGTTTTTCTACTGCTGTTACAAAATGTGAAGACTGCTTGCCAGAGCAGAACCATCACGAAACACACTGGAAGCTTTATACTATGAAATTCATGTTCATCAGAACATGAAACGCTACATAATAACCCACAAATGAAAAGAGAGTATCATATCCGCTAAGCCAATCAGAATCACCCGAATTTAGGTTTGCATTGCGTTATAAACACAAACCAGAGCCACTTCAAATAAGCGTGGATCGATGAGAATAGAAAAAGGTCTGTCCCAGCCGGCAAATCGACGTCGAATCTTCGTTGAAAACATTTTTATTAATCAATGACATCCGTGACGTCGCTTTGACTTTGACATAAGGTCGATAATGAAAACTGAAAAGACGTCAAGATATTAAAGTCACATCTGATCACGAAGTTCTTCAAAACTGTGACCAAATCAAGACATCGATACGACGTCGATAAAACAACCAAGTTCTCTCTTTGCGAAATTAAGGCTCACGACGCTTATTCGACGTCGTTATCTAGTCATTTAATGAAGTGACATTTTTTCGACCACATACCGACGTGGATTTGACGCCATGTGCCGGCTAGGGCTGGACTGCAAAGAGTACAAGTGTTAGCTGCCAGAGTTGTACCGGGAAGGCAAGCCCATGAGAGTAGCACAAGATGTCTAAAACAACTTCATTGGTTACCTATTCAGCTCAGAATCGAACACAAAATTCTAACTCTAGTTTTTAAAGCATTGAAATGCAAAGCTCCTGAATACCTAAAAGACATGCTGAAATTAAGTAAAAGTGTAAGACCATTAAGATCAAACAATATATACATGAAACTAGACATTCCCAAAGTAAAGAGAGAATCATTTGCCAACAGATCATTCAGCGTGATGGGACCTCGGCTGTGGAATGACATTCCTAATGAAATAAAACAATGCATTGGCGTTGAAAATTTTAAGAAAAAATTAAATACGTTACTTTTTGATAAGTTTTAAATGGACATTTTAGGTTTTTAGAGACTTTTAGGAACTGTACAGCGCATTTGAAGATATTGTATCGAAACTGCGCTATATTAAGTGATTAATTTATAATNGGAAAAAATCATTCTGAAAAATGTTATCCTTGAACCTTTTTGTTGGCTGATTTTTCTTTTTCAATAATATATGTAGGGGCTATCGTCTAGACTTTGGAAATTTTTAAAGAATTGATCGTCTAGACTTTGAAAATTTTTAAAGAATTGATCTTTGGGAAGGCAAATAAGCCCATGAGAGTAGCACAAGATGTCTAAAACAACTTCATTGGTTACCCATTGCATTCAGCTCAGAATCGAACACACAATTCTGACTCTAGTTTTTAAAGCATTGAAATGCAAAGCTCCTGAATACCTAAAAGACATGCTGCAATTAAGTAAAAGTGTAAGACCATTAAGATCAAACAATATATACATGAAACTAGACATTCCCAAAGTAAAGAGAGAATCATTTGCCAACAGATCATTCAGCGTGATGGGACCTCGGCTGTGGAATGACATTCCTAATGAAATAAAACAATGCATTGGCGTTGAAAATTTTAAGAAAAAATTAAATACGTTACTTTTTGATAAGTTTTAAATGGACATTTTAGGTTTTTAGAGACTTTTAGGAACTGTACAGCGCATTTGAAGATATTGTATCGAAACTGCGCTATATTAAGTGATTAATTTATAATTTGTAATTTGTAGGGAGGTGAGCAATAATTTTCTTGCAAATGGCGAATATAAATTTCGAAAATGGCTGCCAAAGTGCTTCATAAAGAAAAAACTAAGCGTGCGACTATTTCTCCAAGCAATATATCTACTGGTCAAGATAGTATTCCCTAAGAACACTGAATTCGTATCTTTGCCAGTTTGCATACAACTGAAAGATACACAACTATTTCCAAGATATTGTTATGAAACTTTGTCTTTCTTTCGGCTTGCTGCGTTTATTCTCACAAACAGAAAGAAAGGATGAATAGTTTCATTTCAAAGATGTTTGATTAAGGTCTGGGTTGAAGAGGGAGTCTCTCTTTTGATACGAGGTTCAAAGATCATAGGACATCGTATTGGCTACAGTTTGGACAATTATTTCTCTATTTTCACCGTAAATTTAACATAAAAACTGGTAGAGCTCAATTTATCATTTGGAAAAGCCCCATAGTAGGCCTTTTATCAGATTTGTGTCCGCCATTTATCTGAAAAATATTGCTCTCCCCAGACCCGATTCTAAATGTGGAAATTGTCTATCACTTGAAGAGTCCGAGTGAGAAGACGAAATCTTTCTTTCTAAAAGTATTGGTTTTCTGATTGTCCGCACTAAAGTTTCCACACACAACAACCCCAGACCATCTACCTTGCAATAATTGTTTTTTATTTATTTGTCATATCTGGTGGTTTTGGATCTTTCGGTACAAACAAATATTGCCAGTTCTGTAGTGAGAAAGAAATTCCACTATGGCAAAACATTGCAAAGCGAATCTAAGTTAATATTTCTTGCAAGAAGATTAGTTATCAATATAACAGTCTCACTTGGGCATAGTTGTGTATTGCATGTCCTGGTCTCGGCTGTTCCTCCATTACACGAATCTGCATTACAAACACGTGTTCTCATTTGTGTTCCACCGTTGCAGATAACAGTGCAAGTAGACCAAGGTGTCCAGGGACTGAATTTGTCTTCATCAGCTAAACGAAGGACAAATGCATCATTAACAATGCAAGTTAATTGAAAATGTCCCTTTTCTAAAAGCAGATTGCGGACAATTTCGGACTGCTGACCATGCCTCAGGATTTTTTCATTGCTTGAGACAAGAGGAACAATATTAAACAAAATCATATCTCAAGGCAAAGACTCACTAAAAGTCACCCAAAGCTTTCTTACAGCAATAAACTATTTTTCAATCAGGAGAAAGAGAGCGAGGAGAGCACGACCGATTCTACGAGTACTGGTAACAAGTTGGAAATCTGGTGAATCCTCACCTCTACAGTAACAACTCAACTGTATGCCTTGCAGCACGGTCACGTCCCTGCTCAAATTTGAATGATTTTCGATATATCTACCGGGTATCCCAAAAAAAAGTATACAGATTTGGTCAACCCTAACGATCAGAATTTAGCATGAATCAACCCGAAATCATTTTTAAAACATTACTTGATAGTCAACTTGAACATAGATACCTTGTTTGTTGACATTGGTGCTTTGAGAGTAGAGATATAAATCTTCAAAGGACAAATTTGCCTCCACCTGCAAACCAGAGCTTTGGCGTTTTGACCTAAGCAAATTCTTAAAGCACAGCGAATAAGTCAACAATAGACTTGGAAAAATTTGAACCAGGAGGAGAAAAATTAAAAACTGCACAGCAAATGCGTTTCACAAAATATAATTTACGTGACGCTTATCATCAAGGGAGCTCCGAAGCAAACTTTATTCATTTTAAGTGAAACAAATTGTGGATATTGCAAGGCCAAAACGACAAAGCTCTGGTTTGGAGGTGGAGGCAAATTTGTCCTTTGAAGATTTATATCTCTACTCCCAAAGCATCAATGTCAACAAACAAGGCATCTATGTTCAAGTTAACTATCGAGTACTGTTTTTAAAATTATTTCGGATTGATTCATGCTAAATTCTGATCGTTAGAGTTGACCAAATCTGTATACTTTTTTTGGGACACCCGGTACACCTTCTAAGAGCTATGCGGTGCCTAAGTTAAGTGTTGTCCTTGCACTACTCAGTGTTTCAATATAGTCTCGCACATTCTTAGTGTACTTTTAGTCAGTTAATCTGAGCTCTTCCTCGAGCCAGAGCTTGAAATAGGCCCATGAATTTCAGCTCAGCTTAATTGCAGGAAATTGAGCAGACCGTTTATTATTTCAAAACATTAATAGCAATTTTTGGATTTCTAGAAAGCTCTTTTAGTGAAATTGTGTACCATTAAGCTCATAACACAAAAAGTTAAAGGCCGATACAAGCTTTTTATGGTCAAGGAAAATGCTAGGCCTAAGCTACGCCACTTAATTGGAAGGAATAAAGCTCAAATTAAATGGCTCAACGTACACTAAAAAATTAGTGAAACTATTATATACGAGGACAGCACTTACCATATTAAGTGAATCAATTAATCAATAAATCCAAGAATTAATGAATGAAAGGATCAATGAATCAATGCATCAAAGAATCAATAATCAATGCACCAATGAATAAATGCATCAATGAATCGACAATTAATAAATCAATGTATCGATGAATCGACAAGTAATGAATCAATGTATCGATGAATCGAAGAACCAATCAATGAATTTTTGAATTAAAACATCAATGATCAAGCATACTCTTTTGATAATCGTACTCACCAGATTTTATACACTTGCACAATCTCCTCACATTTGTGTGGTTAAAGCCTCTGACAACGCATGCCACAGATTCGTTTACAGAAACATAGCCAGCGCATGTTTTATTTCCAATATAAAAAGAAGGATCATAATCATTTGTCCATCTTTTCATCGATGTGCTGTCCTTGCAGATAACTCCGTTGTCAATGAATACTGAATCAGAGTTTCCAGTTGCCAAGACACTTGAGCAGAATTGACCTGACAATAAGGCTCGCTTTAGATGACACATTTTACAAGATTAGTATATAGAATAGTTTATTATTCTCTATTAGAAACGTGTGCATTAATCTCTAGTAATAACATGAATGGGCTAAAAATAACAAAACTGGTCGAAGCACTGAAAACGCCGTATGGCGGATGCGTTGGCCATTGATTTTATTGATTTTAAAATTGATTTTATAATATTTATACAGGGTAAAACATTCAGTGTACGCTGTTTTACAATGCACCCTGTAAAAAACTTATAGAAAAAAAAACTATCTAAATTTTACAAGTTATCTAAAATCATCATCAACAACTAATTACAAAGTATATAAAAAGCTGTGATATAATTATTTGACACGATAAATATGAAATAGAGAATCACCTAAATCATAGGTTTGCTATGCATTTTTTTAAGTTTTCAATGTTGGGGACAATTTTGTATCCAAGCTCAGATGATTCCACATTGTTGCACCTTCATACGAGAAGCATTTTTGGCCGTAAGCAGATTTTCGCATGGGAATTTCTAAATAGGTTATTGTATGGCGTAATTCTCTCTTACATGTATCCGAGAGTTTTGAGAACATTTCCGTAAGGTAAGTGGGAGCCAGATTATTGATAGATTTGAATACCATACACAAAGTCTCCATTTGTATAATTTCACTAACAGTGTGCCAACCAAGTTTCTTAATGATAGGCATTGCAGAAGCATCATATCTACTGTTAGTAACTATTCTTGCGGCCCAATTTTGAAGTTTTTGCAGTTCATTTATTGCTGTAGAACCACAGATTCCCAATACAGGGCAGCAATATCTAAAATATGATTCTACAAGACTTTTGTACATGCTTTGTACTGTGGGAACTGGGATATACTTTGTGGAGTATTCAACATCCCTATTCCTCTAGAAATTTTTTTCTTAATGGTAGAAATTTGTTCTTCCCAGTTCAAGTATTGATCAACCATTACACCCAGGCATTTAGTATGTTTTATGATCGAAACATTTTATTCCCCTACTGTAAAGGAAGGCTTTACTCCATCTATCTGTTCTATGTCCTTCAAACGCTTCCTACCACCTATCACAAGAATTTGTGTATTGGCCACATTGAGGGACAGTTTGTTTGCATTGAGCCAAGATTCAAGGTACCCAAGGTCCTCGTTGACACAGTCATTTATGAAAGGAATGGACTTTGAAGAGAATGAAAGGCTTGTGCCATCAGCGTAAATGTTAACTTCTGAGTGTTTCAAAGAGAAATGGAGATCATTTACGTATATTATGAAAAGTAGAGCGCCTAGGCAAGAGCCTTACGGAACTCCAGTTGTTATGGACTCGAGATCTGAAAGCTGCCAATTAACTTTGCAGCACTGCTGTCTATTAGTTAGATACGAGCGGAACCAGCGTATCTCTTTCTTTCTAACCCAATAATTCTCCAGCTTTTGTACAAGGATGTCATGATTCATCTTATCAAAAGCCTGTTTTAAATCAACAAAAGTGACAGCAGTATATTCACTGTTCTCTAAATTGAGATACCAATCATTGGTGCATTTTAAGAGGCAGGTCAGAACAGAATGTAGTAACCTGAAACTAGATTGTTGTGAGAACAAAAGTTTATTCACATTTAGAAAGCCGTAATATTGATCATATACCAGTTATAAGAGGCGGGAGACGGCCGGTAAAATAGATATGGGGCGATAGTTCGAATTATCATTGATCTCAAGAAGGCTTTCAACACTGTAGATCACGAAATTTTACTGAAAATACTAAATTTCTATGGCCTAGAAGGGAAGGAACTCAATTGGTTTAAGTCTAATCTCCATAACAGGTGTCAATTCTGCAAGGTAAATGGAAAAGGTTTCTAAAACAGAGGTAGTAAATTGTGGTGTACCACAAGGGTCATGCCTTGAATCGCTTCTCTTTTTAGTATACATCAATGATCTCTTAAATTGCCTCAAAAAGTCTTACGTGTCAATGTACGCCGATGACACTTGCATATATTACTCTTTCGATTCTGTTGCTGCAATGAATCAAGCCAGTAATGCTGATTTAAGAGCTTTAAAAGCTTGGCTGGAAGGCAACAAATTGTCTTTAAACGTTGCAAAAACTGAAGCAATGATAATTGGAAGTAATAGAAAGCTGCGTGTGAGAAATACTTCTGATGCCACTAAGCCGCAGTTTAAAATAGGTTGTGAAGATGTCAAACTTGTGAGTGATGTTAAATACCTCGGAGTTCAAGTGGACCAAGAACTCAAATGGACCACTCCTTTAAACACTGTCACGAAAAAGATCTCAAGAGGTATTGGCATTCGACGATTTGCAAAACAATAACTACCGCTCTCTACTATCAAAACAATGTATAAAAGCCTGGTAGAGCCCTATCTCAGATACTGCTGCCCAGTTTGGGGTAATGCTGGTGTAACAGATATAGAAAAATTACAGAAATTACAAAATCGAGCAGCAAAATTAGTTATCAACAGCCCATTCTATGCTTCGCCACTGCCAGTCATTCGTGCACTTGGATGATGGTCCACAGTAAGGGAACTAATTGATCTTGAATCCGCTAGGATTATTTACAAGTCCCTGAATGTTGATGCACCGTCATACATGAGCGACATGTTTAAAAAAGTCAACGCCTCTACAACACGGTCTCTTAGAAATTCGGATTATGATCTAAGAGTCCCTTTTCTAAGAACCACTACAGGACAGAGATGTTTCTCTTCGAAGCTTTGGAATGGTTTTTCAAAAGAGGCCAAAAATTCATCAACTTTCAAGAATTTCATAACAACCATACAATGATCATCTGTCAGTGAAGAAACTTTGATGTTTCCTTTTGCTTTCCTTTTCTTTACCTTATTCATTATTTTATATTAAATATTTTCGAAATTATAATTAGATTAGTTTGTTTTTGTATTAGAATTTAATTTGTATTTTTGTACATTTTAGCATGGCCCCCTGTAAATCAGTCCTTTGACTGAGGGGCTACCATGGGTAAAAAAAGATAAAATGAAAATGAAATGAAAATCATCCACGGAGTCATCGTTGTAGATAGGTGTGACCCTAGCTATCTTCCAATAGTCGGGGAAAATACCAAGAGACATTGACATGTTAAAGAGCTGACTCAGAGACTCCGCCAAAACAGGCATTCCAACCTTAAGAAAAAAGCTTGATATACATTAGAGGTCTTTTTAGAGATTTAACATCGATCCTCATATTCCCTCTGTGTAGCGTCCCTTTTCAGATTATTTCTCTTACTTTCCTCTGTTTTATTGTTTCGATTTGTTTTTGGTTTTGTTTTTTGTTTTCGTTTCTTTACTTATAAAACCAACCGTAGCATTGTTAGTGGCATCCTTGGTGGGGACCAGATGACCTTGTGACTTTTCCCGCCATAGATGGCACGTGTAAATAGTATTTCTTTTTATTTGCAATCAGGTTTTGTTGTTATAAACAAAAAAATGAGTGGGCTACCACAATTAACAAAATGAGGTCCTGCATGGGACAGGAGCATCAAAATTCAGATTTCCAAACGTTTTCACGAAAAATCTACTATGCCACGAAGTAATAATTAGATTTTAAGAAATTAATTAATAATTTTTCAAGGCCAGCTTGTCATTAAAAAATTTTCGCCCGTCGTAACTGCCATTATTTCTTGTAATGGAAGAAGAAACGTAGGAGCTTTTAACAAATACGTGAAATTGCTAAAGGAGCAGTATTTCCAAGAGTAACATTGCTCTCCAACGTTGTAGTAAACCTGAATCCAAGAACAAACCTTAGAAAGTTTTGATGATGCCATTCTGTGTATGAAAGATTTTAATCTGACAATCTAATACATCAGTAACAAACGTTGTTCCACATTGCTATTCAATTCTGACTAACTTTATGAGATGAAAAGGGCTACATAAATATTCCAAGGACAGTAAATGATTTCTTTGAAACTCATAGCCTTTAGCAACTAAAGCCTGGATGGATAGCTGAAGGAATTCACCTACCAATGCCTTCACAATAAGCTCTACATTGCTGTCCACCATTTGCAAGGTATAGATGGCTGGATGCTCCTTGTCTTGTGAAATTAGCTTAGAAAATAACAGATATAAATAGTCAATTTTAAGAATACCGGATGCCGGCAGCTACAAAAAATAAGGGGATAGGGTAGATTAATGATTGGTGTATTGAAGATGGCAAAATTTGAGTGCCATCACGTCACTGTTGTGTCAAAATATTTGCCATATCCATTGATTTTTTATCAGGTGATCTGGCTCTCCACACAACAAGTTTTCCTGCAGCACAAACTTTTCCAGCTTTTTACAGGTAGCCACTCTATAGATTCCGTCAAATGATGATGCAGTATCGCTTTAACAACTGATGCGAATACACTTGACTAGGTTTCTTATTTCTCTGTGTAAAAATTCCTGTTCATGCAGCATCCTTTGTCATTAGACTTTTCAGATTATCATTTTCAAAAAGAAAACGTGTGTAAGATGTCCTGAGATTCATTATATGATTTCTATTTATTATCTATTTCTCAAAGAAAAGATATTTGCTTGCTAAAACCTCACCATAAATTTCAAACTTGGCTCCAAAAATTGGAAAATCTAGCAGCCTTATTCAATAACAGCGAGTTATCTGCAAAATTAAATGCAAAATGGAAATAAAAGAATTACCTGTTCTTACTGATGATGGCAGCAAGGGCATTCTAGAGCTCTGTGATGGAATAATTCTGGATGTTTCCAAGTTGATAATTTGCGAAGGTAAAGATAATGAGAGTGTTTGAAATTTCTCTTGGGAGTTCATTGTAGGTGAATGCACTGCTGATGGCTGTATGTTTGTGTTGTCAGATGACAAAGCTGCTGATGGCTGTATTCTTGTGTTGTCAGATGACATAGCTGGACTAAGAACTAAATAGAGATTTCAAATTTATAAATTTATAAAGTTTCTTTGAAATTTTCAGATGTTCGAAAATTTCTGAAAATTCTTTACAATTGATATTTATAAGTCTGACTCCTGATACTTGTGCTTTTACAAGCAAGATGGCAGCATCAAATGCTCGATCAAATGCAAGTCAGCCTTCATGATACTTTCAACTTATTAACTTATGTGATAGTTATCAAATTTGAAAGACTCATTACTGTAGGAAAAAAATTTAGTTTAGCAGTTTAAAAGTGTGTTACTTTGCATTTTAAATGCCGATTTCAGTAGCTAATCTACAATGTAACTACCAGGGATTCAAAAAGGTCATGACGTTTGCCAAAATGTCCCATCACGAATAATGCACCAAATTCAACAAACTATTTTATTATTGAAGGGTCAACTTAGTTGTGAAATTTTACTTCACTAAAATCGATCATACGGCTCTAGGGCTCTTTGAGATGTTGCATAGAAGCGGTTTCTGGAATAGCTCGTGCAAATAGTGAAGATTACGATCTAGTTTTGCCAGTATTCAGCTTTAACATATGCAGTTGCATCACAAATCTTCAAGAGCTATTCACATATTATTACATGAAAGGTATACATATTTGTAATTTGCTTGTTCCCCGAGTGGTACAGTAAAACCCCACAAATAAAGAACATAGGAAAAAAAGAACCTACAGACTGATTTTTTGACAAATACACCCAAAGATAAGAACCAAAAACAGTCTGATTTCTGTCCATGTTCTTATCAGATGATACACTTATAATTCATTGCCTGAAAAATAACAAATTTTGTCAATTTGAGATCTGGCAATTTTTTAAACATTTGCTGATCACATTAGTTTATATAAACTCACAGCCTTTTTTTAAGTCCAAACACCTCAAACAATTTTAAAGGGTAAGCAAATTGTTTGGCAAATTTGTCTTTTTGTTTACAACACAACAGATTACTATTTCCTGCAACATTTAGAATGCAATCATCCTCCCAAGTTTATTAAATGCATACCGCATATAGCTTTTGTGCTCCTCATAGCCATAAGGGTCCTTTGGGTAAGAGCCTTACCCTGAAGACAGCTAGAGCGCCACATTCATAAGAACATAGTCAGTCAGTTGTTTAGAAAAGTACGTTCTTCTTTGCGGGCTTTTTCTGTAGTCGTGATCACTTCATTATTTTGAAGCTTGAAGCTTGGCGAAATTATATCAAAATTCTAATACTTCTTTAGGCATCTCCAAAATTAGATGTATTGCCTAGAATCCCTTGTTTCCCTGTACTATTTGCCTTCATGATGCCGCCTCGGCCAAAAGAGACTCATAATCAGGTAACTTTTAGTCTTAAAAGCATGGAAATAGTCGCATTATAAGAATTATTTTGCAATCAGCAGGTAAAATGAGTTTTCTTCTTTGTGTTTAGGATAATTTTGTTGATTAACTGTGTTCATAACATGATTATCATTGTATTTCATTTCTGAGGAGTGGCGGTTGAAAGGACCTCGGCAGTGATTCCACCACGATTCTATTGATGAATGCACAACATAGGGTCAAGTTTTTCACTGTTTGATTGTGAATCCCTGTTGAGCAAGGTTTACCGCAAGGATACAAGAGACTTAGGTAATCAGTTTAGTCCAAAACAGCTTCCAAACAAACTTGCCATGATTGTAGAACGAAATGGCCGATTTTATTGAAATAAATGTAAGCATCTAAGTTAGCCTTTAGTTGCATATACATAGTACGTTCCAATTGGAGGATAAACCATGACCAAAAAGTTCGGCAAATGTCTATATCTCTTTTGACATACCCAGTATGTTACATCCTTGTAGCACCGACTAACATAAAATAACAAGCCTGCTTAAAGTAGGTATTTGCGTTATACATACCAGAAGAAGTAGTCAACGCTGATTAAGTTATATTGCACAAGAAGCAAATCTGTACTAAGTTCTGCATGACTTACAGTTATTGTTATAACAATGAATAACTACCTTCATAAAATCCTTGAGGTCCATCGCAACTTCCAACTGTTACATTGGTAGATCTCTTTGTCCAGCAATAATTCTGAGCATTTTTTACTCTGTACGTTGTTATATTCGCGTCGTATGTGAACGAATTCCTGCAGTCAGCTGCAAGTAGAAAATATTCCAGATGACAATTTGTTCACTACAAGAACGCCTTTTTACATGATAATTCAACTGCAGCTTCAAAAACTTTGGTATCTTGTGTCGTAAGGTAAACGAATACCACTCCCTGATTTTTAAAATCTATTTTCTTCTTATTCCTGCCTGGTCAAAAAGCATATCTATTGTTTGTAGGATCATTATATACATGCATTGCAGGCCATTGCAAGCAATTAAACTCCTTCTGACTGTGAAGTTGAGGCTGGATCTGTTTCAATAGAGAGTTTATGAAACCAGGACGGCAGGACAACGCCAGCCAAAAATTCGTCTTGTATCGTGCAAACAAAGTAGTTTCCTAAACGCTACCTTGTACATCTTTTTCAAAAGGCCATGACGAAGCCTCCTTTGTCAATCAAGTGCCTGAGGATCATCATTTTTTATTGAAAACCAACATTTAAGACGAGCGAGTTGCATTTCGGAGGCCTAGATCTGCAGTACAGAATGACAGAAATGGGATTTCCAAGTTGTGAAATTGAAAAGGACAACTTCATAGTTTCTCAAGGGAAGCAAAATTCGCACGGAAAACAAGGAATTTATTGAAGCCGATGTTCCGAAACAAATGCAACATTGCGTTGCCGTTGCAGTTGGCGTCCTGGTTTCGTAAACTCCCCTATTATACAGACCATATGTCACTAGAATTTATCAATTTGCGTTCAAATATCTGAGTTTGAGTAAATGAAGTAAATGCAAAACATAGCGTTGCAATGCGTGGCCCTGATGTTTCTCTTTTAATTATTGGAATAAATTAATCTCAAAGCTAGGAAGTCGTGTTAAAATCAATTTAAAACTTTCCAAAGCGAATACGTCCTAAAGGAAACTTGATTCTAAAGTAGTATCGCATGTTACAATCATCATAGTTTCGTGGAGCTGTTGCAAAATTAAGTTTTCTCGCAGCTTTCTTGGACTAAATTTTATTTTTTGCTTTCAAGTCTGCTTTTTCGTATGCTTTACGTTTAGATCATTGCCAGGGATAATATAAAGGCGCTTTTTAAGCAAATTTCCTAGAGAAATCCATTGAAAATTCTATGAAATTACCCCCAAAAAGAAAATGGCTTTTTGTTTTCATTTGACGTAAGTTAACCTTAGTAAAATAATTGTCTGACATTTACATTTTCTCTAAAGTTGACCTCGATTTTATTCCTTAGCTTATTTCTTAATAAAAAAAGGAGATAAATAATCCAAATTCAGGTTGAAATAAAAGATATTACAATGAAGCCTTCGTGTCGAATCGAATATAATAGAATATCACATACTTTTTACAAGGCTTTCGGCAGTAGGATTTTTCAACCAGCGGACACTTTGTAATCGGAGGAAATTCAAAGCTTAGTGAAGGAGTGAGATCTTAGTGAGATCTTGAAAAATCTAAGGCATACCTGAAAGAATGACATGAAATCCTGCCCCAACTTTAACGCACTTTCTACCCTCTTTATTCCTCATCGTTCCATCGGGATACTTGTATAATTTGAGAGGAGGGTCGCTTGTAGATAGGAACAGTCTATCGTTATTTTCTAGGGACACATGAAATTCTCCATTCTTTATTGTATAGACTTTTTGAATATCTAAAAAGGAATAGTTATTCAGGAATGTACCAGATGCCCTATAACGTAGTTTGTTTATTTGAGAAACTCTTTGGTCTTCTTGTTGTCAATAATTAAATTAACTACAAACGTTGTTCGTCAATAAGCAAATAACTACACAAATTTGTCGTCAATAGGCAAAATAGCTAAGTAGCTCAGCCTTGCTCAAATTGTGCAATTTGTCATTTCATTAAAAGGGACAATGAACTGTGCACAATTTCACAAATATTAGTGATTTACCACCTTGTTCAGTGTTTTTCATTGCTATCTAGCAGTTTGAAGCTCGTTGCTTTCGATCAAATATGCAGCAAACTCTTGGATTTGGCAAAAACTATATCTGAAAACAGTTTTTTGAAATAGCTACCTAGATTCTTTATTTTATAGCTATGGAACGTTACCTGCCTCTATTTTGATGCTGTACTAGATCCCCCATATTTCAAAAATAAATTTTGTCCTTGCCACAAATGATTGAATTTTGTAATTTGTTAAAATCAGGTAATCCAGGAAATGTCTCAATCTTACCTGCAGATGTTGATGACAAGCTAACAGCACTTTGCGATGCAGCAATACTCGTGATGTCACGTACTGAAACACTTGATGTTGGTATTAGAATATGGGTTAATGTTGGGGTAGGTGTAAAGAATGAAGACGTTGATAGAACTGATGATGACGAAGATAATGATGATAACGATGATGAGGATGACGATGATGATGACGGTGAAGGTGTTGGTGATTGTTCTGGCTGTAGCACTAAAAAGAATGCAAAAATTTCTCAACAAAATCATACTGGTAAGGAACTTTAGTAAATGTTTGATGAAACTTATTTATCATCATTTGGTGCAGGTATGGTTAAGTGGCAGTGCTTTGGTCTAGCAATCTGCTGCATTGATTCCTTTCTGTGCCAAAACCTGCTACTTAACGTGAGGAGAGTGAACCACTCTCTATAAATCCAGGCTAAGGGAATTTCGAGGTGTGAACACATAGAGAGGACACTGCTTTAACCTTAAAATGATGCACAACAAAACATACAAAGAGCACAACAAATACAGTGCACATCCGCTATCTCGACTGCCAGCTATTTCAAACATTTGCTCTCTCGTAAAAGAAAAATTCCAGTTAGCCTCGTTGGATTTGTATTGAAAAGCTGTCCGCTTTCTCAAAAATTCGCTATCTGAGGAAATTTTTATTTTCCCCAGAGTTCGACATGGAAGATGTCAATTGTAAGTACCCCCGACAATTCCACAGTATAAAGTTATAATCGTAAAAGAGTACTACACAAAACATCTGCTGAACCAAAATCAAAATGTATCTGTCCGACTAGCGTCAATACCGATGCAACATATTCGTAACAATCGTGCCACTCAGCTCTAGGATCATGACAGAAAAAGAGATCTAATACCGATTGACATACCCTCCAAAAATTACTTAAGGTTCGTTGCAATTGTCATATTTCTGGCACTCAGATTACGAGATCCCCGTGAGAAACAGCGAATCAGTCTTAATTTGAAAGCAAAGAAGTGCAAATATAACTGGACTACGCTGTCAGGCAAAACAATTGTAAACAAGGCAAACAAACAAAAGCAGCAATATTTGAAATCAGGACCCCGTTTACAAGAAAGAAACAGGATCGATCCCGAGTTATTGGTGGATCCGATATGTTTGTAGCCGTTTCAATAGGACCGTTCCCAAATATTGTGCTTATACACGGGGTCGAGCCTGGCCACTCCTCTGTGATCTCCACAGCTCCATACCACTATTTCCTCCTCCGTAAAATCATAGTGACATATCACAATGCAGTTTATTTTCGTCCTTTGTCAAAAGAACGATCCCGCACTGGCTAGCCCTCATAAGCGATTGTAAATTACAAGGAGGATAGTCGATCGGTCTCGAGTGATTCCATGTAAACGGAAGGCTCGTCCATACAGTTTGGGATATAAATCCCATACTGGTTAAGCATAGGGCTCAAGTCTTTAAAAATGTGGGTGTAAAATTCTTTTCATTTGTCTTTGAATTAAATACCTTGAAAGGAACTTGGGGTACTTTCCTGTAAATCTGCTGTGGACATTTTTGGATATCTTGATTATTTTCAAAAAGGCGGCATTTATTATATTTGAGACTGTGACGTTATCAAATTTCTAACTCCTAAACCAGAAGAGCGACAGGTTTCTGCTTGCTACCATATTGTAGACCCTCATAAAATATGGTTTTTTGGAGATTTTGTTATCTTTGGTCTATCAAATTAGGATTTACGATGATTTTAATTATTTCAAAATTTTCCATGAATTCTTTCAACAAAAATATAAACGACGCCATTTTGAAAATAATCAAGATATCAAAAACTTTCCACGACAGATTTACAGCAAAGTAACCAGAATTTTACACCAACCTTTTTTAAGATTTGAAAGATTTGAGCCCTATGCTTACTGGATACATCTTCTGTAGAGTTTATACGCGTTAGGTTAACATGAGAGAACTATTTTACATCCCAGTTCATTCTCGGAAGATGCTGCGAGCATTTTGTTTATAAAAAGAAAGGTTCCTCCTTTTGTTTCTGATTCTTGTGGCATGGGTTGTTCTCTATTCCCAGCAGATTGTTTATACGCTGCTCGAATGATTTAGTACGCTGCCTACCAAACATACTGTTGCTTGAAAAAAGAATACGTTTCATTAACAATCAGTCTTTTGCAGTCTGTGTTTCGTAGACCATAAGTTGCGAAATATTTTGATTTAGTTTTGCGACTGTTTAAAACCAAGCTTCTAACACGTTTCATTCGTATTTGGAAGCGGAAAGCAACGACCCCGGAAAATTTTTTGAGAACCACGCCCCTTTTTCTATGAGGAAACGCCCTTCTATAGACACCTTTTAAGGTCAACGCCCTTTTCTTCCTCACATTTTCTTTATAAGAAACTTGCATCAGCACCTGGTTCTTAAAGTTTTTTATTTTCATATGAAAATTTCCCCTTTTAATGTAAGGTTCTTAATTAATTTGTTTCTTATTTCTTGGGTACTAGAATGGCACGTGCTTATTGAAACATGGTATGTGCAGAACTCATTGCCAAAATCAAAACTGGATGAAAATAGGATTTCACAACTACACATNGGACTCTAACTTCTCCATGAAATTTGGCAAAGTTGTATTGCCACTAAATTCACATACTTTTGCAGGAATA
The DNA here is from genome assembly GCA_004194415.1 of Aurelia aurita. NCBI lineage: Eukaryota > Metazoa > Cnidaria > Scyphozoa > Semaeostomeae > Ulmaridae > Aurelia > Aurelia aurita. The sequence continues at coordinate 1,218,489 of REGM01000027.1, read as the reverse complement.
TGATAGATAACATCCCCATAGTCTAGATGGGGTCGCACGTACAGCTTATATAATTCGTTAAGTGTATGTCTGGGGAGATATTTGGAGAGATATTTCAGCAGACCGATACCCCTACGTGTTTTAGTGATAGCTGCTTTGATATGAGCAGAAAAAGACAATGTTGAGTCAAGAAAAAGTCCCAAGTGTTTATGCTCGTCTACTTTCTTTACAGGTGTGTTGTTAAAAAGTATCACTGGATGGTCAATTTTGTTTCTTTTCCTCGAAAATGTTACTTCAACAGCTTGCTTTTGTGGATCAGGATTAAACGACATCCTCCAGTCATGAGCCCACTGCTTTATCAACTCTAAGTCATGATTCATATCATTGGCAGCTGTATTGGAGTTTTTGACGACCGTGAATAACGACGTATCATCAGCGAAAAGTTTAACATTACACTTTAAGTTTTCAGTTAGATCATTTATGTACACAAGAAAAAACAATGGTCCCAATATAGAACCCTGTGGTACTCCAGCCGAGATATCTCCCCAAATAGAACATTTCCCGTTCAGAACAGTTCGCTGTTTTCGATCCTTAAGAAAGCTTTGAATAAGAGAAAGAAGTTTTCCTGAAACACCACACCGTTTAAGTTTGTAAACAAGACCATCATGCCATACCTTGTCAAAAGCTTTCGAAATATCAAGATAAACAGAACGGACATCAAGTGGAGGATTACAGTCGAATGCTTTAAAGATGGTGTGAGTTATCGATATTAGTTGATTGACTGTCGAGTCACCTGGACGAAAACCTGACTGATTTGGATTAAGTAGCTCACACGAGACAAGGTGCGAGTATAAAGAATCGTATATTAACTTTTCAAGAATTTTCCCAAAAATAGGAAGAAGAGAAATTGGACGGTAATTTCCTTTCACATTTTTCTCATTCTTTTTATGGACAGGCACAACATTTGCACATTTCCATATTTGGGGAAAATGACCACACCTCAAACAGTTTGTGAATATTATCTTTAGTGGAACAACTAATGCAGCATCACTTAATTTTATCATTCTCATAGATATTTCGTCCCAGCCATGAGCTTTATGAGGATCAAGTGATCTGATAATGTTCAGTATCTTTTCATCAGAGATAACAAAGTCATTTATCAGAGTAGTAGCTACTGGAATATGTTGGGGGATTTCGCTGCCGGTGTCAATTGTCGTACACTGAAGTATGAAATAGTCATTGAATATTTGTGCCTTTTCAGTGAAATCAGTTATGAATAATCCATTTTCTAAAAGAGGTGGAATTATGGGGATCTTAGCCTTATTTAGAACAGTGTTGATTAAAGACCAATAGGTCCTGCTGGAGGTCTCAGGGTTTGCTAAGGTGTTCCCAACCTTAAGAAAATAATTACGCTTTGCATCTTCAATCAATTTCGAACCTTCAGTTATCATTTTTTGTATTCCTTCAAGCCTGTCGACTGGCTGACCCCTCCTCATGAAATTTTTATAAGCTCGATTCTTTTTCCTCAGAAAATTTTTAACAGTTTGTGTTATCCAGGGTGCTTGGCAAGGCCGGATGGTTTTAACCTTGTTTGGTATATAATTAGAATAGATATTCAAAAGAACTTCATTGAGAAATTTGACCTGTTCATTTGGACATATTATTCTGTCAAGATGCTCTTGCCAACGGAACATTTCAATACTTTTTCTGATCGCTACAAAATCTGCCTTGTCATAATACCAAACCTTACGGGTGAAAGGAGGTTTTGCTATGTTAGACACAGACAATTTACCATAAACAATTTGATGATGACATTGCTCATGTAATGATTGATGAACACCAGATTCGATAACGAGGTTGGGCTGATCAGTAAAAATTAAATCAATGCAAGATTTAGAATCCCCCATGAAGTGTGTTGGTTCTGATATTAACTGATGAAGTCCAAGTTCAGAAACGAAAGGCTCAAATACTCTTCCCTCGTTATTTTCGATATCATTTTCCCACCATTGAGTTGATCGACAGTTAAAGTCACCAGTGATAACTACACTGAAAGGATTTTCAGCATGCATTTTGGAAAGCAGCAACTCGAAATTTATTGTGAAATCATCAAACTCACCCTGGTCCTGACTTGGACTTCTGTAAATTACGACAAAAAAGTACTTTTTTCTGTTTAATTGGATCTCACACACAACACATTCGGGGAGAGTCACAAGGTCAGATCGATTTTGTGAAGGAAGGGATTCTTTGATGTAAAGCCCAACACCACCCCTTTTGATATCATGTGGATGGTTACTTTTGATAAAAGTATAGCCATCTAGTGCCAATCTACTTTCCTCGATCGTGCTATCAAGGTGGGTCTCAACAACTCCAATCATGTCGTAGTTGTAAACCGAGTTGTATGCCTCGATCAGGGACACTCGTAAGAAATCATACGCAGTAATACTATTCAGATTCCAGGTACAAAAATCAAGTGTGTCGGGGCCGGGGTTCATTTCTATATCACCGCTGAGCAGAATTGTTCTAAAAACCAACCATTTTATATGCAGTGCGCAATACGCTAGGCATGCAGTGTGAAAATAGGCGTACTTAGAGTGAAAGTACTTATACCGAACAATAACCATGACACCGAGGGAGATTCGCTTGACAAGCTCAACAGTCGTGTAAAGTACTATCTTCACAAAGTGATGCACACGGGCGAACAAAGGCAAGAAACAGGACTGTGTTTCCACAGAGTGCACTGTAAAAAATTGTAATGTTAATGTCAAGGGTAACGCAATAACAGCGATTGCAATGAAAAATAGCATAACCAATAGAACTTGAATATTTGAAAAATAAGTGAAAAGAGCCCGACTTTTTTGCTCACTGGGGACAGATTGTGCATGGATACACTGAAGCACCCTATTATTGCTCGCCATTGATTCATTTCAACCGGCATTATCATAAAGGAATCTTCTCGCTGGCCTTCGGGGACAAAAAGTCACGATGTATCCACCATTGAAAACACATAAAGAAAAGAAAAACAGATAATCCAAACATACTAATTTAAAGTTACAAAGCAACATAGAATAAACAACAAGAACCGTAAGAGTAGTCAACAGCACGGGTCCTGCAATCGCAAAGGGGCTGCTAATAATAGGTGTCCAGAAATATGACCAAACCTAAAAATGTTTGTTATGGTAAGATTTCAAAATCCCTGACGAGTCATTGCTATGGGCTACCAAAGAGGGTAAATGGCCTACCCTCATCTGCAGCAGAATCCCAATAATAAGCGTGAAATTGGGTGATTTAGGGGTTTCCCCGCGCCCTATTGAAAGTTTTGATTTGTATGCTCCACCACTATAGATTTTTGATTATACAGGCCGATGTTGCTCTGTGAGCTGTAATTACCCTGGAGATACCCTATTTCCCCATTTAAACACATTCATCCAGACGACATGTCACGTGACTTTAACAAATCGCATTCAAAAATGTGAGTTTGAATAGATAAAGCCATTACAAAACAAAGCGTCTTGGGACTTCAAAAGTTTCTTGTTTGTTTCTCTATATAAATTTCAAGTGCTGGGAATCTGCTAAAATACTTTCAAAATGTCAGTGAATAGGTGAGAGAACGTCGAAAAGGAAGGCTGACTTAACAAGCTATGTAAAACTGACAGCTGTTGGAGTTTGTGACACTGTTTAGAAAATTATCGTCGCAAAGGCAAGTTTCTCGCAGCTAAATTTCTGCTTTGAGTTTACTATTTTTACGAAGGGAAGGGCTCGAACCTTTAAAGTGGGTTTGAATTTTATTGGGCACAATGCTAAAAACGTTTGGTCTACCCTTTGAATCACTATTTGCAGAAGTTTGCCTGACATTTTGGATTCAATAAATATTTTGTTATGCTTTAATTTGCTTTATGACAACAAGGTTGCAACCGGAATATTGGGTCTGGACTGCAGAACTTGATTCATAAATCACATAAATTGCTGCAGTATAGTAGGCATTCAGAGAATTTAATTCCTGTTATCGTAACATTTATTTTGTTTGAATATTTGCATTGCAGCCTTCAGAAAATCGATGCTCAAAGAAACTCAGTAGCCTCCTCGTCATTCCTTAATTTTTCAACCAGAAGTACGATAATGGAAAACAAATATCCTTTCAGTATTAGCTAACCAACGACTCAAATGCTACTATAGCCACATGATGCTACCTTAAAGGTGTCGCTTTATCGAGAAAAGAGAGACCAGGCTGCACGATTTAACGTCCGAAAAATCGGTTCGGCTTCTCGGGGTTGAAATTGATAACAAACTGAATGTTGACACTCATATTTCGAATCTTTGCAGAAAAGCAGTGACCCAACTAAATGTCCTGAAGAGACTAAAGTCCTTTATTGGCTTCAAATAAAAACAGATTCTAGTGGAAAGCTTTGTGTTTTCAAATTTCAATTACTGTCCCCTAGTTTGGCACTTTTCCTCAGCGAAATCATTAACAAAAGTTGAAAAACTACGCAAAAGAGCATTACAATTTCTGCACAATGATCATACAAGATCTTAAAACTGGTTTGCTATCAAAGTCCAGGAAATTTTTAATGAGCATTAATCGCCTCAGAACACTATGTATAGAGATTTATAAAACAATGCATAATCTGAACCCTTGCTTTATGAAGATATATTTCAATTTAAATCTGGTGGCCGGTCCTCCAGGAACACATACAACTTACAGGCCAAATCAAGTAACTTTTGGATCAAATAGCTATAGATCGCTTGGACCAAAAATTTAATGGATTATCAAATGATTTCAAAACAGCCGAGAATTTGACCATTTTCAAACGAATGATAAAAAGTTGGGAAGGACCAGAGTGTCAATGTAATGCTTGTCGATATAAACAATACTTTAAATGCCTTTCGACGAATTAAAAATATTTATGCCATGCATGCTGTCTCAAATGTATTGTATTTTATAAACATATAATGTAAATAATATTTTGTGTAAAATAAGAAAAATAAAAATATTTCCTAACATTTAATTATATATTTATTTAGCGTTTAATTGATTAATTTCCTTATTCGATTTAGATTAGTTGCAGCATTTATTTGTATTGTAGCTAGAATAAATGATCGAATCAAAATAAGATGACAACAATAACAACAACTTTAACTGTAGCTTTGACCGCTCGCTTTCTAGCCTACCTAGCTATAGTTCGCTAAAAGTCTTATTCTACCGGGTGTCCCAAAAAAAAGTACTCCCGTTTAAAAAATCACAAAAATTCAATCATCAAGGCTATCATAGAATTTACTTTTTAATCTCTTTTGTCAATGATCCAAATATATTCTAAGATGATACAATGTTTTTTTCGTTACTGAAAGAGTATACAATAACAGGTTGAAAATCCTTATTTTGAGCTATACTCTTTAAGAAACATCGTAAATCTTGCCTAAGAGGCATTATTTTGAGATTTTTCATTATCCTCCAAGTCTACAATGATAGTTTGCTTTTCTTTCTGTTATTTATGACCAAATTAGAACCTTAATATACACAAAGAAATTGATCCGGTAATCATCATTGCTTTTTTGCAGTATGCTTCAAAACCAGGCAGCCCAAACAATAGCTAAACTTGCTAATTTTAAAACCAATCACAAGATCGGCTATACTTGGGAAAACAATTTGGTCTTTGATCTACTTGCCAAAAAAAGAAATTCAAAGATCGGCCATGTAATCAAGTTTTGGTAATTTTTCAAACAGGAGTACTTTTTATTGGGACACCCGGTACTTCTCGCACTTTTCATGTCACCTTCACACTCAATTTTTAGCATGATTGCAAACATATCTTTATTGCGAATTTTCTGCAACAATGTCCCTCTTATTGGAAAGTTATTTTGCAAACATTTGATTCAAAACAATTTCTCTCGCTGCTCTGACTCCGGGCTGCCGAAGGAAAAGTTCTTGAGGAAGTTAATTCATGCAAATTGTGACGTAGTTTTACAGAATAGTCTCGTTTTGAATAGCCAATCACATCTCGAATTAACCTAACGCATACAAGGGTCAGTATCGACGCAGAAGTAGTGACCGTTAGAACAAGGGTTGTAAAAGCATTGCAAAAAGTCTTACTTACCACGTTCAAATCCTTGAGAAGTACAACTACCCGCTATAACTGCAGTATTGCTTTTGGTCCAGCAATAAGAAGTGCCCATTTCATATGATTTAAAGTGACTGGAGTATACTTGAGACTTCTTAGTGGTGCAGCCTACAAAAGCAATACAATCATCACTCATTATAGCATTATTTTGTAACTCTTGCAGCACAAACTACTTTTATGAGAGATATTCAAACTACAGGGTATGCCAAAAAGTATCCACTTTTTACCGGCCACAAAAACTTGTACGCAAGACTGATTTCCAAGATTGAAGACCTAATTTTTAGGCAAAATCTAAAGTTATGTTAAGATTTTTATCGATTTTTCTGCTCGCTAATTCTCGAGTAATAAGTAATTTCTCAACAATTCTCACCCCGGAGAACGTGTGTGCAGTAAGAGTGGAGGGTGTGCAGTATGGCGGAGGGTGCCCTGAGGGTGGGAAGTATAGCGGATGGATATCATCAGTAAGGCGGAGGGTGCAAAGTATGGCGGAGAGATACAATCAGTAAGGCGGAGGGATATGTAAAGTCTTTGCTCTCCTTTGACAAAGGAGTCATGACATATAAAATTTTGCATGACCTCTGTCCCGAAAATCTTCGCCATAAGTTCACTGAAAGATCCATGAT
>REGM01000027.1:1157613-1194433 GCA_004194415.1 Aurelia aurita | reverse complement strand
CCGATAAAAGCTCTGGGACAAGCCTCTACAAGCCTGATTAGCGACCCTGTGGAATAACTTAAAACTTATAGTATGACAATAGAGTTGCCTTAAAAGCAAGTATAGACCTCAAAATAAAAAATTACTACCTCGAGTGGGAAAGTAGTAGGCTGCGGGGATTACCCGACGAGGGAAAGTATCTGCTTTAGGCTTATGATTACCCTCAGAGTGAGGTGCTGGGATTACCTCAAAAGGGAAAGTAGTAGACTGTTTGTGATTACCCGAAGTGGAAAGTAGCAGACCATAGTCTATGATTACCCTGGCGAGAAAAGTACCAACTTTCGAACAAGGTGCATCGAGCAAAGGTCTTTCTGACTGCCGCAGTTACACTTCCTAACCCCCATTTCAACTAATATTTCCTTTTCAGATGATTGTAGAATCGTAATAGCTAGATCGTAGATGTATTTTAATCAATTCTCAGCCGTTTTTAATTCTCACCTTCATTTAAGAAACAATTTTATGCTCCAATTGGACAAATTTATCAGGCTTCAATATATCTTACGGGGAATAAAACGATACCAGGTCCAAAATCCTAAGCCACGCTTACCAATCAGAAAGGAGCACCTTCAAGAATTTTATAACCTGCTACAACCCTTTTTCACACACAAATCCTGACAATAAAATGATATGGGCTGCAATGTGTCTGGCCTTCTTTGGTTTCCTTCGAACAAGTTAGTTCACGACTTCACGGTTAATCAGCAATTTCAGCAAAGCAAGCACTTGGAACCTGATGATCTGGCCTTCTTCCCATCTCTCGAGGCACCAACACACATGTCATTAACAATAAAATGTTCAAAAACCGACCCCTTTCGGAAAGGAATCACCCTAACACTCGGCACTACAGATTCCAATCTTTGTGCAGTGAAAGCTTTGAAACACTACCTAACTTTTCGCGGCGAAACCCCAGGCCCACTGTTTCTCTTTTCAAATGGAAAACCCTTAACTAGGTCATTATTCGTTAAAGAGCTCCATCAACTCTTGTCTTTTGCTGGACATAATGTCAACCATTATAATGACACAGTTTCTGGTTTGTGGTCTGTGATGCAGGCTAATGGGCTGCCAGCTTGGTTGATAAAAGACCTAGGACGATGGACCTCTGATTGTTATGAACGTTATATTAGAACACCGACTGACACTCTAATTAATGCTTCAAAGCGTCTTGCCGAGTGACAAATTAACGAATAAAACAAATGAAACTTTACAAAAATCGCAAATGAATTTTCTCGTATATGGGGAATTGCACGGAATGCAATACGTGGAGGTGGCGCCCCCGCAATCGGTGGCTTACTGCCATATACTTCAAAAATTTACAGTTAATTTCGGCTTTCCAGTGTGATTTCATAGATCGTGCATAACTTACAAACAAGGTCTGGAATAACCACTTTTTGCAGCAGGGAGTGACCCCTGGTCTGCGCCCGGCAGGGAGTGACCCCTGGTTCCGTGGCCTAAAAATATATTGTGTTTCTTGCTAACAGGATTGGGGGTTCTCGCGTAGAGACACTGCAGCCTCATCCTGGGCTAAAATAAACAATATTTTCTACAGCAGGGAGTGACCCCTGGTCTGTGCACGGCAGGGAGTGACCTCTGGTTCCGTGCCTAAAACATATTCTGGACTAGATCTATGTCTTCACACTGGCCAGCTGGAGCTTTTTCCACTAGTTATTGGCGCCCCTCAATCTCGTGTGCATTTCCGTATTTTCTCCATTTACACCGGTATTTAGAATTCTGTTACATTTCGCATAGCTTTGCTTGCAGAGCCATGTTTACATATATTAAATGATGCTGGAAAACATGTTTTGTCTTTGCCTTGCATCTGAGTACAAAGTACCGAAGATCTTTTTCCAGCATACCCGCCCCTATTCTAGGAATATGGAAAAAGTAATCAGCAAATATTTTGTCGAATTAGACCAAAAACCGCACACATTTCATGCAAAATCTTTTATAACCACGAATTTAACTTGGGAACCTGATTTTTGCCAATTTTTAACTTAATCACGTCACTGTGACGTCATAAGGCGTGGCAACCACACCCAAATCTTGTTACATGTTACGAATTACTTACTCTCTAACTCTGCCAAGTTATGTACAATTCTGGTGAGTCTAAAGTAGTTTTCAGAAAGGGGGTGGAAGGAACCCCCCCCCCCTCCCCTCCTAAATGGTAGCTCGAAAAAAGCCCATATGGATTAGGGTTACAGTAAAAACCCGCACATACGAACCTTCATTTATTAAGAACCTACAGCCTGAAATTTAGAATTTCTAACCCTAGATATAAGAACCTTTTCACCCTGATTTTATGTTCAGGTCCTTATTAAAGGATTTTGGTTTACAAAAAATAAAGAAAAAGCAAAATCGGCCATGAATGTTATCAATATAGTGAAAGTATATTTCAATTTGCTCACAGGTATAGATAACGAGTCTTAATGTTTTATATACTGAAGTTATATTGTGCATTAAATATAAAGATGCAGCGCAGCATTTACAGTTGATATCTAGTTTTTTTATATCTAAGAACCTATACCTCATGTCAAGAACCTACACCCTGATTTTGCAATACCCCCACATAAATAAAAACTCAAACAGGCTGATTTTTAAAACATAGGTTCTTATGTGCGGGTTTTTACTGTAACCTATCATAACTCCTCGATAACTTGAACAAATATGACAAACAAGTAACTTTTCGGAATCTGCTTATCAAAATCTTTGTCATCATTATATTCGATTTCTTGACAAAATGGTTTGAATTTTAACATATTTTAGGGCCTCAAGTATAAATCTAACGGTATAGCTATATATACCAATGAAATTTACCTTACAACTTTTTCCCCAATTTTGGTTATGTCGTAGAGAAAGAAACCCTGCATCGACTGATGTAAATTGCAGCTTCCTGTCATTTTTTCTGGGTCAACTCACTTGTTGACGAGACTACAATTGCTTCAAAGGATTCCCATAAAATTCATAAAGACGTCACCACAAAATGACGCATAATTCCCAAAATTAACATCAACATTCGGAATCTACATGGAAAGTGCACCTAAACAACTACAAATGAAAAAATTAGCAGAGCAGTTGTACGTAGTATTGTCTTGCCAAAAAATGTTACCATGGATTCAATTAATATGGACAAAGGTGTACTTTATGAAGTATTGATTTTATCAAAATCTTGTATTTGGAAAGTTTTCTACGAAATTAGTCGATCATGGGGGTTACTTTCTTTGGTAAACCCTGATGTTTCATGTGATGGTTCTTTTTTTTTATTATATCCAATTTAAAACTTTTACAGTAACAAATTACTTAACCCTATCCAGACTAGGCTTTTTGAAACTCTGGGGAGACTAGGGGGGGGGCACAAAGTGCCCCCCCTCTTTATTCTCAAAACTATAAGTGCTAGAGACTTGAAACTTGGCACAAGTAACAAACAAGATATTGCAAACAAGATGACGTCATTTGTTTTTGTTTATGTCACGTGGGTAAGTGCTGACGTCAGCAAATGTTGCTAAATAAGGTGTAAAAAATGGTAAAACCACTCGGACTTTGACGTGTTGTATCTCAAAATCAGTTAAATATATTGATATGAGATTTGAAACATACAAAGATTATATCCTTAATATTCTTATTTTAAAATTTTTGCTTCGTATCATTAATATTTTTGCTGATGTCAGCATTTATTTATTTTGTTCACAAAAAAAGTAACTTTTTGCCTAAAATCGGTTACAAATTGGTCTAAAAAATCGCAAAAAATCCTAGATGTGCATAAAAAAACCTGCTGCATCCTATGATATTGTTAATTTTTCTAAAAATGAAGCTTAACATGGTTTTTCGCAAGTACGCATGCGCAGCAACGAATTATTGATGACGTCATCAAAAATAAAAACTATACATCAAATGAAAGCCCTTCTTAAGAGGAGATCAACGATGTTTGTTTCGTTATTATAAAACAAGTGGTTCAAAAGTTATGGCTGAAAAGGTATTTATTTTGCCGAGCACTCAATTTAAAATTATGTGTTGACCCCCTGAACATGCGTCAAAATTTTTGAAATTGACATGAAAGGATTTATCCTAAATAGAAACTAAAAGTCACAAAAAAACTTGGTTATCATAGAAGAACTCAAGGAGCTGTGTGGAAAAATTCACTAGGGGGGGCACTTTGTGCCCCCCCCTAGTCTGGATAGGGTTAAGACACTACATATCAATTACTTTACAACACTACAAAGACGATACCACAGAGAGCAAAATACAATGACCACCCCGCAGCCATACATTACAACTAATTAACAACATACAACTAATTAACTAAAACAAACAAATACAGTATAAATAATTGTACTTTGAACAGAGTTTAATTTTGTACCAATTAAAGATGAACTAATTAAGATGCAGATGTTTTTGATGTAAGATGAACTAATTAACTAATTAACAACCAATTAACAACTACAAAAAGCTACACATGAACGATAGGATACCCAGATAAATACTGGAGATCTGTTTCACATTAGATGTTAGGCCGGCATAGGCGCATGTTGCTGAAAAACAAAAAACCCCGGACGAGAGAACAACAATGACAACAACTGCTGCCGCCATTGCTCCCCGCCCAGAATCCCCATTGCGCAAAACACTGCACCCATGCATATCAGGTCGGAGTTCATCTTGTAATATAACTAAGAATTTCTCTTACACTATAAATGCCCTACATCAAATGTGAGACAGACTTACAAACAAAAGGAAAAACAATTCAAATAGTGGCGATGTAGCGCATTGCAAGGGTTTGAAATTATTTTAAATGGTTCTTTTCCATAATGTTCTAAAAATTCGCTCTAAAAACAACTGATAATCGGCAAAACATGCCCAAATTTTAAATTAAGACATCGAAAACTTGGCTAAAACAATATTTCAAGTAAGTTCAAAGCAATCTATGGAGTCTTCCTTGAATTTGTAATTTCTTAAAGCTTTAGAAAAGATGACATCCCAGTGTACTCTTCTGTCAGGTGTTGAATAGACAGGATATGAAGCATGTAGCTGGTGGAACAGCCTAAAACGAACCTGTATAATCAAATGCCGGTGTTTTGATCTACTATACTCAATATTAAATGACAATATAATAAATAAATGATTAAAGTACCGTAAAATAGCGTAGCTGTAAAAAAACACGATGTTTCGAGCATCTACTCGTTATCAGTCACTTGACAACGAGTACATCCTCGAAACGTCGTGTTTTTTACATCTACGCTATTTTCTGATACTTTAATAATTAATTTATTATATTGTCGTTTAATTTTTATGGTACCACACGCAACAAACATATTTATATTGATATACTCAATATTACTATTGATCTGATTAGCTCTTGATTAAATAACCATTGTTTAACAATATTCTTTTCCAATAACTTTGAGATCGATTCTGTCTGTCTCTTTGTCTGTTTTCAACAATTTTTGCAGACCTAATTGAGGCAGTGAAATGATATCACTGCAGCCGCCGCGGGTCCCAATGAAATTAGCGCACGCTCATGGAAAGTATGATATTAATAGCTTAATGTTGCATAGCAAAAACAGCTCAATATTTTGATACATCTCAATTCTTTAAAATTCCAAGAAAATAAAGTTTTTGGTGGCTTTTGTTTGATTCTTCAAAAAGTATGTTTTAAAAGGCTAGAAGTAATTACTTTTACCTCAAGTCAGGGACTGCGGAGCCGGGGGAGTTGGGGGGGCTGAAGCCCCCCAATAATTTTCAAGTCGTACTTTTTAGTTTTTTAAGAAATTATGTTCATATCAGTAAATATCACCTAGGGTTCATAACTTAAGCACTATCGAAGTTGCAACTATTATTATCAATAGAAATGAGAACAAGATACGAAATGTTGGGAATTTTGATTGAAAGTTGGATCTATTGCCGATACAAATTTATTCTTAAGAATCAATGTTCGCGTTATTAGGTTCTATTATGTTTAAAATCTTTATTTCTGAAAGTAGAGAGGCTTTATGTTTCCATACAGCCAAACTCGCATAAATCGGATCGCTTCTGACCAAGAAAAACAATCCGAATTGCACGAACTACGACTTATGCGAACTAATTTGAAAAGGAAAATGCGGATGGGACTTTCAAGTCTCTTCATTTTTTTCCGACTTCTGCAAATATCCGAATTATGCCAGCCCGACATACACGAGTATGACTGTGTTATCTACATTAAATGTAATAATTCCACGAGATTATGAAATTCTTAACTTTACAACGTGAAAAGATTAAAGTGGGGCATTTCTTTCAGGCCCTTGCCCGTAATCCAAAAGACGCTCCGTGGTACATGAACCTTTCGCCATCAGATGAAAGATTGCAATATTGTACACTTTATCCATCGATGATTTTATGGTGATTTAGTAGTTTAATATGGTACTAATGAAGAACTTTCCTTAGGCGTTTCTAGCTATGAGAAGGGCGTTGGTCGCATTTATAGCCAAAGTAGAGGGCGTGGTTGAGAAAAATTATCTGCGGGCTTCGCCCCCAGACCCGCTCAGAGTTTCCCACTGCTTTCTAGCCCCTCAATCCAAACTATGCTCCGCGGTCCCTGCCTCAAGTCGTTGATTTGAGCGTTTGTGATTACAAATTTTTGCCCCTAAAGAACGCTAATCTTTGACCATGTTTGAAGAAATAGGTATCAATTTGCAATTGGGGAAATGGTAATCCCCCTCCCTTCGGAATATTTAGTTCATCGTGCATATAATTAAGAGTCTTTTGCTTTCCATCCCAAAAAATCTGGGACGTACCAAGAAATCGTCAGTCTCACAACATAGAAGCGCTTAAAGATGCTATAACGAGAGATTGCAATGCGATGCAAAGAAGAATGAAAGAAGAGCCTTCGATGCAATGGGAGAATGATGCAGAGCATGCATTGCTAATGATGGCCAAAAATGAATTTTTGTACAAACTGATTAGCGGTTGTTGTTCATGTGAGATAGGATCAGAGTTTAATATTTTTACCATAGAGCTCAGATCATCATCACCTTTTCTATAGTCACTGTTCTCCTTGAAACAACCCTCTGTCAACGCCTGTTCTAGAAATCTGAGTTACTTGGGGCAATATTTTTTCATTGAACGTACCAAATTCAAGTCAAAGGGTTAACTCACAAAGATGATAAAAAGTTATTGCATGAGTTCATAGCGTCTAAAACGCCATCGCAGAGGCACTTTGAAAGTGACCCGTTTTTTCTGATACACCCGGGTATAACTATTTTTGGAGTTTCATGATTTCTGGACTTTTGAGGATTCTTACATGAGGAAATTGCCTGCAAAATTTGCTTTTGACCACAATCATAAACATTTTGACCACAATATGTGTGAGTAAACCCAGTACGCAGCACTCTCTGACTATTGTTGTTGCTAGTTTTGATTGTGACTGAAGTAGGAAGGATTTATTTCAACATTACAAATTCTTAAAATTACCTGTAAAATTTATTACAAAGTCATAAGCAAAATGAGTCGTCTTTTACGTGCTGTTACAACTGGCTGAGTGTCCCAAAAAAAACACATTTTTTCTGCAAAGAATTGTATTCAGGATATATCTATCTGAATGTACTTCTTTCAATAAGTAAAACAATGACCTAAAACATAAATGGAAATGTAGCCCATCCATGAGAAAATTTAATTTTCTTGAAGTGAGGACTTCATCTATACTACTGATCTAAAAATTTCTACTGATTTTGCGCTTTAAACTTTGAACAGAGTTTTGAGCTTCAAATAGAGTTAGAGAGACAAGAAATAGCTAAATGATTTGCATATAACTTACGAGTTATTATTGTTGTGCCTGCTCCTTCTCCAGCCCCTTCTTCGTCGTTACCTTCACCTTCCGCATCGCTGATTCTCAAAACTGCATGGAAAAGTGACAGATAGAGGAACACCTACAATTGAAAAGAATATGTCAAATAAAAAAGGCAGTGGCAGTCTGCAAAGTTGGATAAATCCAAGGAACGCCCAGCACGGGAGGCGAAAAGGACAGTTATTATTAGAATGATTATATAGGCCTAGGATATTACTTTCCTTATTTCAGTGGCAGATTAGTACTTTTTATTAAAATAGTCTAGGCATTGCTTGGCCGCCCAGCAGCAATCGTCGTGGCGTGGCGGCTTGTAATTTTCTCCAAATTAAGTTCAAAAAGTTGCCGCTTTTATCGATTATATGGCAAGGGCGCCTACCTTTTATGCATTGGGTTAATTCTAAGTTATGTTTTCGTGACATAGTATACAGATCAATTGCTGTATTGCATTCGTTTTATCCGCACCGGAAGACGAAAGATGACGTAAGATAATTTTGTCGTTTCAGATTCAGGTGTTTTTTGTATATATTCCAATAAAAAGTTACAATGACATATTGCTAATTACACTACTTACAATATTATTTTACTATACTACTAAAACGATACCACAGGGAGCGAACGGCTGTGTCTACCCTGCAGCCATTACATAGAGCTAAAACTTCTAATGTATACAATAAACGTAACTACTACAAACAAAAACAAGCATAATGCAAAGAAAAGAAAAACATTTACTAAAAGGGGACGTAACGGAGTTTGAGATTTTCTAATCTAGTCGACCAGTTTTGTGGATAAAGCTTAAAGTTAAAAGAAGTATGCCCTTATTAAGGTCATTGGGAAGGTCTTTTTCACCATACAATAAAGTCTGCATCAAAACCTTTTTTGAATTAGTGATATATCCATATGGTCGTAATAAAGCAAAAACTCCAGCGAGAAGATCTCTTCGTGGTACTTCAAAGGAAGGGCAGAGCATTCATGTGTTTATGTAATACGATATCAACTGTTATAAGAGATGACCACAGGGAACCAGACAGCATGATTTTTGGTTAGTCAACACTGATAGACGTTACAATCTAGAAATCACAGTAAGGGGCCAAAAACGTATCGATTTTTTCCCCAACAACATCGTTTGGACGTTTTGGGAGGAAGGGGTTTTGCTCAAGACGTTTTCAAATTGAGATTTTAGATCGAAAACAACTTTATTTTTTTATTTAAGAAACTAAGGTCCGGCGTTGGTAGGCAGTTTCTTAAATTTTAGGACCATTTTGCTACCAAAAGTTTCTTATATGTTATGTGTTTCCTATATTGTTAATGTGCCTTAAGTGTAGAGCCAATAGATTTTTGTTAAAAGGGCTTCCAAATTACTTAGTAAGATCTCAAAACATGTTATAACATAATTCGCACTCATAACAATGCCAAAACATCCACTATTATTGTACAATGTCAAAACATTTTCGATTAACCTGGGGAAATTAAAGCTACACATTACAAAAGATTCTTAGCTTTTTAATTCAGGAACGGTAGTTCCTACCCTGGGAACCAGATGTTTCTTAAGTTTTACAAAATTGAGCCTACCGTTTATTATAAGCTGTTTCTTATAAAGAAACTACGCGAACTGTTCGTTTATGATCAAGCTGTGTCTGTGATATGTGACTGAATGACCGTTCCTTACCAAATTCAGAACAGTGTTCTGTTCAGGACTCAAAGCCGAAATGCTCATTCTCGATAATTCATTTTGATTTTCATCCATCACGAACAACTAAATTACTGATTTTAATTGTGTGTATAAGATCGAAGGAGAACAAACGGGGGAAAGAATCCACTTGGGGAATTCAAAAAGAGCAATTTCATGTTTTATTTAGCAACTTTATTTCAAAAATAGAAGATGCTCTCACTTGCTTTGCTAATTCATAATATTAACTAGTCAATACTTTTCAGAAAATACTTCTTCCATGAGGCCTGTCTTATTCGAATCGACATTCAGAGGACTTCATTACTATTTGAGGAAAGGATTACGACCTGAAACTGCTCGAGGGAGAGTTGGGGTGGCTCAGCAGGCTTCAATTAAAACACCTTGAGGTCCTTGGAAAAATCTATTCAATCTAATTTCGTAGTTATGGTCGCTGATCGACTTTTTCATGCGACCCCCTGGGTCTGCATACAATTTGGTTTTTCACATCTGGTTGAACAAAGGCTTATGTAAAGAATTTCGCTTGCCCTCGCGACTTCCAGACCACAACGGAAGGGACGCGCTTCTGATAATCTCCTCTTGAGATCCTGCTCACTGATTGGTTTATTTGAAGAAGTTGCATACCCCTTAGTTTTCTTATGTTATACCATGGTTATACACGGATTAACAGGACATCAATTTATCCATGTACTATGGCACGAAAACAGGACTGCGAAACAAGGGCAGATTTTGTAACACATTGGCATCAGTTGCGTTTGATTCACACCGCAATTCAAAGCGATTAGCGATTGCAGACAAAAGAAATTCTCTCAACCAGTAATTCAAAACAAACAAAGCCGCAAAAGTTGCCATGAAACCCAGGTAGCTAGCTTGCTCGTTGTGCATTCCAGAAATGGCTTTTAAGAGAAGACATGGGCATATACCGAAAGAAGAAGGATATATCTAAACATCTTCCTCGGGCATTCTTTTTATTTGACTCAGAACCTGAGCAGCAAGTGTTTTAATTACACCCAAAAAATACGAGAATTGAATCGCCTGCCAATCGGCTTCTGAACCAAATAAATAAAATGCCCGCGACAGATGTTTAGATATATCCTTCTTCTTTCAATATATGCCCATGTCTTCTCTTAAAAACCATTTCTGGAATGCACAACGAGCAAGCTAGCTACCTGGGTTTCAGGGCAACTTTTGCGGCTTCGTTTGTTTTGCATTATTGGCTGAGAGAATTTCTTTTGTCTGCAATCGCTAATCGCTTTGAATTGCGGTGTCAATCAAACGCAACTGATGCCATTGTGTTACAAAATCTGCCCTTGTTGGACTGCGAATAAACCCAATACATACTAGGTAGGCGCCCTTGATTATGGTTGGAAAAAACATGTATTATCTAAATTCGAAATATCGTTCTTTCACATTATTCCGCTTGGCAGATCGAATAAGTTTCAGTAGGGGTGGTCTGGTGATCGTTGGGAATCCTACAGAAGTTTGCAACTGTCAGGCTCGTTGTGTGAGAATGTTCAACTACTGCCACGAGCGATCGATCAAAGATAGATGAGTCTCAGGTCATAGAATAAAAGAATATGCATGGTTCTGTCTGAGGTTGTTGATGATCAAATTAGGAAATTTTTGAGATTAGAATTGTTGAAGGTTTTTATAATTTGTTTTTTATTCTTAGACTGCGTAGTCTGAGGTAAGAGGCTGCAAGCCCCAAAGGAAGTAGATAGCAATTAAAAACATAAGATCCTTTTGGATGATTACAAAGTCTGTCCTGACCTATAATTGTGCAATCAGGACTTTAGCGTTTTCCGCGTATCTGCCTTGCCAAGGTCCCAAGAAATAAACAAGCATAAGTATCCATGATTGCAGCACGAAAATCTGTTTATCGAAGCCTGCATGCCACAAATGATCCTTGGTGATGTCGTTTTGTTGATATGTGCAAATCCGCCAACAATGATCTTCGACATTGGTCTATTAATCACTGCCAAGATTGTGTACACTTCCTTGCATGGAAGCATTTTAGCAAAGTCTTTATTGTTGATTTTTTGCCCAATCCAACCTTTCTGATGAAGCCTAAATTTAAGAGGCAGGACGAACTTATGAACACGCTGCACACATGCCCCTACAGCCGACAGCTTACGTACGACCTGCTAGCAATCGAAAATTTTTTATGTCCTGCAGTGATTAGTTCGCACACGAAACAAATGATTTATAATAACTTGGCAAAGCTCGCATTGCTGAAACTCCAAAATTTGAATATCAAAGCATAAGTTGCACAAGACGACGCTTAATGATCTTGTTTTTCACAACCGACAATCTTGAAATCATACATCATAGCGATTGATCAATCTTATGGTGTCAAATCTGTCAAACATGAAATAGGCCGACGTCAAATTTTCTAAAGAGGACGGGACTTTGCAGGAAATGTGCGCATTATATGCGTTTTCTTTATTTAAATGCTCATTAGCAGCAGAGATAAAACGTTAATCAATCACACTAATGAGCGCGACTTTCTTTCTTTCTTTCTTTCTTTCTTTCTTTCTTTCTATCTTACTGACATCGAAGCCGCTTCTTAGATTACAAAGTACTTTGTAATAAAAAACAATTGAAACTTCGCTGCCTGTTGAAAAAGTTCGTGCATTGCTATTGGTAACGCATGCAAGAGAGACACACTTACCATGTTCTCAAAAGAGGTAATGGACCGCTTTCTTTGAAATCATAGTTGAAAAGTTCTATATATTAAAGGGGCCCATTAGCCATGTACGAAGAACGCTGGTACAGGACAGCCTAAAACAGCTTCACAGGAAAGAGCACATGCCAACCTTCTCGTGTATGTCCGTAAAAGAGCTCAGACATTTCTGGATGGGAGCAATGAGCTTGCAGGTTGTTGTTGTTGTGCCTGGCTTTCCTTGTATTCCTGTGTTCTGATTTGAAGCGTGCGAAAACTCAGCGATCTCTAATTAGCGTTCATTTGGCAGAGAGTTCGTTTGCATTCTCTAGATGTTCCGTCCCATAAATTCGTCCCTTAAACTCACTTAGCCCCGCCTTGGCCCACTTGAATAGACCAAGGCTAAGGCCTAAATGTCCAATTTCCGACATTTGTTGAAGATTTCGTTCTTTCTTGTAGTTCTCTAAGCTCAAAAGGCTATAATAGTAGTGGTCCTATTACTACAGCTCTAAAACTGTAGAGATCGGTGACAGCAGATAATGCTGAGATGAAATTATTTATTTTATTGAGACATCATCGTTGCTACCTCAGAATCGCCAGATCGTCCATATTGGATCGTGATTTCAGTCAGTAAGGGAACTTTGCAACTTCTCTAGGATTAGATTTCATGATTGTTATCAGAATTACTACAGTTCTAAAACAGTAAATGCGGAGAAGATCGGCGACAGTAGATAATGTTGACATGAAATTATTTATTTTATTGCTGAGATTTCTGTCAGTAAGGGAACTTTGCCAATATCAAAGAGATCACATTTTGAAAATTACTGTTAATGAGTTGCCAGATCCATTGATGACTTCATTAACAGCCAGCAGTTGGCAACTGATTGCATTCTTTGCATTCGTCGGTAGTTCACAGGAAAGCGTTCTTGGTTCCTGACTGGGTTAGTTAGTTAGTTAGGGACAGAACACCACTCCTATATGTACTCGTTTTACTTCGTACATAAAAATGGTCTATTGTTTTTCTTCGCGAAGAATTTCAAGATTTTCCAACGAGGCTGCATCACACCACTGAATTCAAATCATACTGCGTTTCGCCTCCCGCGCTGCTCGCTCCTCGGATAAATCTAACTTTATGGGGCTGCACTGCATTGCACCACACTTTCGCAGCAAAAGTGAATTCGTCTTAGGGAGCGGTCATAAAGTATCTACCAGGGGGGGGGGTGGAGGGTATTCGCAGGGGGCCATCAATTTTTTTTGCTGCTTAATCATGGGCCGCAAGATTTTTTAACATTTAATTCATGGGCCACCAAATTTCTTTTGACAAATTGTGGGGAAAAAGTCAGAACTACTTGTTATTGTTAGATAGAGTCCAGTAATGCCAAATTATGTGCTTCACCACAAATAAATCAATCAGTAAACCCAAGGAAAACTTCTTCAAAGTAAACTAAAAAACCAGGAGAAAGTAGCTGGGTATAGGTAGGGTGGGTAAGAATTTTTCCAAGAAATGCTGGAAGGTGACCTGGAGAGTCATTCTAAGCCAAAGTAAAGGTTGGCATTTTAAACAAATTCCCCAGACGTGCTATCACAGAATTTTCAAGGTTTCTATTTTAGGGTCAAGCAAACATTGGATTGTGAGAAGCGCTCTAAGACAAAGTATATAGTCATTGCTCAACAATTTTTCCAAAGATGGTGATTCATAGAACACTGTTACGATATTGTCAAAGTTTCCAATTTGGCATTGGTGGAGATGGGATGGAGAAACAGATTCTAAGTCAAAGAAAATGATATTTACCCAAAACTTTAAAAAAAAATTCACAAAATGGTCAAAAATGCGATGTTAATACTGGCAAACATGTGATGGAGAGAAGCTTTCTAAGCCAAAGTAGAGGGCGTGTCCTCAAAATTTTTCCTGAGGGCTTTGCCCCCAGACCCCTTCTTTTGAATACCCCCAGTTACTTTATTCTGGCCACGCCACTGCTTTCATTCCCTGAAAGGGTGGCAGCAAACTGCTTGTTATTGAGGCTTCTCTACTGGAGATATTCATTACGTAGGTGAAACCACAAACTGACTCTGCGTTTATAAAAAGGATCATTTCAAATATGAGTTGTTTAGGGGTTTATGTGGGCCATTAAAAATTATTGGTATAAATTGAGGGGCTGCGAAAATTTTTGAAAACATTTTTAAGGGCCACGAACTTTTTTTGCCAAATTTATGAAAATCGTCCATCCGCTCCTGGTAGATACTTTACAACCGCTCCCTTTGGTCCCCCAAATTAACGTCTCCCTCAACATACGCTCCATCCTATGAAACAGTAAGGCTTTATATGTATTGAGAATAGCCAAGAAGTCGAATCTGGTTGGATGAGACCCAACTGTCCAACAAGACTAACTACACAGTTGATTCGTTCGTCGAACCGAGAAAAAAATGTCCGTGTCGGACGGAAAACTGATCAACAATTTCGCAAATACCCTCTTTCTTAATTAAGTTTTTGACACATGTTGTACATTTAATAACTTTAGGCATTTGATATGTGACATAGACACCTAGAAAAGATTATATTTGGCAGGGCCAGTTGAAACATAGTATTTTTAAGTTGAATTGTAACCCTAAATAAAGAATTTTAAGATGAGATAAAAATGACAATACGCTGTGCGACCGCCGTGCCGAACATAATTGAAATTGGAGCGGCAGGCATTGCAGAGGCACAACAGCATCTCTAGAGCTACCAGCAATGGCACGTCAGTTGAATTTTTTGGTAGTAATTGCACTGTGCGTTCATCGAACTCAATCAGAAAGTAAATTTCTATAAGTGAGGTTTTTAAACTGGTTCATTTGTTAGCAAGATTGAATCAAATTTAATAATTCCTTGCTTCCAGACAGAGATGCAAGAATCATACAGCAATAAATTTTATCATGTGGGAAAATAAAACTGTAGAACACGCTTTCATGCACCATTCACAGCGACATAACTCAATCGCGCCCCAACAAAGAAAAAAATTGGCATCGATCGAAGAAGCAAAACAAGAAGAGAGAGAAATCTTTTTCTTACCTCTATGCAAACAGCTGACGTCTTCATCATTGACTATGTCACATATTTCATATTTGCAAACGACCAAACGTGGTCACTTTTCAATCTAAAACGATGCTTATTCTGATGCGAAAAAGGTTTCGCAGATAGAGAACGGTAAGCAATCGTTTGCATAAAATATGTTTTTAGATCAACATTAAGATGTTGTCATCAATTATTTATGATGCATTTTATTACATACGTCAATGCTGCTGCTTGAAACTCCGGCGTTGAGCCGCACAGTAAATAAAAGAACTTCATACATGCTAGTACGAATAAGAAGGAAATAGATAAAACATCATATTTACAAGGTCTGTAGCCTTTTGTTAGAATTTGAACCGAGAATAGTAAAAATCGGAACGTTGTTTACCAAAATGATAGATTACTTTAAGTAGCTATTGCTATTTGACGGCTACATAGCCGCTGACCGCAAAACTGTATTTACCACCGGACCACATGTCGAAAAGACGTTGGTCACGTGATCAGTGTCTACCATTTTGAAAAAAAGTTAAATTTTTAATTAGCCTATTAAATTTTAGGAAAAGTCACAAAAACCTCGGCTCTTTATCTTTCGAAGTGACGACACTACATCAGATAATATTTGCCGCGGGCACTTTGTGCCCCACCGGTAGTAATAGGGTTAACTATGCCTATTCCTTTAACCTTAGTATCATTTAAAGTTTATGGAAGGACCCCCCAGGGGGGTGGGGGTACTTGATTTTCATTAGTACGGGGGTGTGCACTCCAAGAAATAATTTTTTGACCCGGCTCTAGAATTTCCCCCTCCAAATGATGCCCGGCTTTAGAAAAAAACGGCGAAAAGTATACTCCAAAAACGTGAAAAATACACAAAATACGCCTTTTGACAACCGGCTTTAGAAAAATTGCCTTCTTTCGTTACCCGGCTTTAGAAAAAAGAGGCGAAAACGATACCCGGAAAGGAGTGCACATCCCGTCAGTAAAATATACTAAGTACCCCCCCCCCCCGGGAGGACCCCTTGAAAACCATCACTAATGCTACACTCCCCGTAGTGAAATATGACATATGAAAGGAAAAATATAAGAGCGACATTAAATAAATGAACGGAGATATTATAGCGATTTAGTCTAAACACCGAACAAAAGAAGGACACACGCCATGCCACTTCCTATTATTTTCATCAATAGAGAACATCAAATACAAGAGGCTATATTTAGATTGCCACAGTCAGTTGCTATGCTGCTTTTAACTCCGTTGATTTACTTTAAAAACATAAACGTCCCAAGTATAGCATTTGCGTTGCTCTTATTTTCTTGCTCTTACAAAGTTGAACATTTTTACTGTATACTCTATGATTAAATGTCTGCGTTCACTCAGCAATGCTATGAAGTAACAAAGGCATCAGCCTAAAAATGCAGCGGGTTGATTGCCGCCTGCACTATCAAAGAAAGTGCACGAACCACCAGCTGATTTAATAGGAATAATCGGTTCAAGAATACTAGCACCTGTTTAATAAATATTGCACGAAACTATGGATACGTAGCCGCTCTGAATAGATGTACTGGACATCTGATTATGAAATCTCTGTGAGCATGGTATTTAATCTTTGATTTTGTGGTTTCGATGTCGAAGTTAAACACCTGTGCCTTTGTTTGAATGCTGGTTGATTTGCCTATAACATTGCAGGGAGAGCTTTGAAAAATACCATAATAACGGTGAGACAGAAGTAAAAACAAATTGCTCAAGCACTTTAACTTACAACTCAACTTGCAGACTGCCATTTAAATACGCTGCCATGCAACCAATAATATGCGTCAAAAATATACCAGTAATTGGCAGATTTTCTAACAATAGCATTATTTGCTATTGATTGACGCTCCATTTCAAATCGATTGGCAATTGCAAACACCGCGAATTCTCTCAAGCAACAAATCAAGACAAACGAAAGCCCCAAAGATTCCCTGAAACCAATATGGCTACCTATCTTGCTGTACATGTGAAAAGGCGATGTTAATAGAGCACGTTAGTATCGAGAGTAGTCCAGCTGGGGGTCTGTAGGGTGATGTAAGCCCCCTTCCATCGAGTCCAGGGCACTAGTGGGGTTCATGAGGCGAAGCCCCCGAAATTATTTATTTTATTGGGCAATCTTAATGCTAGAAATTCCTAAAATTAGATTCATTTTGGCACGGACAAATAGTTGCCGTTACTGTTACAAACAAGTCGCCGATAGCCGTACGACTGCAGCCCCTTTCACAGAGGAACGGCTGGTTTGCGAAGTGGCAGGCCCTTGATCCTTTACGGACACAATCCGAGTTCAAATCCCAGTGGGGTCACTTTTCTCTTTGTGATTTTTTTGTTCAAGTCAGTGGTGGTGGTGCAGTTTAATGCTAAGATTTATCCTCGGTTATGAGAAATATGCCGTTTATGTCCGTGGGGATATCACCGTTTAAAGTAACTATACAGGCCAATTAAAATAAAATAAGAAACTACGATACCCTGATGGGTTAAAACAGTTTATAAACCATTGCTATTGCTGGTTTGAATCTCCCAGCCATCAACATCTTAAACATTTTTACTAGATTACTGTATCGAGTAGCTATGCGCCATCTTTTCTGCTTGGCAGAAACTCTTAATCACAGGGAAACAAGGAAGAAAAAAAGGTGCAATGCATGGATGTACTTCAAAACAAAGTTGCAAGTATGAAATGTTATGCTAAATTAGATGTAAACGTTTTTGCTAGTCAACTTTGATTAT
The DNA here is from genome assembly GCA_004194415.1 of Aurelia aurita. NCBI lineage: Eukaryota > Metazoa > Cnidaria > Scyphozoa > Semaeostomeae > Ulmaridae > Aurelia > Aurelia aurita. The sequence continues at coordinate 1,176,443 of REGM01000027.1, read as the reverse complement.
TTGCAAATGCTTTTGGTATTCTTGAATTCGCCTTCACTATTATGTCACGATTTAGGCTGTTAAGCATTCACTTACTTTAGGCGTTTTCGTGTTGTCGTTGATAAATTCGTGTATGGTGAAGTTGATTATTTGATTGTCAGGTATCAGCGTTCCATCGCCAGGATTTATCATGCCTATGGTATTACGTATGCTACCCCCATCTATTGTGAAGACATGTTTCCCTGTGATTAAGAGTTTCTGCCAAGCAGAAAAGATGGCGCATAGCTACTCGATACAGTAATCCAGTAAAAATGTTTAAGATGTTGATATTAATTTGCATAGCCATTTGTGATGGGCTTGTGACTGTTGGGTTTAGCTTTTATCTTTTTAATTTCTCACATTTGCCTTTGATTTGAAAAATGAATTGAAGGTAGTCGTCGCAGAAGTTGCAATAGTTCTTCAAAACCGCCAACCAGTAGAATTTGTTATTAACCAAAAACCGCCAAGCTGCACTTTTCATAGGGAAAACTGAAAACCAATCATTTGAAAGTACCAAATCCGCAGGCACTAACGCCTAAAATCATGGCAAAGCTAAAGTCAGCAAACGTTTTGTTCAAGATTTTTACCACTCAGCTAGTTTCAATTTTACGTCGCACTCATCATTTAAAGGGTTTGTGCAAGGTAAAAAGCTTGCATTTGCAAAGAGGAAATAAATCTAAAAATATCCCATTTAAATCCAAGGTGCACACGCGCCATGAACAATGGATAGCCAAAGAAACAATGCTGTGTCTGAGTTTTTTCTTTGTTCTACTTATAGACAAGCCTATTGACCATTGCACATTCCCTTTATAGCATGGGCGCAGTGTCTTGAGCGGGGGGACTCTGGAGAAGGAGCAGTGGCGGCAGCTGCTGTCGTTCTTGTTCTCTCGGCCGGGGTTTCTGTTATTCCACATCATCGCCTATGCTTGTCTGACCGCCAATGTGAAACAGGCTCTTATTCATAAGTATTTAATCGTTTACGTGTAGCTTTTTGTAGTTGTATATTTAGTTTAAGTCCAGTTTCATGTCCTTTATGTAATGGTCATGGGGTAGGCATTGTCTTTTGCTCCCTGTGGTATCGTCCTTGTAGTGTCGTAAAGTTCATCAGTAGTGTCTTAAGTAGTTTGTTATTGTAAAATTTTAATTGAATAGAAAAAAAAACATTCCCTTTAAGGTGATAATCATGATGCAAACTTAAATTCACAGGAAAATTTCACCAACGTATTCTTCTTCGTAATTATTCTTTATTGTTATTACGATCATCAACACTGTTCTTGTCGAGGTTATTATCTCTCGACTTGGAGATGTAACATTCAAAGGCAAAAGTTGTTTTAAATCGAAACAAACAAGAGTCTTTGATAAGAGTAAACTATTTCTTGAATGAGAATTCAAAATATACTAGATCATTTCAGACGCTTCGGATTTCTTATTCAAAAGTATTTGTTATCATTTCAAAAATAGCACAATCGGTGCTTTTCAATTAGATCCATTTTTCAGTACACAGCCTTTCTATGGCCACAGTTTCTATAATAATAAACATAGTTTATGAACGTCTAGAACATGGTATGAAGCAAATGTCTTTCACTCTTCTGGTTTGCGATTTAGAAATTTGATGACGTCACATCCTCAAATGAGTTGAAATATGAAATACGCTGTAATTTTGAAAATATTCAAGATTTCTGAAAAGTCTAACGGTAGAGTCATAGCAAAGTAGCTAAAGTTTGTTTCAAGCCATTCGATCCAAAGAAATATGTCACTGAATTTTACACCGACGTTTTTACGCCAATTCAAAGATTTGGAACCTATGCTACTCACACGTGTTACTCTTCTGATAGAAGCTAATTTTTCTCGCTATTGTATTCTTTCTTATGTATGTACTCTAGTAGTAATTCATGTAATCAGATATTAGCAGTGCAGCACGAAGATCAATTTCAAACTGTGCTCTTAACATGCATGAATAATTCAAAATGAACTTGACAAAAAGGAAATGAAGTTTTCTAGATCGGTAGTCAAGATCACTTGAATTGCACGAAGATTTAAAACTGACACAGGACAAGGCAAAGAAATCTTAACTTACTTACATGAGCTTGTTTGAGATTAAAGGCTACTTTTCTAAAATACACGTGAGTAAACAAATAGGGGCGCTATGGTATAGTCTTTCTTCAGTGAGTATCTGCCCAATTTTGTTGCTAAAGCACTATTACGCAGGAGAAAGACCAATATAGTTACAATTTCAGTTGCTGAAATCGGTCAGCCTTTTCATATGTATTTACAATTTGTCCTGATTTGGTTAAACAATCGGAAACATGTTGGTGAAATTTCTACTTCAAAACAACGAAACATAAACGAGCAGTAGCCTGATAACAACGGAACAACACAGTTCATTATTTTGTGCCAAAATACAATGTATGCCTTGTTAAAATTCAGTCTTAGAGAAACTGTATGTTTGCCATTGTTCAGAACTTTCACTTGAACAATGCTCAATATTTCATCCAAAAAAATGCTCAACGTTTGCCTAAATATGAACAAAATCAACTAAACAAGTTCCAAGATGAAATATTAGTGATCCTAAGCTTTTGGATTAATGTTAAAGAGTATAATAATGAAATCGGTTGAAAACTCTCTGAACTGCAAGCTTTGAAAGATCTACGGAGAGTAACTTGATTTCTGTAACAAATGTTGGCCAAGTGTCTCAAAAGAAACTTATCACCGAGGCACTACTGCTAGGCACAATTCCTTTAATTATCCACGTTCTTGAATAAAATTTAGCAATAGTTGCTAGTTGTTCGATTGGCTGCTTTGCTCAGAATATAGCAAGAAGAATGGCAATAGATATTCTTATTCTACTCTGCCCGTAAAGCTTCCCCGTGTATCAACTAAAGTGAGGGGTCTCTGATCTCAGCTTTCGCACACACCTGATCTTTCAAAGTATGTAGCTCCGTGAGTTTAAAACGAATTTTAATAATTATAGTCTCTAAAATTAATTCAAAATCTTAGGATCTAAAATATTTCAGGTTGCAATTTGCTCATATTGTCATGTATTTTAAACATTTAGCTAAATGACGAACAAACTTTTTGGGACACCCTGCATGGAATATGATTCCCAATGTAGGAGCATTTCAAGGATGTTTCAAAACACGTTGCTAATAAAATTGCCCATAAGTATAGTATGCCGAGATCGATTTCAACCAACTAAATTTTCAAACTAAGTTGGTCTCTTTCCTCTGCAAAAACTTCGGAAAAAACAATGCTGTGGGATTTGTTGCAGCCACATAAATTGGCATATACCCAACGTTGTTTTACTCATCTGTTTTCAAATAACTAATCTTTAGCAACAACCAGATTAATTCGACCTAAAGGATGCTCAGCAGTTTTAAATTCTGGAACGTTTGTATCTACACTTATGGATGTGATATGCCTTCCTGGTATCATTGCTAGTCCCAAATTTCGTGCCTCCTCGCCCTCCTCTGGTCCTTAAATAAACGAGAAAAATATGAAGTGAGTTCAAAATCTCTAATTTACAAGGATGTGACCCAATAACAAGTTAAACTTTTCTAATAATCACTGAAATTTGATTAGGTTACCGATCTTCAAATTTTCTGATTCTTGTCGTGCGTGCATTCCTCAGGATAGCTACCGTATTTGATTGTAAAATTAGAGCAAAAGAAAGTAAGCAGCCCACCATTTGGCTTTACATATTCCTGACATGATCCTAAGATGATATTCTGATCTTTATCTGTGCATAAGAATGATCCAATCAAGCATCGCCCGTCTGATATTTTGATCTTGAAAGTTTTATTCAGCATTCTCTTCAATAATTGGCATTCGGAGCTCATCTCTTGTTCCTGTGAAACGAATGACCGAGTTTCAGACGTCTTATTTCAGTTGTATCAGTTGTCTAAAAAATTAACACATTTTGACACCACTACTCCACTATCCAGTTAAGGTTACGGTAAACGTTTGTGGCAAAAGATAAGGTTTTCTCTCCCCAAAAGCCAAACTGTTAGCAGAATCTATTTAAACTCTACATCATTCGATGCGTAAGAATGTAGGGATTCTAATCATATCAAAATAATTCGCAAAGATTGTAAGATGATATTTTCCAGGCAACTTTATTGCTTAAGAGAGCATACCTCCTTCAAAAGCTATTTTGTACCCTTGAGTTTAACGTAACAAAATTTAACTTATATCAACAGGAAGCGCACACCCTAAGCTACCAAAAGTTGTCTCAGATTCTTTAAATTCCTCCTTCCCTTGAAAATATACGCTGTCATAAGTTTGCAAATAACTTTTCTGCCCTCCGTCAGTTGTATTGGGCTATAAAAGGCGGACCAGAGGACATACCAAAATTTGGAGACAAAATTTGCTTGCCTGAAGCCTGCTCTGGTAGTGTGCAAAATGTGGAGCCATTCCATTGGTTCCTTGGGTATAAAATAGCTTGTTCGTACTTTTCGTACCTGTACCTAGTGGATTTGTAAGTCCTGAAAAAAGGGAATTTTACTGATGCCACTTCAAATGCAAACATCGAGTTCAAATAAGCCACAATGTAATAAGGGTCAAGCAATTAGGGCTTAAAACAATTAAACACAGGAATCGATACATCTAATGTGGTTTCCTATTTGTTTTCAAGCATACGACCGGCTTAATAGGTCAAAAAGCTAGGATTAGAATTTAAACCACACAGAGAAACTTTGCGTGAGAACTTGTAGTATCCTTCCTTTGATCAAGACATCTGTTTTTCAACAATTCTTTTACTTCCAAAGGTGGTATCTTTTCGTTTCTTAAAATTTGGGCTTCTGAGATTTGAGAGGGGTAGTGTTTGGTCAGAAAATGTTGGGAATGGGGTATAATTTCATTGAGAATTATCTGTGATTGGTGTCTGCGTCTTCTATTACAAAAAATGCTGGCAATGTTCTGTTTGAGGAAGAACAAAAGTACTTCAGTTGTTTTCAGTGAAAATTTTCTCGTACCCTCACAAAAAGTTAACCATCAATTTCGCATTTACTTGATGAAATCAAACATCTTCATCAATATTTGAAATCCTTCAACGATTTCTTCATGCAAAAATTACTAATTAATTAGAAATATGACGTCATAAATATTGATGACGTCATACAATTTAAAAATTGCTGATGTCAGCAAATATAAATAAATTATATATCAAATGAAAGTACTCATCGAGAAAAATCTAATGGTATATATATTGCTTAGATTCCAGAACAATGAAATAAATTAGAGCAATTTCAATTATTTTCTTTGTGACCTGTCTCCAAATAAGGGCATCTGGTGGAAACGTGGTTAAACAATAGGCATTGAAATTTTAATTTTTTGATTGCCAATTAAATTTCCATAAAAGTCAAGAAGTTTCAGCGTTATAGCTACCATCGCTTAAGAGCTATTAAATAAGTTTTGTAGGAGGGTGCGAAAAACGGCCCCCCCGGTTAAATAGGGTTAAAGGCTGTGTCCAAATGCAGACCTAGAAAATAATAGGTGACAGGGGTGCCTATCATGGGGGGTGAGGGTGGTGAAATACCTCCCAATAATTCTGGATATTCGGTCCCGACAGTTTGGAGTTCGTCCGGAGACACTTTCAAAACCTCAGTTATTAAAACTGTCTTTCAGCCAGGGCGATTTTCATTTTCGGACCGAAATTTTGATCGAAATATCTTCCAATTTCACTTATTGCTTGTTAGAACATTCTGATTGACAGCAGGATAAAGGTTTCATTCATTAGTCAAAGCCATTGCCTCGTCAACAACTGGTGTCCAACAAGTATCGTATCGGGTGTCTCAAAAAAGTACCCCCTTTTGACTAGAAAAAGGAACAAAAAGAGATGATATACGAACTTTCCAAGTACATAGCCACATTTGTTAATCTTCAACTTATATGCATGAGGTGTTGAAAAAGGTCCTAGCCATCATTTGATATTATGGGTATTTTGCAAAGGAACTTTCAAGTAAACTTTTTAGTTCTTATTTTGAGATGTTTCAATTGTTCTTGACATTACTTTTCTTTTGAGGTTAAATTCCATTACAAACAATATACGTATCAAAGAAGAGAAAATGGAGCATATGCACACCAATTTTGGAGATATGGCACGAGCTTATTATTCCAACGACATTTTTCTTCTGTGCGTTTAAAGCATAGTTCACACTAGGTCTTTTGAGTCATTAGGGTCGTTGGAGTCTTTAGGGTCTTTGACAAAAACCCGACCGACTCACTCATGTGTTCACACTAGGGCTTTTACTTTTAGGTTGTGGGTCGTTGACAAAAACCCGAACAACTCGGTCGTTGAGTAGAATCAACCAAGCGTGCAACTATAAAATTGCAGTGATATTTGGGTATCTTGGGTCGTTGGCTGGTTCACACTTGGTAAAATCACTTATGTGTGGAAGATAAGGCTCAAATCCTTACTGGTTGCCAGAGCACACGGAAATCATCAAATTTCAAGTTAATCAGCCAATGACATCGCCGCTTTCTGGTCCCTTGATACAAAATCGGCTGTTCGAGGTGAATTTTCTAGTACGCTCACAAAAAGTTAAATAAATGATTCACTTACCAATGTTTGGGTATAAGTTTGACTTCATTTGTCGTTTGTACTTCTGCAAATTTTTATAAGAAACAACCAGTCTTTGCTAAATTGTAAAATATTTCGTCGGTCCATGTTTTTCTCTATACACACTCCGTTTCAGACAACTGTAAACTATGCATCACAAAAGAATCGCAACACAGAGCATTTCTAATATGATAGAACGATTTGATTCGCTTGAAGCACTAATGAATTGCAAATAAACAAAAAGAACAAACAGTTATTTTCGGGTGTGCTAAAGATACATGGTTTTGCTATTTTTGTTTGAATCAAGAAATGAATAGTTTTCACACAACTGATTCAAAGAAAAAGAGCAAAACCGTGCATCTTTAGCACACCCGAAAATAACTATTTGTTCTTTTTGTTTATTTGATTCAAGAGTGCTTCAAGCGAATCGAATCGTTCTATTGTTCGGGTGTTTAGCAGTCAAAAGGGGTACTTTTTAGAGATACACGGTACTAGTCAAAGATGGCCCATAACTCTTTCGAATGAAAAAGATTGGTCCACGACGACAGCTCGATTTGAAATTTGTAAAGAATAAAATAAAATAAAAGATCTTAGATCTTAGATCCCTAATCAGTGGCGTGGTCATGGGGGCGATGGGATATTTGCTCCCCTCACTTTTATCAAAATATTGTCTTCGAGATTCTCTCAAAAATGAGGAGAAAGTTGTTCTGGGTATTGGTAGGATAAGAATTTTTCTGAGAAATGCTGGAAAGTGATTGGAGTCGTTTTAAGCCCAAGTAAAGGTTGGCGCTTTAAAAATTTTCTTAAGACAAACTATCACAGGATTGTACAGGCTTCCATTTTTTGGGGCAGGCACACATTGGATTGTGAGAAGCGTTCTAAGACAAAGTAAAAGTTATTTGCGCAAACATTCTTCCAGAGGTGGTGATCCATAGAAAACTGTTATAAAAGTCCCAAGTTTCCAATTTGGCACCGGTAAGCAAGGCATTCTAAGCCAAAAAAATGATGTTTAGGCAAAGCATTTTCCTGGGGATGCTAATTTATAAAAAGACTGATTAGAAAATGGTCGAAAATTCTCGTTTACCACAGTTGAACATGTAATTGGGAGAGGTGTTCTAAGCCAAAGTAGAGGGCGTGTGCTCAACATTTTTCCTTGCTTTTAGCCCCCAGACCACGCCATTTTAGTATCCCTCAGTTAATTTTCCCTGGCCAGGTAGCCAAGCCCTAATAGTCGGTCCAGAACATGTTTACACCCCCGCAAACAAAATTTGAATGTCCCCCCCTTAACATTGATGACAAAAAGCACCTCAAAATTTGGGTTTGCGGTAATCAAACACGAAAACCTAACTAGAGATTCTTTATTACTTACTCGAGAACCAATCTGTCTAATCGAAATTCTGTAAAAAGCATAGTATTAACCATATTTTTAGTAATCGAAAGATATATTTTATAGGTTTTAGAAGAACTTCATTATCCACTCTGATAATAAAATCAAATTCTTTTGCCACTGACACTATTCATACAGACGGCATGACGTCGCAGCAGCATTGAAAACACGATGCCATCTTGTTTTGGGGTAAATCTTCAAAAAATGTCTATAATTTTGTAGGAAATTTGCAAAAAGTTGCATAAAATTCTCTATTCTAACTAGCCATAGTTAGTAGGGAAAGGGTATGTAACAATTGTCACTTAGACCTAAACCTATGATCAATAATTACACGAGCATGCTGTTCTTAAAAGCAATAACAAACATTTAGGCCAAGAAAGCTGTGAGAACTTGCTTTTGTGACGATAATTTCGTAATCAGCACCACAAACTCTGTCGGCTGTAAGTTGCTCGTTGCTTCTTCAAAGCAAACCTTCCTTTTAGACATTTGCCTATCTATCTGCTAAAGTTTTTGAATGATTTGAACTGCTTCCAAGTTTTTGAATTTAATTATTGCGACAAATAAACGAGACACTCTCAAAATCCCAGCGCGAGGCTATATTTTGTAGGCTTCATTTACCATAACTTGGATTTTCGAGCGCAAATTGGTCAGGCCACATAACATGTCGTCGTATGAATATGTTCATGGAGACACATATGCCAAATTTGAAAGCAAAAGTTTGGCTAGATGTTCCGCTATAAATGGCAGCCTACTCGAAACAAACACTAGAGAAACTAGTCAGTTGATTATTGATAGGCAGATGTAAAAGAATTGGCGAAGCTCTTGCAAGCATGTGTGAAATGGTAACCGGATTTCTTCGAGAAAGAGAAAGCAAAGCAATTATTTTCCTTTCAAATTACTTGATCCCCAGGGGGAGAAAGGAAATAACTGCGAAAGGGTATGGATTGAACAATGATTGAACATATTTCCATGCATTTATTTAATCTTTCCTCGCTTTGGTGGGACTAGCCCAATAAATCAAGAAATCAAATAGCAAATTTTCATGTTATATTCTGTTGCATTATAATATTATTATGTACATTGAGGCAATTTGCATTAATATAAGTTTAAATTAAGGAACTGTGAGTTAGGCCAAAGTTGCAATACGCTTTGGTATTGCCTCATACCTTGTCAGGTCATTCCCATGGCAGTCACAGGGATACTCCCCCACAGAAACCATGTGTCATAATTGGTATCCTTTGTATCCTATGCATTTGGATTTCCTGGTTTCGTATTGCATAATCCTTGCACGTAAGCATCCTTCAGCCAATAAATTTGGGAACGTATTTCCTCCTTCCATATTTGGCGCAGTCTGCTAATACTATTTGAAGTCTGTGCTCAGGTTTTCTGATCAGTTCTAAAAATTTGTGGAACAATCAGCGCAAACAAATATTCTCCCACCCACCCTTTCCCTCTAATTCCATTCTAATTTGCATTTAATCTTACGAATGGGGAGACTATTTCATATTCATTCAAATTCAATATATATACACTATTTACGTATCTAAATTGTTGTTTTAGAGCAATTGTTTGTAATTGTCGTATTTGTACTGTTAGTTGCTGCGACGCGAAGCAAAGCAGCCATTTAGACGAGATACATTGCCAAATCAAGGACGGGCTGGGTCGGTATGTTAACCAACAACAACAACAACGATCGAAAGTTGAAGAGAACAAAAGAACTAAGGACAATAGGCAGATTATGGAAAGAAAAAGTGAATCACCCCTTGCGGTTTGTGGTGATAAACAGTGAATTGCCCATTGTGGCGACAAAAGCTACTACTGCAAAACCACCCACTGAAACAAACAGCAAATTAAGTTAATCTAATGGGTCATAGGAAGCTCAATTAGTTCTGGTAATGTTTCTCAAGGCTCTTTACAAAATAATAATGATTCACTATTCATTCCTTTGCATTCAGCACTTGAGAATGTCTCTACAAATAACAACAATGCGATTTTCATGGTATCTATTATTCACAATGCCAACTCAGGGTTTTATGTATTTGATTCTCATGCTAGAAACTCTTTTGGCATGCCAAATATAAATGGCAAGGCAGTGCTGTTAAATTTAAGAAACATATTTTCCTTACAAAATTACCTGCGCTTGTTAGCCACTGCACTGAATGCTACTTTCTTTGAAGTGGTTTCTGTCACATTTCACAATCTGAATTCTTCAGAGTCACAGGAATTTACCCCATTAATATTTCTTTTTTCTTATTTCAATATTTATCTATTTATTAATCCAAGAAAAAGGAAAATTTCCACTGAGAGCTATATTGAAGTGAACAGCAACACAAACTCAAAAAATTACATCAATTTGTGGCCAGCAAACGTAAAAACGAAAGTGAATCTGAAAGACAGGAGCGACTTTCAATAAAGCGTTCGAATGCAGCCAAAAAGCGAGCAAATGAAATTGAATCTGAAAGGAAGAGCGTCTTGCAAAACAGCAGCAGAATGCAGTCAATTAGATTAGTTGTATCGTTGATGATGCTTCGTCTTCGAATACTTAGCTTTTAAAAAATGTAAAACGTTCCTCTAAAATGTTCACATGTTTTTAAAAGTTTCACATGTTTTCACACAAAATTTTCACTATTGACGTTTATCAAAATGATTCAAAGCTGTCCACGAGTATTTCTGTGTTCATCTTTTTGGCGCGATCTGCAAAGAAAGTTTGCTCTTCGCTAAGCAATAGTAAGGAAGAGCGTCTTGCAAAACAGCAGCAGAATGCAGTCAATTAGATTAGTAAGGAAGAGCGCTCTGAAAGGAAGGAAGAGCGTCTGAAAGGAAGAGCGTCTTGCAAAACAGCAGCAGAATGCAGTCAATTAGATTAGTTGTATCGTTGATGATGCTTCGTCTTCGAATACTTAGCTTTTAAAAAATGTAAAACGTTCCTCTAAAATTTTCACATGTTTCTAAAAGTTTCACATGTTTTCACACAAAATTTTCACTATTGACGTTTATCAAAATGATTCAAAGCTGTCCACGAGTATTTCTGTGTTCATCTTTTTGGCGCGATCTGCAAAGAAAGTTTGCTCTTCGCTAAGCAATAGTATGTGAAATTTGATTTTAATTAGCTACAAGGTTATTAGCAGCTGTCATCCTTGAGGTCGCACCAAAGCTCCTCTGCCACCAAGTGGATACGTTCTGGGGTTTCTGTAACTCGAAAATAACTTCGTATGCATGTGTTTTACATGTCAAATGTATTATACCACATTGCAACCAGTATACCTCAATGTTCCTGCTTACCAGAAACTATTATGACTTCTGCGGCTATACAAAATTAAAGCCACAAAGACAGACGCAGCACTTCACTTAACAAGGTTAACAGCTAGTATTAGTCTTATGGGAGCATTCTGTAAGTTGTCTTTTGCAATAAATGGATGACGTTACTAGGACAACAAATCAAATTATGGATGGGGAGATTCTCAGTCAGGAAATTATTAATGCAAATAAGAAGCTTAAAAATAACAAAGCAACTGCAAACAATGCAATTTGTAATGAAATGCTTAAATGTACTGCAGGCACGGACTTTGTTTGCATCCTAACCAAAGTTTTTAACACAATTCTTGTCCACTCACACTTTCCTTCCTTGTGGAAAGTAGGGTACATATCCCCTATCTATAAAGGGGACTGATCCCTCTGACCCAGGTAATTATAGAGGTATAATTGTCACCAGCTGTTTTGGAAAACTGTTCACACTTGTAATGGATGAAAGACTAATTAGATTCTTAGATGATAGCAAAATACTTAATCATGCCCAAATAGGATTTCGAAAGTGCTACCGAATAGCTGACCATATTTTCGTCCTCCAAACCATTGTCAGGAGTTACTTTAGGAAAAACGCCAAAATATTTCCATGTTTTGTAGATTTCTCAAAAGCCTATGATACTATATGGAGAAATGGCCTTTGCTATAAACAGATTGAGTGTGGTCTGTCTTCGAATTTTGTTAAGGCAATTAAAAGTATGTATTCTGATCTTGCAGCTTCTGTAAAATTGAGCGAGGGACTAACACCAAGCTTCCAGTCCATAATATGGGTAAGGCAAGGTTGCAACACAAGCCCTATGTTGTTTAATGTCTATGTAAATGAGCAAATTCAGGACCTTGAGGCTTGTAACCCAAGTCAATCCAGGCCAGTAAAGCTAAACGACGATCCAATAACGTGCCTCATGTAAGCAGATGATCTTTTGATTTTATCAGAGACTTGAGAACGCTTGAGAAGGTTTAAAAGCTTTGCTCGATAAATTGGGCATATATGTAAATAACTGGGGACTAAAGATCAATAGTAAGAAATCCAAAATCATGGTATTTAACAAGGCTGGAAAGAAGTTCTTTGAACTGGAACACAAAGTTAATGACATTACCATAAAAACATGTTGTGAGTATACCTACCTAGGACTTAACTTAACACCAAGCATCTCGATAAAGCATTTACTTTCAACATTATTCACAAAACACAACAGAGCTCTGTTTGCTATATTGCGATCAATAAACACTCACTCTGGAGCAGCAAGGTGCAGACACTAGTTAAAATTTTTTGGTAGTTTATTGAACCAAGCATTGTACAACTGTGAAATATGGGCCGCATTCCTAGAACCTAAGACCCTTCAAAATTACGAAAAATTCATTGCAAATATATTTCCAACATCCATGAAACATGAGCAAATCCTGAATAACTTTTGCAGAAATATTCTCAGAGCCCATAGGAAGTCAAGTAGCTTAGTGATCAAGGGGGAACTTTGTTTTAATCCCTTGCCTATTAGTATTTATGAAAAGATAATAAAATACTGTCGTGGTTTCATCTTATAGTTTTAAAAAACAATCATGGTAATGATCTTATTGGGAGGACCATTGTTGAAAGTTATAGAACCATGTTTGGGTAACTGATCTATGTCACAGGAAATAACGATATTTGATTGGTTACAATTTGACCGCACGCAAGTGGCTTGAGCCCAGGGCCGTCGCGAACAGTGGGGTGTAGGGGAAGTGACACCCCCCTGGAAAAATGGTTACTGGCAAATGAAGCTCGAGCTAGCATTCGTCGGCAAATTTACATCTGAAAGTAGGGATCCCCAATCCAGTTATGCTTCAAAACATTGTTGTTACGACTGTAAATTGCGATTACTATTACTGTTTCAAACGACAAGAAACCTTTTTAAGCGGATCAGAGCCAATCTTATCGCAGTAGATACAAATATTTTGTGCTCGCTTCGCTCGCACTGTACCTTAATTGTTGGTCTAACATGCAAATCACCTGCCCTCCCCCCAGATTTGCTTGTGAAGGTAAGAATTACACTGAACATTATTTTCAATTCTTTCAGCTAGCTTGCTTTTTCACTATCTGTCGTTTAGAATATATTTTCAATATTTCGTACTGCAAACATCATTAGCAGACAGCACTCCAATATCAGTGACACTGTTACCCATGGGCCCCCCAAAATTCTTAAATTTATGTCAGGGGGCCCCCGACTAGATTTTTAAAATCATCAAGTAAAAGTATGCAAGTTTAATAGATTACTTGACAAAACAATTCATTTCTAAATGATTTATACATGCCCTATTTTTACAATTTCACGAGGAAGCCTTTCGCCAATCACAATCTTTTGCTCTATTAATTGGTATATTTTCCACAAGAGAGGCGTTTTCCAACGATCTGAAGGGCGTGATTTCAAACATTTTCCCAGGGTAAGCCCCAGGACCCCCATTTTGGTTTGCTCCACTAGCATTAAGCTCACATTTGCTCCCCAATACAAATTTCTTTCCAACGGGCCGTGTTAACGTGTTGGTTATGACTGAATCTATAGTATTTTCCATACAAATGCATATGCTATAGGGTAGGGTGGGGTAATGTGGGTCTAAATTGAGCAAAATCTCAAAATACATAGCTGGTAAAACGACAATAAAATGCAAATACTTTCAAACTTTTCGTTTAATTGACATTCAATGCTTTTTGTTTCATCCCAAAAAATCTCAGCTCTGATAGACGCAGTTGGATATTTAAAAAAAATTATCTTTTTAGGCAATTAAGATAGACCTACATTTCCCGACGAGCGGGAAAAGTGGGTCTATTTTCAAACCTCGTATAATAGGGGAATATTGAAAGGTAAACGATTCAAAAAATTAATGGAATCATATTCCCCAACTATTTCCTATTCGATAAAGTGCCAATCTTTGCCTTTTATCGCAAACAATCCCGTTCCCGCGACGAAAATAAAACTGCTGTCCTTATGTGGTGATTCACCATCGGTTTGAGTTGGAAGGCCGAGATCGAATTTGATAGTAATGATAAAATACCAACTTTTGAAGTTTGTTTTCGCCTATTTACTGGCTACGAGACAGCACTTGCAGTAAAAGCGAAGCCTTGTTCACATTTTAGACACAAAACAACGTAGCAGGATGAATATAAGGATCTAATCTAAAACACCACACAAGTGGAACACAATAGACCCTTTCACGGTAGATTCGAATCGAGTTTTCGGCAGCATGCCACGTGAAATTTTCGATTTCAAATTTTTTTGGTGATCTTTACATTTTGTAAGATTTCTCTGCATAAACAAATTGAAACACGATGAAAACTTAACTGGACCTACCTGAGCATCCAAGATGCGTATCTTTTGTTTTCATTCTTTCTAAACTTTCTCTAGTTTAGGCCTAAACTAGACTTTCTGACTTGTGTTCACTTGTGTTCCCTTTGTCTCCACTTGTGTTCTCTTGTGTTCTCTTGTGTTCTCTTGTGTTCCATTTGTGTTCACTTGTGCTCCATTTGTGTTCATTTGTGCTCTCTTGTGTTCACTTGTGTTCTCTTGTGTTGACTTGTGTTCTACTTGTGTTCCACTTGTGTGGTGTTTTAGATTAGATCGAATATAAGTGCGAAATTTTAAGCAATTCAAGGCTTCGTTGAATTTGAGTTATGGTTGAATTCTCAATAGGCCCACATTACCCCACTTAGTAAAAAAATATGCAGAACAATAATTATCGCTTCAATGACTTTGAAATAAACGTTATTTTACTTGCAATAGACCAAACTTTCACCTCATATTCATTTAATGGACCAGAAAAACAATATAACAGTGGCAGGGGAAAGTTCTTCTCGGCTCTGAAATTCTTCCACAGTAGGCCGTTCATTAAAATTATGTTATAAAACGAATGGAGATACATCTAAGACGAATGTTTTATATAAAAAGGCTTCTTATTATGTAGACATTGTAAGAAAAATAGCCAAGCTTTCTTCGATTTGAAGAGGAAGGATATTTTTAGCAAAAAGCTTAATAGACCCACTTTACCCCGTAGACCCACATTACCCCCACCCTATCCTACTAAGCTAGCCTTACATTTCAGTCCAAAATTTAAATTGGTTTCAAACAATTTTATTCTTTGGCTTACCAAAATTAATCCCTGGAAAATCTTTTCTTCAAATCCTGTGTTAAATACAATCTGATGTGATCAGTATTATTCCCTCGGTGGACCAGCAGTGTCCCTATATTTTGTTAGGTATTAACATACCCTAGTTTGTTATGTAAAGGTGGGAAAGAGCCTTTATTGTTTCGAAGAGCGTTCCGGTTGTTTTTAAACTCGTTCGAAATATGTTTAAACCAGTATTCAATTTGACATATGTAACGCATCTGCTCAGTTTATCGTTAATCCACAATGAAAATCAATTTACAACAACAACAACTTTTTCCGTGAAACGTGGAAACGCTATACTTTTTACCGTGAAACGTGAAATTCAACTTTTTTCCCTGTGATTCGTGATCCTGACTCCCCCTTTACCACCCTCATCAAAGACCAAATTATTTTCCCAGGTATAGCTGATCTTATGATCTTATGATTTGTCCAGGTATAGCTGATCTGGTTTTGAAGCATGCTGCAAAATGAACTGATGATTACCAGATAAATTTATTTTTGTATATTAAGCTCCTAGTTGGGTCACAAATGTTAAAAAGAAACACAAACTATCATTGTAGACTTAAAGGATGATGAAAATTCTCAAAATGGGCACTAAACACTAAGCACTAGGCACGTCCACAGAACAATATGCACGGCCACTAAGCACTAGGCACGGGCACAAAGCACTAGGCACGGCCACTAAGCACTAGGCACGGGCACAAAGCACTAGGGACGGGCACAAAGCACTAGGCACTAGGAGGCACGGGCACTAAGCACTAGGCAGTAGGAGGCACGGGCACTAAGCACGAAAGCACGGGAGTTAGACATTCTCATACGTAACAGGATACCATGCATATGAAATGAACATTTTTTAGGTGCAGTTAAAGGGGCCTCGACCAGTTTTGGGCCAAGGGCCCTCAACAAACTTAATGCGGCCACCCTGTCCAATGTTGACATTTCCCGCTAAAAGAAGACAAATCAATATATATATCTATTAATTGTATTTTTGTCATTGTTGGGAAGTCGCAGTATTTTGGAAATGACAATGCCCTATGACGACGCCCTTTGTTGGAAAATTTAAAACTCACACCCCCTTCCTCGACTACCTTCGTGACGGCCCTGCTTGAGCCACTTTTATATGCTTAGATTCCCTTTAAGTGAATACATTTGTCAAGATGGAGCTATTTGAAGTCTTGTAAGCTGCAGTCAGGTAGGCCTTGCGTTATATTTTGTTTCTTTCGGTCTAATCCAATTTTGTTCCTCGCGGCGGGGCTTCATCACGCAAATAAACACGGAATCAATAAAGATTCCATCGTAACAGCTGTGTACTCTTCCAGACCATAAAAACACCAGAAACCGAAGCGGCACTTCAAACCTGCCAATATGGTTGCCAAAACCCAAAGCTTAATTATTGGTAGGGGCAAAAATTGAAAAATCTTCAGCAAACTACGGCAGTGAAGCCATCTCTTGAAATAGGTAGGGAGACAATTTCAATGATTAAGGACACTAAATACCTTGGGGTATATGTTGATCAACATTTGAGCTGGGGCGTACAGATAACTAATATGATTAAAAAGATCTCAAAGGCGTTAGGAATGTTGCACTATTCCAAACAATACCGTCCAATAAAGTAAGTGCAGACAATTTATAAAAGTCTGGTAGAGCCATACTTTTGATATTGTTGCCCGGTTTGNCGTGTTAACGAGGACCTCGACAGTCTCAAAACGTGGCTTGCTGCGAACAAGCTGTCACTAAATGTTGCCAAAACCCAAAGCTTAATTATTGGTAGGGGCAAAAATTGAAAAATCTTCAGCAAACTACGGCAGTGAAGCCATCTCTTGAAATAGGTAGGGAGACAATTTCAATGATTAAGGACACTAAATACCTTGGGGTATATGTTGATCAACATTTGAGCTGGGGCGTACAGATAACTAATATGATTAAAAAGATCTCAAAGGCGTTAGGAATGTTGCACTATTCCAAACAATACCGTCCAATAAAGTAAGTGCAGACAATTTATAAAAGTCTGGTAGAGCCATACTTTTGATATTGTTGCCCGGTTTGGGGGTATGCGGAATCACGGCAAAAGACAAGCTACAAAATTGTGCTGCAGAATCGTAACCAATAGCCCCTACAACGCTTCTGCTCTTCCAATTATAAAGCAACTGGGCTGGCAGACAGTGAATGATTTGATTGTATCGGAAACATTGAAAATGGTAAACAAATGTACAAATGGTGAAGCTCCCTCGTATCTTGAATGCCTGTTCGACAGGTTGTCAGAAACCTGTACTCGGGAACTTCGGAACACCGAAACCGATCTATGTGTCCCGTTTCTACGAACAACATGTGGCCAAAAATGCTTTTCTTTTAGAGGGAGGAAATTGTGGAATGGCCTGGACGAAAAACCAAAATTATCCAAAAGCTTCAAACAATTTAAATCCTGTCTTGAAGACTCTAGAACATGAAGGAACCCATGTAGATCCTTGCTACTATTTTGAACTACTTTTACTTTGTATTGAACTAATTTTATTTAGAGTATTTGAATTGTGAGTTGGGGTTTTATCTTTTTCTTTTCACATAGCCTGCGTGCAGCCTCAACGCTCCTCACCCACAGAGTAGAGTCTGCGCAACTAAGTCGATTTTGCCTTTCCATGACTCAGCAGAAATGAAAGCCTCGTTTTCATTGATCATCCACGAGCGGTGGTGAGCGGTGACTAGCGCGTTCATCAGACTACAGAGAAGCAGTGTTTTGTCAATCATCAATTCAATAATCTGCATTCTTGAATGCTTTACTTCAAAGCTCTGTCGTGGAAAGGATACCGAAATTAAATGGTTCAGTTCGTGGGGAGTTAATGGAGGATTTGATGTTAAAGCGACATTGCTGTTGCAATAATTAGAAGTTGTCGACCCACTTAGGCCCGCAGCAAAATACAACTGCACAGCGAGAGAAGCTTGGCCTATCGCAAAAAAAATACCTAAGAACACGTCTGGTCAGGACTTAATTCGAGACCTCCTGTCAGTCATATTCAGTCAAGGAAGGAACAATGTTTATGAGCTTGTAGGACACCAACCCCAGACAGAGCAAGAAATAAGGAGAACGATATCTGTTCAAGCTGTGACTTTTAGTACTGTATATGTATAGTCCATTGGACTGCTGGATGTTTACAACTTGAACTGTTGCCTTCTTTAAAGCGAAATATTCTCACTAGTAAAAATCCTTTGTGGGACATTTTTTTCAAACACAATACCCACATGGGGGCAATTGATACCAAAACGAATTGGGTGTGGCTATGAGGCAACAAAATCCTTACCCTATGTTGGAGCCATCTTTTTAAAACCATGCTTCTGTGAAAATTAGCAAAAGAAGAATTGCAAATCCCTTATTAAATTCTTGTATGAGAACAATAATCTTTTTCAAGATTTTGTAATACTGTATTAAAGTTTTTT
>REGM01000027.1:1125580-1151906 GCA_004194415.1 Aurelia aurita | reverse complement strand
ATAGCCTCATTCAGCTGAGTCAAATCATTGGCCTGGTGGCATAGACTGGTATCATCAGCATACATGGACACAGTGGAGTCTTGGACAGCTAGAGGGAGATCATTGATATAGATCAGGAAGAGTAAGGGGCCAAGACACGAGCCTTGTGGAACACCAACATCTATATCCCCAATCTCTGAATCAACACCATTAACCCTGCAGAACTGTTTACGGTTGGTAAGGTAGGATTTGAACCAGGCAAGCTCACACTGTTGAACGCCATAAAGCTCAAGCTTTTTGCAGAGAATTTTGTGATCAACAGTATCGAAGGCCTTTTTAAGGTCAATGAATACTAATCCCACTAGCTTACCAAGATCCAACCCATTGTACCAATCATCAGTATTTTTAAGTAAACAAGTTACTGTAGACCGAAGGCGCAAAAAACCTGACTGGTCATTGGAAAATTGACCATTTTTGTCCATATGTTGGTACAGTTGGTCAGTCACAAGTTTTTCAAAGAGCCTTGAGATGACTGGTAAGACTGATATTGGTCGATAGTTAGACTTGTCAGTCTTTTCTCCATCTTTAAAAATTGGAGTAATTCTAGCTACTTTCCATGAGTCAGGAAAACGACTTGTTTCAATGGATGTATTGAACAGGAAAGCAAGCGAGTTTTCAATGAAAGGCAATGCAAGTTTCAGAAAGTAGCTAGAGATGTTGTCAGTCCCAAAGCTCTTTGCTGTTTTAACTTTGGCAAAAGCACCCCTGATGTCTTTAACCTCAATAGTCTTGAAGTGAAATTTTGCCTTATTTTTGTTAATTTCGTAGTCACCTGAAAGGAGGGGATTTGGAGCCGGATCAATTTTGTCAGCAAGATCCTTGCCTACCGAGCAAAAGAAGCTGTTCATTGCATTAGAGATTTCCTTTTTGTGAACAGTCTCAGAACCAGATTCTTTGAGACAGTCAATGTTACTTGACTTTGACCTCTTGTTGAGAAGTTCATTGATAGTCTTCCACGATTCTTTCATGTTACCTTCACATGCAGAGATCTTATTGGTGTAGTACTCCTTCTTAAGCTGGATGTTCAGGGTATTAACCTTATTACGTACCTGCCTGTATGAGTCCATAAGGATTGCGGACTTTCTTTTGGTTGCAGCCTTTTTAAGCCTGTCTCTAGTCTGCATAAGGTTTCTAAGGTCCTTATCTATCCAAGGGCAAAATTTCTCCGAGACACGCATTTCAGCTATTGGGGCATGTTTGTCTATGATCAGAGAAAGTAAGCTTGACCAATTGTTGACAAGAACATCTATATCATCAGTATCATCCCCGGTGAAAAATCTTATAGGATCTTGTAAGATCCTATAGGATCCTGTAGGATCTTGTAAAAATCCTATAGGAATAGGATCTTGTCCAGGATCCTACACAAGATCCTATATCTAAAAGATCCTATCCAAAATATCAACAGGATCCTAAATAAATATCTCAGGATCCTACCAATTCAGGATCCTGTCAAAGTTTCCTGCAGGATCTTGACATGTTCCTGCACAAGATAGATCCTACAGGAATGACAACAGGATCTTGCCAGGATCTTGCCAGGATCTTACAAGGATGTCACAAGATCTTGGTAGGATCCTACAATATGATCTTAAATTATTCCTGACAAGATCCTATAAGATAATCAGAGGATTTGACAGGATCTTAAAATCAGATCTATCATAGGATCCTGACAAGATCCTATAAGATAATTACAGGATTTTATAGGATCTCGATGTACGACATAAAGTTAAATCATAGGATCCTGACAAGATCCTATAAGATAGTCACAGGATTTGACAGGATCTTGAAATCAGATCCTATTATAGGATCCTGACAAGATCCTATAGGATAGTCACAGGATTGGACAGGATCTTGAAATCAGATCCAATTATAGGATCCTGACAAGATCATATAAGATAGTCACAGGATTTGACAGGATCTCGAAATCAGATCCTATTATAGGATCCCGACAAGATCCTAAAGATAGTCACAGGATTGGACAGAGTTCTTGAAATCAGATCCTATTTAGGATCCTGACAAGATCCTATCACAGGATTTGACAGGATCTCGAAATCAGATCTTATCAAAGGATCCTGATAAGATCCTCTAAGATAATAACAGGATATTATAGGATCTTGATGTATGACATAAAGTTACATCATAGGATCCTGACAAGATCCTATAGGATAGTCACAGGATTGGACAGGATCTTGAAATCAGATCCAATTATAGGATCCTGACAAGATCCTATAAGATAGTCACAGGATTTGACAGGATCTCGAAATCAGATCCTATTGCCAATTTGATCTTTCAATATACCTTTTGCAGACCTATACGTTCACACAATTGTGTCAACAGTTTGATGTCGAAAAAGATGTTTCAAAATTGTTATCAAGCTACATAAACTTTCTTAAAGAAAACAGCTCTTTACGAACCAAAGAAAGAGACTTTGACTAAAAAAACTGTTTCTTACTTAAACAATGATCACGATTTTGAAACTTCTTAAAATACAGTACTGTATTAATTATGCTGATATGTCTTCAAAACTGCAGACACGTAGCCTTTAACTCGCAGGTCTGCATCTTGCATTGGAAAAAATACGACACGAGACAAAATGTTCTCACATTGAACAATTTGGAAAATTTCGCAGTCTCCGATTGCTACAAAGTGACTTCCAAGCAAACCTTCGTCATGGAATTGACGCATGATCAGATCTTCTGGATTTGGAAGCTCGTTTGTCTCGCACACGTTCTTTTGCAAGTTTTGGGCAACTTTGATGACAGCAAAGAGTCCTCTCGAGTTTTTTAGGAAGCATTGTACCTTTCCGTAATTAGTTGCTCTTTGGTTATCTGCAAATGATACAAAGAAACTACAGGATGATCTGCGATATGAATAACTTTCACTATGAAAAATTTCACCTTCCTTATTCATTCTCGAAGAGAATATCACTTCTTCATCATCAGGATTTACGTTGAGGGCATCCAAATCAAGATTTTGAGTCGCAGAAGGAAAGTTTTTGTGGAAAGGCTTGTAAAAAGAGATATTTGCGGACATTTTGACTTTCTTCTCATGTAACTGTAAAACATCTTGACAGAAAGATTTGGCTTGTGCTGGTTCGTGCACATTCCTCAAAACTTCAGATTGATATGCTTGTGAAGTGGCCATATTGCGAAGCATTTGGGGAATTATACCTCTTGTTCCATGGAACTTCTTCTTCAACAATGAGATCATGCCTTCAAAAATGAATGCAGACTGCAAAATTGGGTTTCCGTGATTTCTTGCCTGCTGAGCAAAGTGGCTGATCGAATGCAGATTGTAGGTTCTTTCTTTTATCCCGTACAATTTCTCCACAAGTCGAATGTAGGAATCAAGCATTGCTTCTCCCAATTGCAAATCTTCTTCAATCAGGGTGTCCTCGGTTAGGATGCGCAAACCAGTCACAAATAAGCTGTGATGAAAGAAATACTCTGATGGGAGGTACTTACGCAAACAGGGCAGACTCATGTGGAACAAAAACATTCCTTTTTCATGTGCCTTCCATTTTCCCAATTCGCGGATAGTTCTCATCTTCTTGGGAAAATCATGGGGCAGCTTCACGGAAGTGATCAATTGATCAATTGCATGAATGTCTTCCTTTAGGCAGAACGGATCTTCATCATTCGACGACACAAAAAAGCTCCGCAACTTTCTGTACAGTTCACCTTCTAAGACTTGATGCATGAAATCAAGTAGGACCTTTTCTGGGATTTTTAAAATCTGATGTACAGGTGACGGTCCCTTCACACCGAAAATGCAATTCCTATTGTCCGCCAGCTCAGCATGTTGCATTGTATCCTCGTGGTTGCGAAGGGGGGCTTTTATTGTTTTATACGGATAGAACCTTAACAGTGGATTATCTCTATCCTTTTCACCTGGTTCTAAACAAATTGAGCAGCCAAATTTGCCATTAAACTGCTTCATATTGAGGGAAGCAGCTTTTGCAGGGAGATCTGCAACTTGCCCTTGGACACGTAGTTTACAAGACAGGCGTTTATTTGGCAACTCCACATCAAACCCATTCATCAGATTAAGTACATCCATAACGAAACTTGTCTGAAACATAGTAAAATCAGGTTTTTCCTTGCCATACCAAAGGCCACAGAAGAGAACGTTACGGAAGGAATATCGCAAATTTTTTGGTAGTTCGATTATTATAGCGAAGATAGGCCATATTTTCAGATTTCTGGACTTTACAGCGGTCGATCCATCAATATGCCAAGTTATTGAAAACGTATATGTCCCATTTATATCTGGATTTGTGGGAACCTCTTCTCTATAAATTAAGCCATCTGTTACATCACTGAAGTGACCTTGGCGTGGGTATGAAGAAATGTTCTCCTCTATGGATGGCCAGTTATCTAAAAAGGGATAATGAAATACTTAAATTTTGTTCGGTTCATGTATCATCCCACTGACTTTTAACACCCCAGTTCATTGGGATGTCGGTATGGAAATTGTTCTTCTGAAACAGGGGGTGTGAAGGGGTGTGACACCCCCAATAATTGGCTAGTGTTAAATAAAACATTAAATTAGATCAATTTCTTCTTTTCATTGGTAATAATTTGTTTTCTGTGAAAAGAGGCATGGGGGGGGGGGTGCTTCGAACAGAAGTATAATGCTTTTAAAAGTTGACAGTTGACCAATCTAATGACTTTAACATTTCATATTTTAATTACTTACCAAATATGATTCGTTGAATCTGAGGTAATAGATCTATAATAGTGTATGTGAATGGCTGGACATTTTGCCCATAATTTTCGCAGTTTTCATCTTGACAAGGTGTGCTTTGCTGCAGTCCTTGTTGGCAAGCTTTGCATTTCAAGTATTCAGTTTTGCTGTATTGAAGGTGTTGTATGCTCTTGGAGATAGCAGTGCTGCTACCTGGTATGTTCGCACCTTGCGGCAGGATTGTGTTACAAAAAAGGAGCAGGTCCGACTGTGTCTTCTTGCTAAGGTTGTGCTTCTCGGCCATCCCAACAAACATATACTGAAATGTCGTAGTTGAGATGCCAGAGCCATCAAAAATGGGAGTTTGATGACCTCTAAAATCCAGCTCGTCACTACTTATGTTACTTCCAATGTTAGATTGCTCCTCTATGGTATTACTTCCATCGATAGAAGTATCTGCAAATTAAGAAAATCATTTATGAAATTTACAGAATTTTTAGTTCAAACAAAGAATAATACCTGGTGAGTAAAAAGAACGCATGGCATTTAAAAAACACCGCTCCCTGCCCCGAATATCAAAGCAATAATATTGAAAAATGTCTTATTTCATAGCAATATGTTCAATTAGATTTAGAAATTCATCCCGCTTTAATTGGTCACTCCATTCCCGTGGCTATTGGAGATTTTCTGCAGAAAGCCCCCTTTAAAAATCTGCAAAAACGAGTAAAAGGAAGGACCAAAATTTCTTTGATTTTTTCATAGGAATGATCGAAGTTCAAGAGAAAAATACTACTCTACAAATGTTAAATGCTTACCATCTTCGACCGAAATTTCTTCAGTTTCATGCTCTATTGCCAAATACGCATTATTGACTTCTTGATCATTCTGTGCTTCCTCTTCTGCATCATCAGTGCAGTCTGAGGTATTGGTTGCTTCTCTTTCATTTGAACAAATAACACTGTTCTCGTGTTGGTTGACATGGTCGTGGAACGAGCTTTGCATCCACTCAGCAACTCGCTCATTTGGACAACTATTTGGTGGATCCGTGTGATTTTTAATTCTTTTTGGATAATCCAGATCTTCGGAGCATAAGGGCCCTTCGCTTGATGAATCTCCATCATCATCTTCGCAAATCGAGAAGGAAGTGTCGCTTGAGGATCCGGTTGTTGTTTTCCCCTCACTGACTGAGAAAGTAATGCAGCGTTTCCGAATTTCCTTCACTGGAGAATTGA
Organism: Aurelia aurita; assembly: GCA_004194415.1. Taxonomy (NCBI): domain Eukaryota; kingdom Metazoa; phylum Cnidaria; class Scyphozoa; order Semaeostomeae; family Ulmaridae; genus Aurelia; species Aurelia aurita. Next base: position 1,145,952 of record REGM01000027.1, on the reverse strand, counting down.
CATGCGAAGAAACTATACTATCAGATTTAGTAACAAGTGATCTATCATCTTCATCATCATTCATCTTTCCACATACTTTTAACTATTATTATTTCTGTAGCTTCGATCTTCCAATTCCAATCTGAATTTTTTTTCATTTTCACACTGCGCCATCGCATGACCATGGTTAAGGGACGGGGGTAAACGGGGGGTAAAAGATCAATGCCCCTCTCAAAAATCCTTTGGCTACTAATTTTGTCATTGTTCATTTGGAATTAAAAATTCAATCACCCATGAAAGTTGTTTCGTCACCACAACTGAAATCAGACAAATAAACATTCCAAAAACAAGAGACAGATTGTTCCCACGGCCTTTGACGTTTGACCCGTGTGATCTTTGACCCCTGCATCCGTTTCACACAAGATATGATTCAACTAGAATATTATTGCGGCTCCGCCGCAATTAATAAAGGAAATTTAACTAAATTTTAGGTTACGATGGAGGGGTACTTTTTGACTTGGAGGGAGCTGTAGAATGGAGAATAAAAGGTCAATTACAAGGTCAATTATGTAGAATAGGTAAAAGGTATATTTGTTTGGCGCTCTTTTTACAACATCACGCACGAACGCACAACATAATTAAGGCGCGTCTCTAACTGAAACTGTACCCTGGAGACTTGCATTGAGAGGAGAGGACGACGGTTGGCTTTTTCAAATCCTGTTTATTGACTCGCGGAATCGATCAAAATGCTCAAGAATACAGCGTATGCCACAAAAAGTACACGACTGCAAGCAAAAGAATTCCAGAGGATGGACCCTGAAGGTAAATAAATGTCTTTCTTTACAATTTTAAGGTTTCTATGAAGGATGGGTCCAATCCTGGCCGCCTTACCCATTATATGCAGAGGCCAAGGTTTAATACTTACTTGCTCACAAACGTAACTGTGTGTGGCCGGCAAGAAGCGACGTTGAACACTTTTTAGGAGGAAAATGCAATTTTTACGCTGGAGACTTTATTCTCGGTGGCGAATGCAGTTTGTATACGGGATAAGATAAGCTGTTTTGTTTTGGAAAACTAATTTCAACGAGTCACGTTGCATTTTGCGCGCCATAATAATTTCAGGCCTGCAGTAGTCATAAAGGTATGGGCAAATGAACAGGCTTGAGGGCAAAGTGGGCAGTGCTAATAGCTGGAAAATGGCTGTGATATGATAAACCAACACTCGCAATTCCGAAAAGAAATCTCAAACAGCTGCAGCAAGATTTATACATATTTTTTAATACCACATACTTTTCTGGTTAAGAACTAATATAGTTCAGTGCTAGTACTGTATGTAGCACCACTAAATATTAGTTTCAATTTCTGGTCAAGTTGTGTCTAATTTCTGATCAAGTTCTTATTTATTTTCAGCTTTCTTGGGTAGCTACTATTGCATTCTATTTATAGAAGACTTTAAATATGATGTGGTCAACGAGAAGCATATTGAGCGTTCATCGAAATCAATTGAGAAATCAACCAAAGCAGAGAAGGGGGAGTTATTGAAAGTATCTGGCTTCTTGGCAAAAGTTTTTCGAATTGGTAAGAGTTTGTTTTAACTTCCCCTCTCCCCCCCCCCCCCCTCTTTTGAATCACAATTCATGTAAGAGTTAAGAGTTATTCTAACTTATTGATCGCCCCTTTCTTTTATTCGAAAATTACAAGAGATTTGACGATGAGACTTACACCTGTTGTTCTTTGGACAACTGTCCTTTCAAATATAACAATTGTAATTAATTAGTCGCATGATTCGTTGCTAGGAAACAAAAAAACAAGGGAGATTTGGCAAATGTGTAGCTTCTTAGCAAGAAAAATTCTATTTAATTAATTACTCATCCTTTTGTTTCATGGGCTGATTATCTTTGCAGTTTGTGTCCCCTTTTCTAGTAAATATGGACTCAAAATGACTCAAATATTCAAGATGAAGCAAATTAGATGCAAGTTATTTATATTTTACACTTCTTAATTAGAACAATGACGTCATAGATATGGATGACGTCGTAGATATTAAATTTTGCTGATGTTAAATTTTGCTAAAGTACTTATCAAAAGCAATCGAATGGTGCATGTTTGATATTATTTGGACAAGCGAGACAACAACTATGGATGTTGTAAGCTTTATTTGTTGACCACTCTCCAAATATGGTGTTACTGTGGTCACATGATCAAATACATAGCATGCATACATGCATAAATACAACCCCACTGTGATCTCATATGATTGTGTAATATTTGTAAGAATCTTGAAGGAAGAAATAAAAAAGGATATTTGCTTAAATAGGCACAGAAGAAGAATGCCTGAAGGAGCTGCTTAAGCTAGAAAAAGCACTTGATGTTCTTGAGTGCAGCAGCTCACAAAGCCAAACCAATCATGATGATGATGACGATGACGATGATTACAGTCAGAACAGCCAAAGAGTTGAAGAAAGTGATGTAGAGGCCAACGAAGATTCGACAATGCTTCCTGAAGGTATTTTTTGTGTTATTTATTGTACCTTATTTTAAAATTGATCAATATTCCATTGTTCTCAAACAAAAGTTTCATGCTATGGAGAACTTCAACATATATACTGATATATATGCATGTAGCATATCAATATCGTATCACAACATACTATGCATATCAATAACAGCCCTGAAGAAGTCCTGCATGGTAAGATAAAATATTGGTAAATTCTTTTATTCAATAAATCCATACATATTTGCTGTTGTTCTTTGTTGTGTTGCAGTGTTCCTGCCTACATACAAATAATATACATATGATAATAATATAGCTATTGCCGAATTGATTATATTTACGTATGCATGGCTCTGATGAAGGCTTAACGCCGAAACACAAAAAACAGAAAAGGCCTCTTTCGTGGTGTGAGACCAGAGATCTGAATGACTTNATTCGACAATGCTTCCTGAAGGTATTTTTTGTGTTATTTATTGTACCTTATTTTAAAATTGATCAATATTCCATTGTTCTCAAACAAAAGTTTCATGCTATGGAGAACTTCAACATATATACTGATATATATGCATGTAGCATATCAATATCGTATCACAACATACTATGCATATCAATAACAGCCCTGAAGAAGTCCTGCATGGTAAGATAAAATATTGGTAAATTCTTTTATTCAATAAATCCATACATATTTGCTGTTGTTCTTTGTTGTGTTGCAGTGTTCCTGCCTACATACAAATAATATACATATGATAATAATATAGCTATTGCCGAATTGATTATATTTACGTATGCATGGCTCTGATGAAGGCTTAACGCCGAAACACAAAAAACAGAAAAGGCCTCTTTCGTGGTGTGAGACCAGAGATCTGAATGACTTCAGATTTCTTCGACATTTCATTGCGCTTACGTGGCGCAGTGGATTGTCGGAGGGACTGTTGGCATGAAGATCCTGGGTTCGATCCCAGGGTGGTTTGCTAATGTATGAGTTACGAGTTACGAGTTACGAGTTTGGTTTAATGTACGAGTTACGAGTTACTTTTATTGCACGAGTTACTTTTTATTTTACGAGTTACGAGTTACGAGTTAATTTTATTATACGAGTTACTTTTTATTTTACGAGTTACGAGTTACTTTTATTTTACGAGTTACTTTTATTTTACGAGTTCAAATAAGTTAACATGATAGTTAGGTTTATTGACATATATTAACATGTGAAGTTAATAGGACAGTATTATACATTACATATTATACATATTATACATATTATACATATTATACATTTTATACATATTATACATATTATACATATTATACATTTTATACATATTATACATATTATATACAGGGGCACATTTTAATTTTCCAATTGTGGTAGCCCACTTGTGATTAATATTATTTCACTGTGTCAGCTATTGCCGAATTGATTACAAATAATATACAAGTATACATAATATATTTCATTAATAGAAGCTGAAGATGAAACAATTTTAGTATTCAAGATGACAACTGACGATGAGGAAAGAAAAACTTATGAATATTTTGCTTGCAATTTTTCTAAACTTTTTTCTCAGACAAAGATATTGCAGCAGAACAGAGGAAAGTTGAAACCCTAATCAAAAAGCGAAAATTGTCCTCAAACTGTTCAAAACAATATAGTTTCCAGGATTCCAGCTGCAACCATGATAGGGAGATTAACACGTTAAAAATTCAGGTGGCAAATATGAGTGAAAAAATCTCCACCATCATTGAAATCCTGAACAAAAAACCTAAAGATGATCCAGCTGTGGCAAAGACCCCTTGTAGAAAAGAGGTTTGGTGTCTTAATTCTTTGAACTTTTCATGACAACTTATCCAAGCAATGCTATTAACAACACCTTTTTATCATGTTTCACAATCAGTCCTATTTTGCTAAGGCTTGGTTTTGTGATAATAAGCATTTTGTAATACTAACAAAGGCAAATAACATTTCCTTTTTTAACACCTAGTCCTGGTAAGAGTGTAACATGTTCTACTATATGTATACTGTCAGTTAATCATTGTCTTTTGGAAAAAAACTTTGAAATTTACTAGAAGTCCTATAAATGAACTCTGAACAGGGTCATAGATTTTGCTTTACAAGGCTATTTTTTTTTTCATTTTCTTGAATGTACTAAAATTAAACCGAATAGTTATCTCCTAGGAACATCATAGCCAGGGTGAACAGGGGGAATCAAACTCTCCAAAAAGTGTTGTTTCAGTGGTATGTATGCATTGACTATATTTTAGGAATGCAAAGAGTACATTTCAGGCCTTGTATACAACGTGAAAGAATTCTCAAGGAATAGTTTAGAATTTACTAAATGCAAAAAGCAGTCTTGCAAGATACTTTATCCTTTCAATGAATATTTATCATCAATATTGTGATACGGACTTTCAGCTATACAGAAACACATAAATGTAGCATGTTACGTTTCATAGATTATCGATAAAAGACTAAGAGATATATGGAAAGGACACTGGAAATGTTAGCTTCTTTGCAGAAGGCAATTGTGATTTATCTTTTTGTAAAACATCTTGTTACTTTTATAGATGTATAATGGCACGGATCTTGCTGCTGGACATTGCCCATCAAAACCCAACTTGTTTGCCACCCAGCGTCTGTCAATGCTTTTCAGCGACACAGAGCTGGAGGAGAATACATTGGACCCCTCAAAAAAAAGTGGGAAAGGCATGCTTGATGCAGCAAGAATGGCCATACTGTATGGTGAGCTGAAGTCATTCTACACTTTTATTTAAGGATCTTGGAATGGAATCAATAACAAGAGGCAATTTTACGATAATAGTTTTGTGCCATCTGTGTCCTATTTTGTATTTTTAAGAATATCTATCTAGAACAAATAACAAAACAAGAGTTTACTAAGATATTAAATATAGTTTCCTCCATAAAGCCAAAAAAATTACTTGTGTTGAAGATTTAATGGCTAGAAAATACTTCAAGTTGTGTTTCACCTTCTTTGACAATTTGCCGTCACAAACCAAATCGTCAATTCATACGCTCATTTGAAAAAGCAACATACAACATTCTACTTGCATAATTTGCTCTTCTCTATTAGACTGATTACATAAGTCTCAGTTTTCCGCATTGAATTGAATGATATTACAGCTTCAAACTGAGACTCATGACAATACAGCTTCAAAACAGAGACTAAAATGGCCTAATGCGCCGCATTTAGGGCGCATCCAACCAAATCTTGACTTTCTTAAGGTTAGACCACGTGCCTATTGTTAGCGTTTGATTGGCTGATTAGATCAAAGTTTGACTTTTCGAAGCTAAGCGACGTTCGACTTGTCTTTCGACCTTCAAAGGATAGAAGACATTCAATTTTTCTTCAAATTTTAGCCTCTGATTAAAATCTGTTTGGTTGTGAGTCCTTGTATGAGAGGAAATGAAAACATCAGATTAACAAAATTGAACGAATACAAGGAATCACGTTGTCAGTCTATTTCTCTATAGTAGGTAATTTGAGTTTCTTGAAATCTTTGACTTTGTTAAAAATAATGAAAACCTAAATTTTTTATTCTCATTCTAGATGCTCTGAATGCAGTTTATGGAGAAAAGAAAATTATTAAATGGAAAGAAAGCATCACCAAAGCGGTAAAACAGAAATGCCTGGACAGAATCAAGCTGAAGCGTAAATTAGATAACATTTAAACTGGTCATGGATTTTAGCAGATGAAGCTTAAATTATATATGCATGTTAAAATTAGATTAGGTTAAAATTAGGTTATATGTAGATGTGCTTTCTGGATTAATCACCTTCTATGTGAAAACGTTTTCTCTCAGCTCTGATAATTTCTCTCAAACCTACCCTAAGGATCATATCTCTAAGATCCTTAGCAATAATACATGATGTATATTTAAAATTATTATTTATCTTACGGAATCTTGTCAGAAAACTATTTTAAAATCTCCTTGGATCCCATAGAATGACAGGATCTTCATAGGATCCTACCAGGATCTTGGCAGGATAGTGTTAAAATCCTACAGGATCTTACAGGATTCTGTAACCCGGGCAATTTTTGTGATCAAGGATCGTAGAATTTCCTTGATTTTCCTTGAGCAAACCTTGAGGAGATCAAGGAAGCCCCAGGAACCTTGAACAGCTACATCAAAACTTAGGCAAAACCTTGAGATCAGTAGATCAAGGTCCTTGAGAAAACCTTGAGCTGAGCTGTTATCTCAAGGTTTATTGCCAAACCTTGAGAAAATCGTACTTCCAGGACCTTGAGAAAACCTTGTAGACGTCCCCAGGTTACTAGAATTTCCATGATCCATAACGAGTTCAAGGTCCATCATGGATCCTTGAACTTTTTCAAAGTCACATGACAGCGATTCGTATTGGTGATTGGGCAATACTTTCGCGCCTTGGCGAAAGTTGAATGGCGTGAGCAGATTCGATTTAAGACTCTGAGAGGGAGAAGACAGAGGCCTAACTCTTTTCGTTGTTGCTTTGTTTCTAAATCTTTTGAATGAACAAGATGCATTGCCATTTGCACATTTAATGTTCCAAATGAAGAAAGCCAATTGTATAGCTTGTTGCCAAGATTTGCAAGAATTTGATTGGAGAAAATGTTGGTTATAAAACGGCACTTGTCTGCTGAACATTGTGGCAGAGACATGCAGCTTCGACTTCTACAATACTCAGTCAAAATTCTTATCAACGCTTCTACATTGCATCAAAAGGTGTGTTTGTGTTATTCTTTGTATTGAACTCGCAAAGAAAGAAAAAGATATGAATAAAGATTTGCTTTGCCATTACAAACGTTGGAAGAGTGTGAATACTGCTTGAATCGAGCTTGAATCTTGAGAAACTTGAGGCGAGGTAACACGTCATCCTTATCTATCTTGTGCTTTTTCAAGCTCTATTAAAAAGAAGATGTTATGCATTTCAGGATGTCATGCTTTTTCGTAACATTTATTTTATACAAAACTCTTCAAAAGAAACTCAGCTCACAGATCACTATAAATCAAGAAACTTTATTAGATTTAGGATTCACCTACCATTCATCTAAAAATCTGTCTTTTAGGCTAAACTACATTAAGCCTTGTATTGTTTCATTTTAATTTCGCTTGTTTACTGTACTGTATTCACCCAAGGGGTCATTTTTACAATATATTTTGTCCACGTTAATGGATCTTTGTGTTAGAGGAGAAGGGGGTCTCACCTGAATTTTGTTAACATTGTCATTTTGGGGACAAAATCCTGATAAGACATGATCTAAAGGTACTTAAGTACTTAAGTAAAGGCAGAGCACGGCTTCATAAAAACCTTCTGATCCAGTGCACCCCTAGCTAGGTTCCTAGGTCCTGGTCTTGCTTTATTCAAAGAGAGGCTTCAGAATCTAGGTTGACCTGGAAAAACCTAGGTCTGCTAACGAGTGATCCTATTGGATTATCCCTGGATGACCTAGCTTGAACCTAGGTATACCTAGGTATTCGAGGAATCCGCTAGGAATGCCCATATATGGCATCCTTGAGTAAACCTAGGTTTTCCTTGAGCTATTTTATCTTCCTATACAGCTACGTTGTTCCAATTTGAAACCTAGGATTACATAGGTCTGCCCAAGGATTGTCTCAAGGAAAACCTTGGTTCATACCTAGGTAGTCCATGAGCAATACACCTAGGTTGACCAAGGTAAAACCTAGGTTATCCTTGAGCAAAAATTGCCTGGGAAGATCCTATTAGGATCCTATAGGATGCAACAGGATATTATTAGCATCCTGCAGGAACCCATAGGATATTGTTCAGATCCTGGGTGGTAGGATATTCATAGGATCCTACCAGGATCTAGGCAGGATATTGTTAAAATCCTGCAGGATTCTGTAAGATCTTACTAGGATCCTGCAGGAACCTATAGGATATTGTTCAGATCCTGGGTGGTAGGATATTCATAGGATCCTACCAGGATCTTGGCAGGATATTGTTAAAATCCTGCAGGATTCTGTAAGATCTTACTAGGATCCTGCAGGAACCCATCTAGNATGTCCGCGATGTCCGCGTTTTAGGTTTTTCTCTATACGAAAACCTAAAACGCGGACATGGAAATGGCGTGGACATAATTTATTTCGGAGAATTAGATAATGTCCGCGATGTCCGCGTTTTAGGCTTTTCCCTATACGAAAACCTAAAACGCGGACATGGAAATGGCGTGGACATGTCCGCGACGTCCGCGATGTCCGCGTTTTAGACCTGGCCGTTTAAAAATAGAACGCTAGACTCGAGTATCAGCAACACATGCGCGGTCCTGTATGGAAAAGAAGAGCCTGTGCGCCGGACCACACAGCACTTGCTGCTTGATTTCTATAGTTTTAAAACTTTTAATTGTTTTTCTATAGTTTTAATTGTTTATCAGTGCAACGTCCGGCGCATGAAAATTCAACTTTCCTTACTGGTTCATGGTTTGATTTGGCTAGTTAAAATTATTAAGGCGACCGTCTCAAAAATGTTTGGTTAGTGTCGTCCGACCGACCGTCTTCTAAAAATGAAAAAAATCTGAATTTTGGATCGGGCGTCTAAATGTTATAAGGAAAACACAAACGAAGATTTGGTTTTTGTGTTTTGCATTCAATAATACATTGTGTGAACTTAAAAATCTGGGAAAAATTGAAATTTGATCATATTGCCGACCGACCGACCGACCGATATTTTGCAATCAAAATGACACTAACCAAACATTTTTGAGACAGTCGCCTAAGTGTTAAAAGAGAATGGCTCGAGCCACAGTTGTGTGTCTTCTTCAAAATGAATGAGCTGAGTTAAAACCAGTGGTGGACACTTTGCAAGATACTGAGGGACAAAACGTCCAATGAGGTTTGGGGGAGGGGGTAAAAGGACCGGACATTTTCAAAATTCTGTTTTATTGACTTTTTCTCCAATAGATTTTTTTTAAACTGTATGCTACAGCTTCGCCATTTGCTGTATCTTTTATTGGTGTGAAAGAATTTTGACCGAACGAATGAATCTTGTCCGTTTTATTGTGCTTGGTGACAGAGAACATTGCCACCGACAACTTTCTGATCACTTAGGCCAATTTGAGAAGCACCAAAACAACGGTATGAAATAGTCTCGTGATCTGAAAAATTACTTCAATTTTCAATGGGAATTTGTGGGGAAGGGGGGTGGGGGTATTCTGAAAACGTCCCGAGGACGTTTTGCATGAAAGAATTGATTTGTGTGCAACTTCGTTTTGTTCAGCCTGGCAGCCTCGTTTTGTGCAGCCTAGCAGCCTCGTTTTGGAAATTACTCAAAATTCATGCGAAAGTTTAGAGCCCGAATTCCGATTTAGCCCCAAAGTTTAGTCCAACTACGAGTTTTCATAGTGCTTGTGGTTTCAATGTTGTGATTTTATGGTGATGTAAAGTCTGAAGATCTGTATAAGGGATTTGACCATGGAATATGACTCGGGGTGTAAAGTTTCACCAGGAAGGATTTTTGTAGCCTTCGTCACAGAACATAACAAGGGGTAGTTATTGTCTGTGCGATGGAATCACTTTTGTTGTCTGTTAAAAATTCCATGGTTATTCAAATAATGATATTGGCTTGTCTAGCGCTTTGTTTAATTTGTTTATACTGAAGTCGTTGGGACAAAAGTGAGTCCATCACACAGACCATAACTCCCTCTGGTCTGTGACGCAGGCAGGATTTTCGAGGTCAAATCCCTTATAAAGTTTCAGACTACTACTGGATCCCTCTCTAGACTCAGTCAGTGCTAAATCCAAATCCTTTGTTCAAAATTTTCATGTGAAGAATATAGGGCAGAAATTTCCAAAATGAGGCCGCTTAGTTGATGTGGTGTAGTGTTTCAGTAATTATGCATTGCTTACTAATATTGTTTTCAAACAATAGGTCATTGTTTCCTCACAACATTGGAGGTGACTGCACCCCTTCAATCAATGAACTGAACTGAACCTTCATCCCACTAGTGTCCACTGCTGATTAAGCATGTGGCTACATAGGGCTATAAATAGGTAATTGTTTTTGTAATCTTTGCACATGCACACGAACATAAGTTTAACTAAAAGAACAATGACGTGTGTTGGTAGTTTATTTGTCCTATTTATACAGTAAAGTCCTGCGTCGCATTGATCCACATCAGAGAAAGTATGAATAGATAGGAAAAACAAATTTTCAAAAACTTGCAATATTTCACATTTTCCATAATAAGAGGATGTCAGGGGACAACACAAAGCAATAATTTTTCGAAATCGGATCACTTGTTCCGTCAAAATGATTTTTGAAGTTTGATGAAATGCCATGTTGTTTTTTCTTGGTACTTCCGGAAAATTTATTGTATTAGCTTAACTTTTTGAATCTCANTGTAGTGTTTCAGTAATTATGCATTGCTTACTAATATTGTTTTCAAACAATAGGTCATTGTTTCCTCACAACATTGGAGGTGACTGCACCCCTTCAATCAATGAACTGAACTGAACCTTCATCCCACTAGTGTCCACTGCTGATTAAGCATGTGGCTACATAGGGCTATAAATAGGTAATTGTTTTTGTAATCTTTGCACATGCACACGAACATAAGTTTAACTAAAAGAACAATGACGTGTGTTGGTAGTTTATTTGTCCTATTTATACAGTAAAGTCCTGCGTCGCATTGATCCACATCAGAGAAAGTATGAATAGATAGGAAAAACAAATTTTCAAAAACTTGCAATATTTCACATTTTCCATAATAAGAGGATGTCAGGGGACAACACAAAGCAATAATTTTTCGAAATCGGATCACTTGTTCCGTCAAAATGATTTTTGAAGTTTGATGAAATGCCATGTTGTTTTTTCTTGGTACTTCCGGAAAATTTATTGTATTAGCTTAACTTTTTGAATCTCATAACTCGACTCAAAATTGTCCGATTTTTGCAAGCTTTGTTTCATATAAAAGATAATCATAGTACTTGTATCCCACATGTAGCGTATTTTTAGGGAGAATGGATGAAGCATGTGTAACCGGATACACTATTTTTTAGTTTTGTATGTATGTATAATATTCTTTAAAGTGAATTACAAACTAAGTATAAAAACTTGTTTTCAGTTTGGTTCACAAAGTAAAAGTACAAAAAATCTAATATTAACCTAAAAAGAAAAGAAAATTGTCAAAGCCTAGTATAAAATTTATGTAATGAGGCTTTTATATATATAATAACAGTTAAAAACTTATTTCAAAATCCATCCATACTTAACAAAAGAGTCTAATTTTTGTTCTGTCCATGAGGTAATCTTTGCATTTACGTTTAAAAGAATCAATACTGTCACATTGTCGCAATGAAAAAGGTAAAGAGTTTCAAATTCTTATATTGTCTGAAAGACTTTGGGGAGCCCCTTTGAATATATAAGCATCCTTCACTAGCATTTCTGGTTCTATGTTCATGAGTCTCTGTAGCTTTCTTAAACATTTCCGAAAGATAAGGTGGAGCAGCACCCTTCACAATTTTTAACACAAGATTACAAATGTTTAACTCGATTCGTTGATGGAGAGGTAACCAATACACCTTTTCAACTAACGGCCTCGTTTTGGAAATTTTTTAAAATTTCTTCATACGAGACTTTTGACCACGGATCTGGATTTAGCACCCAAATTTTAGTCTAAAGACACATTTTCATAATCCTAGTATTTACGATTGTAATTTTATGACGATAATAAGTTTGAAAATTTATAAGGGATTTGACCGTGAAAATCGTTCGGGGTGTAAAGTTACACCTCGAATGCCGGGGGCCGGACACTGAGAACATGCCATATTCCCAGTAACTGTATAATGTGAAAGCTGCTGGTGTTGTAAAATGCCCCGGGGCTGGGGAAAATTGACAGTCAAATGCCCCGGGGCCGGGAATATTTGTTGTGCAAATGCCCAGAGGGGATGGTCAGGGTAGGAATTGAACGAGACGTTACAGCACAGTCTTTTCAGTTAGATTTTTGTAGCATTTCCTCCAAACTTTAAGACCTAAATTGATTCCACGTTATGCTGTGCACTGTTGCTAATCTCACATTTACAGAAAAGTTCCAGGAAAGTCTTTGCCCAAATGTTCCCATATTAGATTGTGCATCTGAATTTTGCCCAAAGCATCTTTTAATTTGTTTCAAATTTAGACTTTTTCCTAGAAATATGAGAAGTATACTCTGAAAAGATTACAAAAACTCAAATAGGTTACAATTTTGTGAATGGAAAAGGTTATACAGTCGCCAGTTCCTTGTTTGAATGTAGAGTATGTACTGTATATGTATGATTATGGAAGTAAGAAGCCTGGCACTTATTTCTCTCCAAGGAATTTGGCCAAAGTAACAACGCGGTACACAGTATATATACATAATTTGCTAATTCACGGTACACAGTATATATATACATAATTTGCTAATTTTCTTTTTTGTTGTTGATTTATGTAGAAAAGACTTTAACTAAAAGTTAAGGACATTGTTTAGTAAATCTGACAAGTTGCTGTTAGTACATACAGTATGTGACATATAGAATTCAAAATCAGATTATGTTAAGCTTCAAAATATTTTCGTTAAATAGGCTTCATCTGTTTGTTTGCAACTGTTTATTGCCTTTCCAGAACATACACTGCTGATGTGGCTTATGATGTTAAATATTTGCTGGTTAATAATTGTTGGTTAATAATTGCTGGTACAAAATTGAAAAGTGTAATAAACCATTCTGCACAGAATGTAATGATTCCCCGGGAAAGGGGGGTACATAATAGAATGAGGGTAGGATTATATGCTGCCCATATGGGCAGGTTTTTGGTCCAAAATTCGCTAAACAAGGGTCATTTTTCGGCAGATTTTCCCCCAAATATTGGTCCGTTTGGCTGACATCGGCAAAAAATAGGTCAAAAGAGGTAATTTTGCGCCAAAATTGAGTACAAAGGCTAATTTTTGCAATTAGAAGTGAGTAGCTTTCTGAAGACCGGGTGGCAGACCCCCATCCATTCACAAGTCATGTACCCCCCCCCCCCTCCGAGAATGATTCATTCATAACTAAAACTTTAAGTCATGTTAGGCAAAAGGATGTTTGTTTTCAACTGTATTGCATCATACCTTCAGGTAGCTTTTATTAAAGTTCTTATATTTTTGTGCAAACTTTGACAACAATTGTAACTGCAGTCACAAATTCTTGCGTAATTGTTCATTTGTACTGTATTTTTGTTTGTTGTATCTTTTTGCTGAAAGCAGTAGTCTTATGACAGTAGTCTTCAGTAGTCTTCTCAATACAGGAGTTTTCAATAGGTATTTAATATCATAGCTTTCACAGTCATGCGTGTGCTATAAACTGTAATCAGCTTCAAGATATTGCCCTATGAGGGATTTGTCAGCCTTGCCATCCTGAATAAACATGTTTTACAGCCTTTGTGAAAGCAAAAAATGTTTATAATGTATTTGATTTGGCCCCTGTTCTGCAACATAATGCATCAGGTCTAGTTTTCCAGTTATGCAGACCCCTGATATTCCCTCTTGATGAAAAGGAAGTGTCCATTTATTGGCATGTGAATGGAGTGGTGAATTTTTGGCTTCAGATGAAGACAATGCAACTGTTCACAGTTTGAAAAGTTATCTGCTCACACACAGAGAGGTAGGGAGCGGGGGGGGCACTGTGGGCACGTGCCCCGCAAGATTTTGCAATAATAATAATAATATCAATTTATTTTAAGTTGGTTAAGTTCTAGTTCTACATTAACTAATGGGAATTATTTTACATTTACTACTTACAATTTTNGATAAGTCTGTTAGTACCATTCCTATTACGCCTTTGTCGTCCAAGCATTTTTTGCATCTCTCCACTAGCCTTAAAAGAGCATGCTGTGTACTGTACCCTTCCCTAAAGCCACACAACAGGTTTGACAGCTTTGGCTTGATGAAAGGCAGCATTCGAGAATACATTAACCTTTCAAATATTTTTGATAGGGTGGACAGGACACTGATTGGTCGAAAATTTTTCTTGCAAGTGGAATCATCTGCTTTGAAGGCTGGTGTCACATCCGACTTTTTTAGGTTACCGGGAAAAGTATTAATTTCAAGTGATTTATTCACATGCCGTGTAATCTCCTCGTAGCAAACTCCTGACGCGCATTTAAGCATGCTTGCCGGTACTGGTCCACTGCTCTTTTTCCCAGTATTCAGTGCATTAATTTCATTTAATACAGCTAGTGAATCTACAGGGGTAAATTCAAAGGTATCGCGAGCGGTAGCGTGCTCTCTTATAAGTAGAATACTGGGATGTTGAGCGTATTTACTGATGGCATTTAGTACTGGATCTTCAGATGTGTTAATGTCTATTAAAGTATCTTGCGCTACAATGTTGAGAGTATCAGTTATATTAATAAAGTACTCATTGAAGCACTCACTTATGCGTTTGTCATCCGACAGTATTTCTCCATCCTCTACCAGTATAATCTTTCTATTGCCCTCCTTATCTGAAAACAATGGCTTGAAGGTTTTCCAAAACGTATCCCCCTTTCCAACCTTTAACGGGTCCAAGTTATTGTAATAGGCACGTTTTGCCCTTCTATTTAACTTGACAACCAAATTTCTTTGCTTTCTATACTTTTGAACATCTTCATCAATTTTTGTTCTATTGGCCTTATTCTTAAGTCGAGTTCGTTTCATAATCTCTTTTCGTAGTGGTTTCGTTGTATGTGGTTTGTTGTTCCCCCTAACAAGAACTGATTTATATGGAGCATACTTAGATAAGGTGGCATCAAAGATCTCCTCAAATTGTTCCAGGTCACGTGGTCGGTTTGCGCTCAGTTTCTGTACTAAGCATGAACGAAAACTCTCTTCATTGAAGTTTCGGTAATCTCTATAGTTGATCTTTTGCGGGGGTAATTTAACATACTGTGTCTTAAGGATGGTATAAATCATATGATGAAAGTCACTGAAACCAGTTTCGAATGTTTGGCTTGCAAAGAAATGGTGTTTCATATTTGTGAGCATCAGATCGATGCATCTGCCGTTCTGCGATTTAAAACACGTCGGGGTTTTTATCATGCTGTACAGGCCATTGTTTTCAATAAGTGAAGACAGTGTAGCGTTGGAAGTATCTAAGTTGAAGTCACCAAATATTAATAAATTTGGTATGGTTTTAATATAGCCATCTATAATAAGCTGTATTTGACTTACAAAATGATTCTCATTCTGCAACGGCGGTCGGTATATTGGGAGTAACAGCCACTTACACTTCCTCAGATTTAGCTCTATAGGAATAGCTTGTAATCCCGTCGGTAATTTTACCTTTTTAAGCTCCCTTGAAGGAATTTGTTCGTTTACAAAAACCAACAAACCTCCCGAATTTCCAGTAACATCAAGGCGATATGGGGGTGCAAAACCCTGTATTTGAAACTGAGCCTTGGAAAAGGTGCTGTCTAGTTTAGTTTCAGCAAAGACCAAAACGTCTACTTTCTTGTCAATAAAATCGATAAAATTTTCAAATTTGTTTCGTATCGAATTTATATTAATGTATGAAACAATGATATTTTTGGGATGCTTTATTCTAAGTCTGTGTAGATCTTGCAAGGAACTGGTATGTTCATCTGACGAGGGTTGTCTTATGGTATTGTGTAAGGGGCTATTACTCATATTTGAATCATCTTGCCTATCAATTGGCTGTCTACAAGTATCTATCTCATTGGCGGGAGAATTAGTAGTTCAATGATTATTTATAAAATTAAGAAGGTTACATGCGAATAGTCCATCTCCTCGTTTGCTCAAGTGTAATTTTTTCATGCCCAGGCATTGTACGTCCAGGTTCGAATTATCGATGATCTGTAGTTGATGGTTTCGGCAAAAGTCTTTGATTTCAGTATTCAGCTCATTCACCTTTTGTTGAAGACCAGGCTTATCCCTCCTCGTAATGATGCTGGAAATAACAAGCTCTGTGTCTGGTGATTCTGCTTTTGCCAGGCTGACTAGCTCGCGCATGTTTTCAATCGTTTTCTCTTGTGATGTTAGATCGTTAGTCCCACAATGAATAATAACAACATCGGGTTTCTTTCGTAGGGCTGGCTTGATATGATCTAGAATATCACGCGTCGTTGCTCCAGGATTTGCGCGGACCGTCACATTGTGTTTCTTTGCAAGGCCACGCCCCTGAATATTATTTAACATGGAGTCACCAACGACAGTGAATTTCTTTCTCTTTTTAACATTTTCTTTTGGTTGTTGTTGTTTTGATTGAACCTGATTGTTTTCCTTGTTGCTGTTACTCCCAAGCGGCGACTTATTCTCTGTATTCTTGTTACTGGTAACTTTTTCCCCATTTGTTTTGTTTGCTGTCTCATTCACTTCTGGTTTCCTCTTTGTCTCGTGTACTTTTTGTGGAACTTTCTTTTCTTTTGTTTTGTTTCCACTTTCTTCATTAATTCCCATCGGAGTTTTTCCATTGTTTGCATTTGTCGTGTTTACGTCGGGGTTGATTTGCCTAGGCCCAGCAATAAGTTTCTCAATTATTCTCTGTTTATTTTCTAATTGGCGCTCAAGTGATATAATCCGATGCTCCATGCTACGTAGCAATGGCTTGAGGTAATTATCTTCATTTTCATCCGCAGCTTTCTTTGATCTTAATAAAGCTATTTCATCAAATGCGTAGCGTTTAAACTCTAGAAACTGTGTTTGCAAGGCCTGCAATTCGTCATCCCGAGTTGTTTCATGCAAGTCCGTCTGTGTATATACAGGAACGGTACTGTCATGAATTATGACCATTGGTTTGCTGGTGATACGGTAAGAAACTTCATTATTCACCACTGTTTCGTGTACAAGGCCTCGTTCTTTTGCTGCTTCAACGGCATTCACGGTGGTTTCTCGTTCCCAACCATGCTCAGTGGTGCAGACATCACAGATATTGTCGAGATATTGGCCAGTATGTTTCTTCTTTAATCTTTCCAGGGCGTTAACTATTTTCTTCGCATTCGTTTCTTCCATACTCATAATTATTATGTATTCAATGCGCTTTAATTCTTGTAAAATATCGATGAAGAATCGGAATAGTCAGAGCACTCGAAAAACACGTCCGTCTCACGCAACGACTTGCGTGACTGTCGAGAATAAACGAGAAATTGCCCTTTTTGTTTGAGGAAATGCCCCTCTAGCTTAAGGAAAAAAGTGCCCTTGAAGTGTCGTGCCCTTCCAAGTTTAAGATGCTTCCTACGGCCCTGCTCACACAACTTTTTGTCTAATATGTAGCCTAATGTGCATGCATTTTGGGAAGAAAACCCTTGTATTGGGCCAGGCAGAAAACACCGAGTTCTCGGAAACGTCGGAGAAAATCTCGGAGTTGTCGGAGAAAATCTCGGAGTTGTTGGAGAAAATCTCGGAGTTGTTGGAGGAAATCTTGGAGTTTTCGGAGAAAATCTCGGAGTTCTCAGAGATTTAGTTACGAATGTTTTGGCCTACCTGCATGTTTAGGATAACATGTTTAGGACAAACACTTCGGGCAGAAAAGTTTCGGACACTTTTTAAAAATCGGAAACAATTTCTTTTTCGACAGTTCACTCATTAAATCTTAAAGGGGGGGCACTTGACCTCAAAATGTACGGGGGTGTGCCTCTGAGATATTTAAATTTTCACCCTGTGTGGGAGCATTTTTTCTCAAATTGACTACCCTGTCTGGGAGCAAACTTGCAAAAAACAATAGCAACAAAATCCTGTACGAGAGCAATTATTTCAAAACCATACACCCTTCTGGGAGCACTTTTATGAAAAAGGATACCCCGTTGGGGAGCAAAATCGCTAAAAACGATACCCGGTCCAGCGGCTCATACCCGGTGCAAAAATTATCGAAGTCCCCCCCCCCCCGGGTATACGCACGGCCCACTGTAAATCAGTCCTTTGACTGACGTGGCCACCGTGCCTAAAGAATTTAAAATCAAATCAAATAAAAAAAAGTACTAGAAATCTGGTAAATTTTCAGAAATTTTCAATACTGGCTCAAATTCTCAGTTTTTTACAAGAAACAATACGTGTATTACAGCACTCCTTTAAAAGTGCTGTGAAATCTTTAGACCTCAAAAAATGCCATGAAGAAATACCTCAAAAAATACCTCCCCCAAAAGATACTTAAAAACTACTGAAATCTTAAATTCTAGACCCAAAAAACTCCGAGATTTTCTCCAACAACTCCGAGATTTTCTCCGACAACTCCGACAACGCCGTGTTTTCGGCCTGGCCCTTGTATTGCATTGGTTGATTAGCATGTTTCCTTCCAAAAATGCTTGTGCGTATATACAATCAACTGCACATCATTTTCCCAGAACTGTGAACTGATGTATTGATTCTCTGTTGTAATGTGCACATAAACACAGCTAGCGAATGCTGTAAATAGTTGTTAGAGTCTAATGTATAGAATCTTTATTTGATTATGTGGAAACAAATCCTTTTGTGAAGATATCAACATATATTGACAGATACAAAAAATAGAAGAGCATTTTTATCATGCATCCTGTAACTCAACTGTAGCATTAATCAGAAGTGTTGTTTTCAAGGTGAACCAAACTGAGGCTGTGCCAAGCTAAGAATTGATCAAACTAAAGATCTAGGGCGTTTAACTACTGTAAAGTTCTTAACTCCACCTTTGTCCTGGGAAAAAAGATAAACCAACCCCGCTTTTGCCGAGGTTTATGGGTAAAACCCCAGGAAAAGCCAAGTTTTTGGGATATAGCTGATCAGCATAAAATT
The DNA here is from genome assembly GCA_004194415.1 of Aurelia aurita. NCBI lineage: Eukaryota > Metazoa > Cnidaria > Scyphozoa > Semaeostomeae > Ulmaridae > Aurelia > Aurelia aurita. The sequence continues at coordinate 1,126,772 of REGM01000027.1, read as the reverse complement.
GCAGGTGTTCTAGCAGAATTTCTGGTGCTGTTTGCTTAATTTTCTCAACATCTTACGGCTTTTGACCCCGGGGTGGTACTTAGTATATTTTGCTGACGGGATGTGCACTCCTTTCCGGGTATCGTTGTCACCTCTTTTTTCTAAAGCCGGTTATCGAAAGAAGGCAATTTTTCTAAAGCCAGTTGTCAAAAGGCGTATTTTGTGTATTTTTACATTTTGGAGTATACTTTTCGCCGTTTTTTTCTAAAGCCGGGTATCATTTGGAGGGGGAAATTCTAGAGCCGGGTCAAATAATTATTTCTTGGAGTGCACACCCCCGTACTAATGAAAGTCAAGTACCCCCCCCCCCCCCGGGCTTTTGACATCCTTTTGATAATCGTACGCCCTTGAAATTTCCAGGTAAAGACAAAATTTGTGCTGAATTTCTGTGCACTGTTGTGACCTACCTCTATCGTAAATGTTTCTGAAATCTTGTCATAACGTTAGAGTGCAGGGAGACAAAAAGAGCGAGTGGCTTTCACTTTACAGGTTCCATAACACAACACCACTATGCAAACAACAACAACTACAATATCAGCGGGATTATAACGTCACATGACTATTTACAATATTACAAATCCAACCCAGTTGTTTGTTTATTAATTGTGAAATTCGTATTTTGAGTTAATTGGTGTTACCTCTGTCCTTAGTATTTGCCTGTTCCATCCCACCCGATTTCGACCAAAGATTTCAATGTTGCAATGAATTTACCGAAAAGAGATATAAATCTGGAAAAGATTCGTCCGCTCCAATTGGGAAAAAAACGTCCACTCAAATTTTTGTTGATGGATTTGAAGGAATAAGTAAAAAACCTTTGAATTTTTCTAATGATCTATTGTCCAATAATATAAGAGGAAAAGCCATACTCACTGTGTTACGTCATTTGTCGGCTCCTTTGAAAAACTTGAAGCACGGAAAAAAAATTTGATCTCGGATCAAATTCAAACTCTGTGACGGCCAATTATAAAGGTGTGAAATAAGCGGATTAAAGAGGTTATCGCGCAACTACAAGCAACTTGTAAGGCCCTTTACACTATCATATTGTACGATCACAGAAAAAATGCGAAGTAACTTTTACCTGAAGATGATAGTGTAATGCCGCCTTAACCCTAATCCATATGGGGGGGGTGGAATCCACCCCCCCCCCCCCCCC
>REGM01000027.1:1094504-1123777 GCA_004194415.1 Aurelia aurita | reverse complement strand
ATGCATTTGTGATGGATTATCACCATATTGCCGCTTATTTTTGTATACTTTTACATTGAACAAGTTTATAACATAAATTACGTCATCAGAATTGAATAATTTTTACCAAAATAACATTCCAAAATCGCTATTTACAAGAAAAATCATATTTTTCAGCAAGTATTCTGACAAACTAGACCAAAAACCGCATACATTTCATGCAAAATCTTCTCTAAACTCAAATTTAAGTTGAGAACCTGATTTTTGGCCAGTTTTCAACTTTATGGCGTTACTGTGACGTCATAGGGCGTGGCAACCACACCCAAATTGTGCTACATGTTACAAATTACTTGCTCTATAACTGTGCCAAGTTATATTGAATTCTGATTAGTCTAAGGCTGTTTTCAAGAGGGGGGTGGAATCCACCCCCCCCCCCCCCCATAAATGGTAGCTTGAAAAAAGCCCATATGGATTAGGGTTAAGGCTGGCGACGCCCCTGTGCCCCATTGGCTGATGATAGCAGAAAAGTATAGTTTAGTTGCTCTGGCTATGTACGTACCCGCCGGGGGGGGGGAGGGCACTTGACCAGATTTTGGTTGGGGACGTACCACCCAAGCTTCAAAAACATACCCGTTCTTTCTACCAATTTTTCAAAAAACGGCCAATGTATTTGTTCTTTATACCAAAATCACAAAAATAGATACCGTTCTTTATACTAAAATCGTGGAAACGATACCCTTCCTGATGGCACATCCCCAGTACCCAAATATACATAGTCCCAATTTTGCATTGCATTGTGTTCCTAAACAACTGATTGCCAAGTTAGAGCCAAAATGAAGCTAGCTGGAGTATATCGAATAAAATGGAGCCTCTACTGAAGCGAAAATTTGTTCATGAAGTCATAAGGTCCCAGACCTCAAAAGGGAGACAATTTTTGATAGAGCTAAAGTAGAATGTCTTCAAAAAAGCTTTTACAAAGTAGATACTGTTCTGCAACTAGAGGGAGCGCAGCCCACCAACTCAAGCTCCAAATATGCTCAGGAGTTATAGTAGCCATATCGGAGATCCAAGAATCGAGATAATCTTACGGAATTTGGTGAAGAGACGAGCTGGTAAGAAAATTATTTCTGCTGGTAAGAAAATTACTTTAAGGAATTGAAAATCAATTGGATCTGATGCCATCATTTGACCTGTCTGCGAATTATTTTTTCTAAAAACAGAGAGGAGTGCCTCCCATAGCATTTTTGTCCCTAGGATCATGGCCAATTGTAAAACCAGTTTTTAATTTCCACGAGGCTGAAAATTCTACTTGTAATGACATTTTCCAGGCATCTGATTAGCTTGCAGGAAAGCGACGTCGCTCAAAAGTAGAACCCGTATCAAACTCTCAGGTGGAATCGCACTTGCGATCAATGCAATTTTTTGCGAGAGGAATTTTCCGACTTCTGGGTTCTTAGAAGTCCTCGTTCCCGAAAGAAACCGCTTTAGTAGCCTCTTCTAATGATTAAGAGACCCAACTATAAGCGATTAGAGGTCGAGTCAAAGTTAAGAAATTTCAATTTTGCAAAACGTTTTTAAACAGGAAGTGAAAAAAGTATAAATTTTGCTTGTGATTTGTTTCTATCGTGTAATTTTTGGTTCGAAAACTTTCGTAGATGACTGTTGGTACATTGTGAAATCGGATATTATGAAAGATCAAGAAACTACGAGGAACTTTCCAATAGGAATTGTGCCCAAAATCTAGAAACCTTACTACAAAGCCCAGAGCCAAGTTTCTTCCAAAGAAATGAGGTTTGAATTGAAGATTCTACAGGCCATTAGGAAATGGGTGATGGACGAGGGAAATGCTATTTTATGTTGTCTTCTTGATCTTGGAGAAATTCTTACGAAACGAACGTGATTGGGGAATCCTTTTGAGTCATCTGAAAACAGAAATCGCTAAAGGACTAAAAAGTTGAAGCCGCGGCCCGGGGGGGGGAGGTAGACACGACTTTAGGATGGACGGAGTCTGCCGCCAGTTTTCAGAAGCTACCCACTTCTAATTGCCAAAACTTGTCTTACCCAATTTTATGATGAATTTGTGGCGAAAACTACCCATTTTTTAATTTGCTTGCCGATTTCTGCCAAACCGACCCATGTTTGAGGAAAATCCAACAAAAAATGACCGTTGTTTAGAGAATTTTGCGCCTAAAAACCCACCCATATGGGCGGCACATACCCGTACCTTCAACAAGTTATGTACCCCCCCCCCCTCGCAACCACCGCCGAAAGGGTTGTTAACCCTATTCGTACTGGGGGGCGGTAGTTTTTGCCTCGAAGCTTAGAACGTCCATAGTTTTTGCCTCGCTTGTCCTATGGATCTCAAACATTATTTAAGCCAATTTGAGTCCATATTTACTAGAAAAAGGGACAAAAACTGCGAAGATATTCAGCACATGAAACAAAGAATAATTTAAAGCTAATTATGCTAAAAATAGATACTGAAAATTGCTACAAAGTATGTATTTTGAATCTATGATATGTTTCCTACTATTTGCAACAATTTTGGAGAAAATCAGTACAGTAATTAATTAAATAGAATTTTTCTTGTCAAGAAGCTATAAATTTGTCTAATTTCCCTTCTTTTTTGGTTGCCTAGCAACGAATCACGTGACTAATTAATTACCAGAGTTATATTTGAAAAGCTAATTTTCCAAAGAACAATAGGGGTAAGATTCATTGTTATACCTCGTGTTGTTTTGGAATAAAAGAGGGGGGGGCGAAAAACGCCACCCCCCAGTACAAACTAACCAAAAAATCGCCCAGTACAAATAGGGCTAACAATGTTTGTTGCAAATTACGCAATTATTTTGAAGTTACCTTTTCACAAAAGTAGAATTTATGGTTGCGCCTTTACGTGCTGCAATCATGGAGAAAATACTTCAAGACAATCCCTCCTCCTTATTCAATGTTGAATACTTTATGGTAGATATGTGACCCGCTGGAGACTCTGCGGTGTTTCCAACATTAAAGAAGGGGACAGAATATTGGAGATCTTGCTTTTGTCTCATAATTTTTGTCCATGATTGTACATGCCACAAAATATGGAAGTACTTTTGGCATGTTTCGGCTAAGATAGAAAGTTAAGGATAGGGGAATTTTCGTCATGAATCGGCACAAGCTTGTGGGCATATAACATTTGGTGGGGGAACCATGGTCATTGTTTACGATCATTTTGCCCGACTTTAGGCGAGACTTTCTTCGAATATTGCCGATTGTTTGCAAATATTCGCTACTTGTGGGGCTGCCACCCTCTAGCCCCCTGACTCGTACGCTGATTGCATCGGCAAAATTGTGCAGCGAAAAGATATTGTGCAGTTCTACCAAGCGTTGTTGTGGTGTCTTGATCACATGTTGTGAATATATAATGCGGATGATCGGGTGATCTCTTGTCTACCTGTTTAGTCGTTGCCTACATGACAAAAGAAAATGATTATTTTTATGCAAAATAGTTAGTGATAAGTTTAACCGTGAATTTCGATAAGCATTGCTGATAAGATTATGTAGCAGGTACACTAATTGTTTTTTTTTTCATAAGAAACTTCTTTTACGAAACTCTAGTAGCTTCTTCCAGAAAATTAAAAACTCGACTAGAAACGATCAAAGGTCAATCCCAGGTTAAGAAACATTTCCAACTTTGTTTATGAGTTGCAAATTGTGTCAGCCAAAAAGTGCATTACTAACCCAAATATTACGAAACTCCTCTTAAACAAAGAATAGGATAAACAAAAGTTGCCATAAAAACGGCCTATTCTACATTTAAGAGGGACTCTTTGGCTATCCAAAACTGGCTTTAGACAAATCGTACTATTTCCTTCTCAGAGATATTGCAATTTTTATACCGTATGTCCCAAAAAACTTGCTCCTCGTTTCAATGGCTGCTGTGGAGGAGTTGTGATTTCAGTTGTGTCGTTTTTAAAAACTTTTGTGGAGGAAAGGCTTCAACATAGTGTTTGAGACCTTGTTTGAGTAAATCGGACAAGTGATTGCAGAGTTATGGTACAATAAAGTCGAAATCGGAGGTTGCTTCAAAACCAGAAGAGGGTCACTTTCGCCATCAGCGCAAAAAAACAAGTAAAAATTGTAACAGAAAGTTTTATCATGATGTCTTATTTTTCATATCATTGGCAGAGTCCTAAAATTTGAATCTATAGCTTCTACCTGTTATACAGAAGCAATAATGTAACCGATCTGACGTCTCTAGAAGTGGAAATTTGCTACACAAGCAGCGTCATATTCTATCAAGTAATCTTCTTGTCAGAGTCTAAAAATATACCGTTGCTCGTGATCTATATTTTTCACAAGCTTCTTTGTAAATATATCGCAGGCTCGTGGCCACGATTTAGTTATTTTGTTTGTTTTATTGTAAAAATATTGACTTGAAATATTGTTGACATAAATTCCCATTTTAAGGTTGTGAACAGAAGCGAGAGGTCTCTGGTTTTGAAGCAACCATTGATTTCGACCTTCTAATACCATAAAGCTGCAATAACTTGCCCCATTTACTCAAACAATGTCTTACACTCTAAGTTGAAGTTGGTTGAAGCATTCTCTATTTCACAGTATCAAAAACATGACATCGAAAAGCACAGCTCATCCACAGCAGAGGTACCAACGGGGCAAAAAATGTTCTTTGACACTCGTTAGTAATATACAATTTCACGACATTTTCACAACATCTTCGTAACATTCTTGGATTTAGATCATATTTACTGCATGACACATGCAAATTATGTTTGAGTTGAGGTTACCGCCCTGCTTGTTCTGACTGAAAATGCCATTTTCAGCTTTGTGTGTGTGTTGACAGTGTATTTGAAAAGCTACAGTTGAAGCACACTTTCATCGCTATCTGAGTACTTTAAGTGATATTAATTTGGATCCAAAAGGGAAGCAGGAGAGTTTGCAAGAAAATTTCTTCTGCAAGTTAACTGTAATGACTTGACCTCCAAGGCGAAATTACTGCCTCCTAATCCTTCTTGATCTGCGGCATCTTTTGTATTTGCTGGAGCTTTGTATGGACTGTGTACATAAGCACGCTTCATGTTCCTAATCTCTTGAACCCTGTTTGCATTGTGGTTAGATCGGCATTACCTGTCACGTTTTACAGTGCCTTTAGTAAAAATCAGCTTTCTTGGAACTAAAAAGTCCCTTAGAAGCAGGTACTAAATTGCTATTTAGGACCCTGAGGACCAATGAGATGAGCGTAAATTTACCACAGTGGGAGATAATACCTCTTAAGTTCAAAAGGGTGCCTGCGTTTTATCGAATATCCACTGGTCTGGTTTTTCGATGGAAACAAAATTCGATAAGGGCTAATAATATAAATGCGATAATTTAGAAAGATGTGGCGTTTAGGCAAGACATTATATCCAGATTTTGAGACACCATTTCGTGAATGACCTCTCAGCTATCACTATTTTCGCGTTTCTGATGCTATGAAAATTCATCTTGCACTAGGAACGACAGTTGGCTGTAAAGCCAGATTTATGCGACCAGTGTGAATCGGGCTTTACACTCAAATGTCGTTCCAGGTGCGAATAAACTTCCGTCACATTTGAAAATTGGCGATGAGGAAAGCGTGTAACCAGCCTTAAGAACAGAAGCAATCGCTGCCCAACGCTATTGAAAAGTTGCTGATCCATTTTCTCCCTGTTATTTCGAGGCAAATTATTCTGAATGCTTTATTTCAATTGTAGTTTGAATGTATTTGTTACATGCTGTTGCGAGCTAACAGAGTGAGTGAGGCTGGTTGTCACACCATTGTTTGAGTACCATAACCTTTTGGAAAAGTTTTCAAAATCGAATATCTAAATAGCTTACACATCTGACATCTACCTTATTGTTACTGTAACCCTTTAGGCAGAGATTAAGAAACTCTATTTTCCACGGGCGTTCCTTAAACTATACTAAACAAATTATACATCATTCGAAGCAGAATAAAACGCAAAATACCATAAAAATATAACCAGTTGATTAAATAAAAACTCGATTTTTTTTATTCCAGATTTTAGGCGAAATCGACCACCCTTGCGAAAAAATCTTTGCGTACCCAATCGGGCATTCTTTTACCACGAGTAATTATTTTCCAAAGACTTAAGGTCCTGAACTGCAAAAGTGTGTCACGAACTCTTGATAAAACGTACCCTCTTAAAATACTGCAATTTTAAATTAATGTTAATGTCTCAACTGTCTTTTTTAACTTCCAAACCCTTATAAAAGTCGGACCAGTGGATCTATCAAAAATCGCTTACACTTATTTGCAGTTATGTGCTTAGTGACCATGTGTGCCATGTATCAAGCGCTTTGATTGGCCCGTTGGGTACGCAAAGATTTTTTAGTACCCACCAGTACCCCGGAATCTTGTTTCGAGAAATCAGGCTTTTATCAAATTGAAGCAAAAAGCGCGGGAAAAACGATTATGCTTGAAAGTGTAAGCATAAAAGCCGCAGGTCAAGCAATAAAGCTTTAGCGCGGTCTTGGTCAATCATTATATCAATAAAATAGCAACACGTGATGTTATGAATATAGCTGCAAGGTCAAGTGAGTGTACTTTAATCCCCTGATGTCTATTCCCGCAATTTTTGAGAAATATGATTGCTTCTTTCCAAATTCTCAAATTTCCCAGTAATTGTGGTTATTTCTAGAATTGTGTTGGTTAAAACGGTACTCAAATACTTAAACCATTAGATTATGATGAAAACGAAAAATCGAGAAATTTTGTCTGAAGGGTTGCAGTAACCTTCACCGAAAGAAGTACCAAATTTTTCGTGTTACCTCGGATGTTTTTCTAAGTAATTTTTGGCGGGTCAAGGTTGAGATGTGACCCAGTATGGGACGTGTTGTCGCAAGGGATCCTTGTCAGCAAAAATTGTTGCAAAAATTTGAACTGGAGCAAATCTAAATTGAAGTCGTTAGCCCTATTTTAACCGGGTAAATTTTTATCGATTTTCTACCATCTAATTATCTCCGCAACTATAATAGCTATGATAATGAGACTTGCACCGTATCATAATCGAACAAAGGAGAATAAAAAAATAGCATTAATTAGATTGAAGTCACGTGACTGGTTGCTAGGCAACCAAAAACAATGAAAATTTTGACGAAATTGAGCTATTAGCATAAAAAGGTCTATTTTTACTAAATAACTGGGTAGAATCACCATAAAACTATCCAAATACCTGCTTGATATCCTTACTTTGCAGTTTCATGTAGTTTCATATCAATATTTTTGGTTCCTAATTAATTAACTGATTAATTAAGGACAATAAGATTCAATACAAAGTTCTTACCGCAATAATCATGATTAAACACCATCAATTTCGCAGCTACTTGATGAAATCAAACATCGTTATCAATATTTGATATCATTCCATGATTTTTCATGCAGAAATTACTAATTACTTAGAAATATGACATCATAAAGATTGATGACGTCATACAATTTAAAAATTGCTGGTGTCAGCAAATATACATAAGTTATATATCAAATGAAAGTACTCATCGAGACAAATCGAATGGTATATATATTGTTGAGATTCGAGTAAAATGAAAGAAATTAGAGCAATTTTAATGATTTCTTTGTGACATATCTCCAAATAAGGGCATCTGGTGGTCACGTGGCTAAATAGGGTTAATTATGTAGCTACTTTTCAGAAAGTTTAGCTTTCTAATATAATGAAAGTTGCTTTGCCTTGTTTGTTGGAAACCGGGCTTCCGGCAAACAATGCAAAGCAACACTCGCTATGTTATTATGCATCGTTACATACTATTTTCAGCAATGCAGCAAGGATTGGTACTGAAAGAAACTACACTTGGTAGCTGTTTGTTTGTCCGGACATCCGTCTGTCCAGTGTGAATTAAAAATTTCACGACAACAACTTCGATTGGCTGGCAAAATCTAAAAGCGTGGTGAATATGACAACTTTCCCCATTATCTGAAAATTGGCCTGAATTTTGAAACAATGGAACAGAAAATATGAGATGTTTTCAAAGCTGTCATCTTGTGATTTAATATAAAAGTGGGACACAGCATGTCATGTTACAAACCGTTACCATTTTTGAGCAACACTAGTGATAACTCATAGCACAAACCAAGTAAAACTTTGCCGCTGACGTTATATGGGAGGTTATCACGTACTTCTTTCAAATTTACCAGCAAAAATCAAAACAATAGAAGCATTCAATTGTAAAGGAGACTATGACAACCAACCCCTTTGACAAACCCCTTTGACAACTCTCTACTCTCGCTGCGATCCTACTTTTGAATGATGAGAAGAAACTGTCTTATGGAACGAAATTCCTTGCTATGTTAGTGATTATTTCAGCTTTGCTTCTACCATCTTGCCAGCACCTTTTGATGAAGATTCTGGTTTTAGCTTAACACCACAATTTTCTTCAAATACGAGAGAGATTATTTATACTGACTTCACTAGGTTAGCCAAAAAAATGTATTGGTGTTTGTAAGAAAAACACTAGAGCAATCCATTTTGGCTGTTTCTCTTCAGCTGCTCAGGGGTGGTCATGACCCTGGTCCTATAGGTCTGTCTCTAAATTGTCTTTTTTCTCTGAATAATGGTCCAGTTTTGTCCTCAAAAAGTAGCTTGTTTGGCTTTCAGCAATTTTACACTTCTTCCCCAACAATTTAGGACGATTGGTTCTCAAGCAAGGTATCTCACAAAGCAAGTTGCGTGAAGATATGCCGTGTCTACGTATTGTGAGGACAATGTGAAACCGCTAAAGTTCCATTATTTTGTTTGCCTTTGTTCCTTCAAATTCGTGGACATATTGAAACTGTAATCAAAACATCCTAATTTGAAAAAACTGGGTGGGTTTCAACAATTACTTGGAAAAGAGGTATAGCACCCCTTTACCTCAAATGTATTTTTTTACTTGCAATCTGCAAAACCTTAATGGAATTTCTTCAATGAAAGGGATATGGGCAACGATACCTTGACTGAAATTGAGGACATTGCTCTTGGACGGAATTGAAAACTTCTACTTTTGATGGAAAGAAGTCGATTTCTTTGTAAATATATCATAAATTTTTCACTTATGATTCGAGAATTCGATATATTTTGACTTTCAGGTATTTAGACTTATTGCGCATTGAGTTATATTGATCGCTGACGTAGTTACCTACAAGGGTGATAGCTAAGGTGGTGGCTACAATTAGAACTAATTATATTGTTACCAAACACGCATCATAGCGTTGCAACTTTGGGAAGACTGATGTTGAATAAATAGATCATCTACGTATTGTGATGACATACATAGCTGATAGTGCCAGCAAGGCGCCAGTTGTCTTTTAAGCCAGCTGATATCTTTATAGAAATTCTCATGATATACGTTTTGGACAAGAATTTCACATAATGTAGGTACAATTTTTTGTCCTGCCCAGTTTGCATACTATTCTAGATGATTTAAGCCTGGTTCTCATAAAGTCGATGAAGTGGCTGGAGTTGTTGAAACAAACGACCATAGCGACCCAAAGACTGAATGTCAACGGCAGCGACTCAAGTCGTTTGGGTCGTCAGGGTCGTAAAGGACTTTTTTCTCGCCGTTCACGTTCAGTTTTGTTGGTCTTCTGGGTAGCTATGGTCGTTTGTTCCAGCGGCTTCAACGACTTAATGTGAACCAGGCTTTATCATGGACTATTCGTGGACATGCATAATTTGATTTACGATTAAACATAAACCGCTCTGGTAGTTTAATGTCCACAGAATCGGAAGACAATTTAGAGTAGTTTTGTTTCAATCATGGAGATAGTGTCACTATGGCTTTGTTTTGGGGCCATTTTGATGGAAATTTGTGGTAGATAGTGTGTTACAATCCGTGTTGGTTTTTTCGCGAAAAAGGAATCAATCGCGTTACGTGCTAACCGCCAATCACTAACCTTGTTTTCATAAACCTTGTGTTCATTTTCGAGAAATTCCTAATTTATCCATTTCTTCGTTATGTGTTTATTCCTTGACCAACAACTCAGATACACACAAAATGGTATACTACACATGCTGGACAGAAACAGGCGGATAAAGAAAAGACCTGAAAGATATCAAGAGTGTCCCGACGAATTTGATATCGTTATAACATGTGAAGAACGAGTTTATGATCAAGTCATCGAAGGCTAGTTTTTTCTAGGTTACTTTTCTTTACCAACGAAATAATTCTGTGCTAAATGAATGAATGTTATAAAGTCATCCGTAGAGGCATTAAACTATTTCTATGCGCAGGGACGTGCCACATTTTGGGTCCATTTTTTCCTGGAAAATTCCGAGAATGAATTAAGTATTTATTTGCACACGTTTCGACTGTTGTCGTGTTTTGAAGCTGCAGAAACTTTGACTGCATCATCTATTTCATTCGAAACCGGTCAGGGGTTTATCTCTTATCCGTATCCATTGGGTATCATTTTAGCAATTGTGTGATTTGCTATTGTTGAAAATAATGCTTAGGCGCGTCCCCGTACACCGAGACTGCCTCCCCCAGGTGAGACTATTAATTTTGCTTCAAGACGTGGGCGTAGGCATTCTTGCGTCCGTTCTACCCGCAATTGGGAAAGAACAACTCAATCTTTCACGGCTTATTTTCGACAAAGTACTCAAACAAACTTCGAATTATATGGTGCAGCCGTACTGGAATATTTCCACAAGTTCTAACATCCAGAGTTTCTCAAAAATCTACTTGTGATTCAATTTTCCAAAAGGTTCTTGAAGGTTGTTGATGTCTTTTAAGCATTTCAACATTTTCACAAGCCATAACGTTTGAAAAAGGGCATATCGCGATTTGGAAGGCGAAACTTAGAGTATATTGCAGGATTGGTAGCTGAAATTTTTAGTTAATCGTAGCAAGGTCTTTTGTCCTTCCAAAAAGTTTGAATTGCAATAAAGTATTTGGTAGAGGCGGCAAGCATGTGTTCGCCGCAGTGCTTCGAGAAAGTTATTTTATCTAATTCTGTTCATTTATTTTTCTTTCAAAAGGGATTAATTTCAAGTTCTTGTAATTTGTTCCCTATTAACTTCTCGGAAGCTTTTTTGCAGGAAACGCTTTGGACATCTCGTGGCAGCGGCGAATACAAAGAGGCAACTCAGCTCTTTCATCGATGGACTCCCCAAGACACTAATTTCTCTTACCCTGTCAGCGAGAAAGCAGATACTTTCTGCTTTGGTTCTCCCCTACTTTCAGAGAAGGAGAAATATTTAACTGTCTTCTATAATTTAACACTAATCAAAATCTTTTGCAGATTCCTGTTATTACGAGCCTCTATTGTCCGTACGGCGTACCAAAAATGAACTGCCCCTAGGCTTCGACATTGGTCTCCCAGACTTTCACATAGGCAACACTCGAGAGTCTTCTACACTTTTAGTGCTTGGGGACTGTTGATTATTTATGCCTAAGGTTGGCGCCAAAGAGAAGACGTTTTTTCCGATTACCCAGCCTTTACCACAAGTAGCATTACTTTTTACCAAACCTTTTTAATTAATCTGCAGAATGGATTACCAACGTATTTGTCTCTTCATGTCCAACCCGAGACATAAGTACTAAGGGGTCCTCTCTAATGCAGTCTCGTTCCAGATTTGCATTATTAAGAGGCAGTAGCTCCTTCTGATTCCTTCCGATCCTGTCCATAGTTTCTCCAATCAAGAAATCACGCCCTATTGTGCTACCTTGTTCTTTCATGTGAGCTGGGAGAAATTCATTTCAGTAGCAAATTGACAATTACACCCTAAATATTCGATTAGCAAAGCTCTGCGGGTGTTGCTGGGCCGAAAGGACGTTCCAAGGTTTGTTTAACCCTAATCCATATGGGGGGTGGATTCCACCCCCCCTCCTTCAAGGTTTTATTTGCAGCGTTTTTAAACGACATCAGCTATGTCCCCCCAGCCTCCCTGACTTTTACTAATTATCTATTAGCTACATTTTGATAAAAAAAATTGAACAATAGAACTCACAGGTCACGTGACATGCCCATATTTGGAAGCAGGTAACAGCAAAATCGTTGTTTTCAATGATTTCAGTGGCAAAATTTGCTTAAATTATGAAGTATTATATCTCAAACGAATCAGCAAACAAAGGGCTTTAAGTTGATACCGGAATTTCTGGAATTTGATGACGTCAGAATTTTTTATTATGACGTCATTTTGGCAGCCATTTTGGGCTAATTAGCAAATTTTTCAAATATTTTCCACCTTTTTCCATTAAAAACACTCCAATAATGCATTTGTGATGGATTATCACCATTTTGCCGCTTCTGTTTGTCTATTTTCACATGGAACAAATTTATAACATAAATTACTTCATCAGAATTGAATAATTTCTACCAAAATATCTTTCGAAATCCGCTATTTACAATAAAATAACATATTTCAGCAAGTATTTTGACAAACTAGACCAAAAACCGCATACATTTCCTTCAAAATCTTCGTTAAACTCAAATTTAACTTAAGAACCTGATTTTTGGCCAGTTTTCAACTTTATGGCGTTACTGTGACGTCATAGGGCGTGGCAACCACACCCAAATTGCGCTACATGTTGCAAATTACTTGCTCTATACCTGTGCCAAGTTATACCGAATTCTTGTTAGTCTAAGGCTGTTGGAAAATGGTAGCTTGAAAAAAGCCCATATGGATTAGGGTTAACTGCTGTTTTCTTCAGGATATCAACCAGATCTGTGCTGTGTTCCAGAAATTCGCAAGTTCATGACAAGAATTTCGTCCAGACGACATGTCACACGACTTGTCAATTGACATATCAATTCGCGCTCGAAAATGAGAGGTGAGGTACACAAAGCCATTGCAATGGGATTTGAAAGCGTCTCGTTTACTCACAGGAAGCCCAAATGGCTAAATAAATGTGGTTTAGGCCGTCTGCATGCGATATGATCGTTCGGTGCAGCAGGAATGAAACTGACTATTATCAACGAATGGTTATAAACAAAATTATTATTTACCTTTGTAAAGCATCCTTGTTGTTTTTCTTTGTGTATCTAATTTGGGCATTTTAAAACAAAGGAGTATTCTCTTGACACTGCCCTCCATGAGGCTTGGGGTCTTCCATTACCAATTCTGATGTCAAGGAAACCAGCCGTACGCGACCTGAAGTCGAGGCAACTATATTACGTAACTGATGAACGGTTGTACTGTTGTACTGTACTACTGTTATAAAATAACAAGGAGGGAAAGTTTTTGAAACGCCAAACTCGAAGATTGTTTTTATTTGCTCTCCAACAGAGCATACCATGCTCAAAATGCACCATATTACACATCAAAATGAAGCTCATTTATTCCTTAACAAACTGCAATGTAATTGGTTGAAGTTAGCGTTTGGAAAAAGAAATAATGAATGCTAAAACAAGGGGTAGTCATCGCCAATTTGCTTTCGACATAGGCTCTGCACCTTCATCTTGGCATCGAACTCGAAAATCGAGCAACTTGCAGAAAAATTTTATGAGCAAACACCCGTTATCCGTAATGAGAAACTCTGTTTGGAGGCGTAGAGACGGGTGTTTGCTTATATTTATAACAGTAGTACAGTTCATCAGTTACGTAATATAGTTGCCTCAACTTCAGATCGCGTACGGCTGGTTTCCTTGACATCAGAATTGGTAATGGAAGACCCCAAAGCCTCATGGAGGGCAGTGTCAAGAGAATACTCCTTTGTTTTAAAATGCCCAAATTAGATACACAAAGAAAAACAACAAGGATGCTTTACAAAGGTAAATAATAATTGTGTTTATAACCATTCGTTGATAATAGTCAGTTTCATTCCTGCTGCACCGAACGATCATATCGCATGCAGACGGCCTAAACCACATTTATTTAGCCATTTGGGCTTCCTGTGGTTTACTTAACTTAATATATCAATGTTGAAATGTTATCAAATATTTTAAACTTTTTGCGGATAGATAGGTGCGAAGGGCAACCCACAACCGTTAGAGACCTACAACTGCTAGAGAACACACTACTGATAGAGTTTGTGGTTCTTTTTGCAATTTATTGTCGCAATAGCAAGTTTCTCACAGCTTTCTTTGACAAAATTTATATTTTGCTTTCAAGAACAGCATGTTTGTGCAATGCTTTGATTTGTTTAGGTCGGACGGACAATTACCACCCATCGTTTTCCCCTTTTGCTATCGCAAGGAAGAATATCAGGGCGATTTATGCAACTTCTTGCAAATTAACCTCTTGTTCATTTGAATACTGTTCCCCTCCAAATCAGAACTTTGTCCAAAATCCTTGTTAACTATAACGCATTCTGACCAAGTTCATTCGACCCAGTCAAAGCTGTTGTTGGAATCAAAGTCTTTTTTCGCAATTATCATACCAGTAACGCTCTTTCTAGCAATAACAAGTAAGTTAAAGAGTCTGCGCTTGAAAAAGTAACGTTACTATATTAAACTTTCCTGCTTTTTAAACTCCTAAAGTTTTCTTTTTCGACCCAAGTCATAGAACGTTTGACATAATTTAGAGCTTTACCATCCCAAATAGCTCATAAGAAGCCAGGGCATTTATATCTGGGCTTCACAAGAATTATTCAGGTTAAACCATAGATTGCTCTCCTTTGCCATTATTGATTCGAGGGGTGTATGACTCTTTCGACAATGCGTACGAGATATTTTGACACAAAATTATTTTTAGGGTTTTTTGGGATTTACTGCAAAACAAAAGGATTTCTGCCAAAAGTGGAGGAGATCTTTCTTGAATGATATGCCCCTCGTATTGATTGTTACTTTGATACATGAAATATTGCAGAAAAGTAATATAAGCTTTACATGCTCTAGACAACGAGATTCAAGGAAACAAAAATTTTGTTTATGATTATTTATATCTGAGATAATCGGCATTCCAGGTTAGTGTTAGAGGCATTGAGTCATGTTAAATAGGCTGCGTATACCCAATTTGCAAAAATTGCTGACTCATGATGATAGCTTACGCCAATCTGATTGGCTGTTATGCAAACTGCACACATGAAACACTCGAGCCGACGTTGCCTCGTATTGGCGAGGTTGATGTCTGATCACATGAAAACAGACTGATCACATGAAAGCAGACAGCCCCCAGCGGAGATCGCGATTTAACATGACTAAATGCCTTTAAAGTAAATGAACGGAGATATAGCGATCTAGTCTAAACATAGCACAAAAGAACGGCACGCGGCACTTATGTTCCTATTGTTTTCATCGATCGAAAACATCAAATACAATAGGTTCTATTTAGATGGACCCAGTCCCCCTAGCTAAGTTGCCTTTTAACTCCGTTGATTTACTTTAATGTACTAGAATATTCATGTTAAATCGTATATAAAGCATATAAAGCAAGCAATCAATAAGTTTTGTATGTAAACATTTTAATGTAGATGTAACATTACGTTGGTCTTACCATTCGCATGTTAATTCAATTAAACTTAAACAGTAATGATATGGTAGGCTTTAAATTGTTGCAGCAGAGCACGCTCACCTAGTTAAGATTTCATCAACTCAAGAGTGAGCGTACTTTGGATTGCTAATATAGCTACTTTTAGTAAAGATCTCTCATTTGTTTAGTAGTTTATAGTTGCTGTGTGTTCTGTGTGTTCACTCGACAAATTGGCCATTCCAAGTTCATGGTCTGATAAACACCACCATTTAGCATGCAAAAATAGTGCTACTGCATGTTCATTTTTATTCAAACATTGATAAACGAAATTTTTTGGAATGTTGTTTACAATCGACCGTCTTTTGTGATCTAAACTAGCTGAAATGAGGCACCACAGGAACAGTGTCTACCAGGTGAGTCAAACAATATTCACTGTTTGAAAATCATTCTGCAAAACTGTACAACCAATTTGTAAAATGTTAAATGCTTCGTCTCAATGGGGCTTCAACGTAATCTGTTTGTATTTTTCTCATAATTTTTTTTAAACGTGCTACTCAAACAGAAACGGATTTTGCCACAAAACTTTCTTTTTCGACACTAATGTTGATAGGAGAGAATATTTACATTTTCTCAGTTTCCCCCTAAAGCCAAAAAAAGTTTCTTACCATTCTAATCTTTGGAAGGCGAATTGATTAGTGCCACCCAGGCCTATTTTCAGCCAAAGTCCAGTGAATCCCATTTCCGGGAAATTTTTATTTGAGAGCAAAATTGTTCATTGTATATTATAAAAAATTCTGAAAATTACGTCGAAATCTCGGTCAGGATCTTTCCAATCGATTTCATAGTTTTTGCAGTATGATTTTTCAAACAAATGGTGCATTTTTTTGACTCCCCCAGTAACTGGACCTCTGAGATGTAAAACGCGCAGGGCTAATTATTGTTGCATCTAAAGAATCAAGTTTCAAATTTGGTCGACAAGTTGAGTGAACAGACTGTAAGTGATTAGCAATATTACCGTTCATTTTTACATGAATCAACAATGTTTAATTACAAAGTGATCAGGTTGGCTTTCAGCTCATGGTAATGGTTCATGTCACAGTTTGGTCATGTTTAAGGTTTGCCAGAAGTCTAGAAACTGGAACAAAGAAAGAACAATATAATTCGAGAGATTTGCAGAAGGATTTGGAGGAAGATATGGACATTTTCCTCAGAAAGCCGACTGAAAAATTGGTATATCTTTCTGAACGATTCTCAGTAGAAAATGTCCTTTCATCGTAGGATTTCGAGTTTCTGGCTTAAATTTTGTTCAGAAGGCATCAGAACCCATGATTTGATACCAAAAGAACAGAAGGCTAGGGGTTCAACGATGATGATTGCCTTGAAGAATCGCAATTTTCTTGACAACGAAATTGAGAATTTTACAAGGGAGTAGCAGCGACTGGGATTCTGTCTTCATCATCAGATCTAACGCGGGTATATGTTCAGCGGTTGTATTCCCGTCCTTATTTTCATGAGGCTAGAAAACGGACTGTCCGGATCCCCTGAAGCTAAGTAACAACAACAAAGATTGAGAAGACGTTACGAAATTGAAAGCAGATAATTCCACAAAAGATGTTGCAAAGTCTCCTTAGTTTGATGCTAACTTTTGTGCAGATAGATTGGCGACAAGAATCTTATTTTGAAGGGATATTAAAACGACATGATCGAACATTGGCTCACCAGTAAAATGTGCATGCCGGATATTCAAAATCGTTTTGCAAGATAAAACTTGCAACGAACTTATCACGTTGATTTCGTGTTTGCTGTCAACACACAAAATCTACGTTTTGGACATTTGCAGGTGAACCTTTTGAGGACCAACAAAAACATGTACGATATTGGGTATTCCGTTGCTCCAAAAATTGTCCTTTTGTTCACGTCATGTGCTGTTTAATGGGCCCAAAAAGCATTATTCGACGCGTTTTAATCACGCGAAAATCATGACTTTTTGTAATTATTTACTGAGGACTCAACACTCAACAAAAATGATATGCGCCTACCGCGTTCAAAATTAAACAGCGCTCCTTCTATACGTCCCTCAATGGAAAAGAGACTGGTCATTGCTATTTCATAACAAGCGCTTGATTGTGAGCAGGACAGGGCAAAAATCAAGCCATCAGAAAAATTTCTTTGCTTGGACTGTCATTACATTGAAAGACTTACAAGTTGCCAATCGTATTTCTTATTCAAGTGGCATCATAACTCACAAATGGGCGAAATTCGAAAAGCGCAACGAGAAAAAACAAATAACGAGCATCCATCTGAGGAATAGAAGATCTTGAAGACGGAACACAGGAGGCCCAACCGCGTATTGATATTTAGATCTGATCTCTATTCATGGACTCATCCTGCCGCTGCTATGAAACCATAGGCTATTCAGTTCAATACAATTGGTCTGTTGCTGTACTACTGAAATAACGCAACATTATTGCTTGTGTACGGTATTGTGTACAGTACAGTAACAGTAGTAATAAAAATAACAAGGAGCGAAGCTTATTTACCTGCCTAAATTTAACAACAGTTTTGTCCTCGCTGAATCTCGGCGAATTTTGCATTAAACGCCAAGTTCTTTGCATCAAAATGTTCCCCAAGTCTTAAACTTCGTCAAGAATACATTTTTTGTCCACTCCATGAAATTATTTAAAACGGACACGAAATAATTCTTATCTCCACGACGGTTTGAAATCTGCCGAAGCTCGCCCACCATCGCGCCCAACATCAAAGAGGCCGACGTTCGACATTTCGAAATTAGAACTATTGAGGAAATGTCGAACATCGGCCTCTTTGATGTTGGGCGCGATGGTGTGCGAGCTTCGGCAGATTTCAAACCGTCGTGGAGATAAGAATTATTTCGTGTCCGTTTTAAATAATTTCATGGAGTGGAGTGGACAAAAAATGTAGTCTTGACGAAGTTTATGAGTTGGGGAACATTTTGATGCAAAGAACTTGGCGTTTAATGCAAAATTCGCCGAGATTCAGCGAGGACAAACCTGTTGTTAAATTTAGGCAGGTAAATAAGATTCGCTCCTTATTATTTTTATTACTACTGTTACTGTTCTGTACTGTACTACTGTACACAATACGGTACACAAGCACACAAGCAATAATGTTGCGTAATTTCAGTAGTACAGCAACAGACTAGTTGTATTGAACTGAATAGCCTACTATTTCATAGCAGCGGCAAGCGGCAGGAAGAGTCCATGAGTAGAGATCAGATCTAAATATTAATACGCGATTGGGCCTCATGTGGACGGAACGAGCTGCTTTGATTCTGTAACGAATCAGAGATTACAGATTTTAAAAAAACTCTGCGCAGTTATTATGTGGCTATTCTGATAAAGCCTGTTTCGTTATCATCATTATTGTCGTAAAGTTTTTTGAATATTTGGTTGTTTCGAAATTTTTGCAATTGACAGCTGTAAATATGCAGACCATTATTCGCAGGGTGAATACTACAGGCAGGCAGAAGTATGTTCGAGTTAGTAAGTCAATAATCGAGATTATTCGCGCTAAATTTTGATACCATAAGCACCAATAAAATAAGAAAATGTGCCTAATTTTTTTCACGGTGTATCATTCAAGTCTCGCATGATAGTGTGCATTACTGTCTAAAAATTTTCGACCGAGTTATAAAGTTAATATAAACATAGCGATTAATCTTATTAATCGTTTTTACACGGCCTTTTGGGATGTGATTGGCCTATTAAAAAACACAGCTTTGTATAGAATACCACGTTTCGTCTTTCTCTTATCATCAGACGTTCCATACCTGGATAATTTCAAGATGAAAAAGCCTTTGGTATGTGCTATTTAGGTTCCGTTCTTCAAACTATTTTCAAGTTTTGCGCCATGAATTTTTTTCAAAATATCACATTGTTTATTGAAGATAGTTAACTGACATCATCTTTGTGAAGGGTGGATTTGATTTGCCATATTTTGCTACGAACAGACAGCAAGGATGAGGATATTGAAGGCTTTCATCTACGTCCCGGGAATGAGCATCGAGTTACTTTCCATTGCAAGAAAACAAAGGTTTGTTAGAAGCTAATGGAAGAGATTCATTCAAGCAAAGAAAGAAACGACCCAAGAACACCGAAGAAGATGGCAAAGGACAAATTGCAAGCTGTTTATCAACCACGGATTTGATAAAGGTGGTAAAAGCATGATCGGAAATTTTGGAATATTATTTGGGAAGAAGGTACGTCATCAAACATGAAAAGGTTCTCTCGTGTTGGGAACAATGGGAGCAATCAAAGCAAGCAGAAACAAGCAATCTGGTAAACTTGCCAGTAGACAAATTCAAGTCGCAAATCAATCAGAATCAAAAGAAATGATCACGATAGAATATAGAAGAATGTTACCAACGAGAAAAAGTGCTGATCACATGTAACAAAAATGCCTCTTACTAATTAATTCAGAAAGAGTTAACATCATTATTTAACTCAATCGGAGCCATAAACACTGAATGATTACCAGCATTTATTTTGCCTGAAAATAACTTGAAAGGAACACAAGTATGCAAAAAACAACCTGACTGACCAATTAGCTAACCAACCTGACTGACCAATTAGCTAACCCAACAAGAACATTTCAGCCAAGAGTTTGATCGTATAATATCCTTTCAGAGCGATTAGTAAGGATTAGTTCTCACTATGCAGTAGACTGGGTTTACACTGTCTTGTCTGGATCTGAACGCACTTTTGATTCCTTGCAGGAGGTTGCGATAAGCTCATTTGCAGAATTGATTTGTTGTCCATTATTGCGTATGGTTTTGTAGCAGACAAACATAACCACTGTCTTTGGATATTTCTTAATGGAGATATTTGCAATTTTCCAACCAATTATACATCGGACATTACTACAAAGAGATGGCCGGTTTCAAGTGGTTCATATACATTATTGTAGGAAGTAAAACGCGTTCTAGAACAAATTCCTAAGTTCACTAAGCGTCTTTGAAGAAGCTGTAATCTCAACGGTTTCTCGTCCTGATTGGCTAACATAACGAGGCACACGTCCGGGAATTTTCCAATCAGATTGTGCAAAAATGAAGCAAAGTTTGGCCTCTTTTTCCAGTGTTTACCAATCGTTTTTGGTGGAAGAGAATTTAGATTTTCGAAATATTCGTTAACAAATTTGCTTTAATAGCGGGTGTATCCAAAAGTATGCACGTTTGAAAAATTAATGAAATCCGATTATCACACATATGATTAAAATTTCGTTTTCCTCTGTTTTATCAATAATCTAATCGGCTAGGGTTTGCGTTACCCATTTCAAGCCATGTAACCATACTCTTGGGAAGTTTTGGTATTATTCTACATTTTGCATTCAGGGCACAAGTTTTCATGGCATGAAATATCTTAAAAGAAATCAAAAGCTGTTTTTATCAAGAGGTTGCTCAGTTGCCTTGAATTGGATGTAAGCAAACCTATCCGATTTGGTCTATTATTTCTAAAGAACTTGCCACACAGCAATGATTTATATTTTTCTCTACGGTACATCGTTGAAGTCTCGCATGATAGTGTTCTCACTTGACATGTCTAAAAGTTTCGACCAAGTTAGAAATCTGATAATAGTCAGTACATTTTCGCAGTGTGCTTCAAAACCAGACAACTAAAAACGGCTAGATTTGCAAAGTTGAAGCCAGCAAAAAATACGCGGCAGCTGGAAAATAATTGGTCCTTGGTCTACTTGTACAAAAGAGGAATTTGAGGGTTGGTCTTTTAATCGAATTTTAGTGATTCTTCAAGCGTAGGTACTTGTTTGGAGGACACTGATTATGTCTAGCAAGGTCTAGCTCATAGATAGTTGTGCTAGCTATTTGTCATAAGATTGGCAGTAATTGCGAACTTTAAAATTCATCATACCTATTTCACCACAATCTGACGACCACTTCGCACAACATATCATGATGAAGCTTCAAAAAAGTGCGAAGGATGTATTCTCTTCTCTGAGCTATGTAAAGTGCAGGGCGGATTCGTGTTTACGCAAAAGAGACAGAAAGTCCAGTCCATATCCCACCATAAAAAATTCAGCAAAAACTAATTGGGTTCACCTTTTTATTATTCCTTTTGGCTTGCAAAAGCCACTCTTGCCCCCTAAGATTCGCTGATGTTCCTGCTCGGACAGTTTTTACAAAACGCACTATTCCTCAGTTTTATGCACTTTGCAGCATGTTCACTTTTTCTAAAACCTTAATGCTCTTGCACTGTAAACCAAAGATCGAAATTGTGTTTGCCACTTTACACAGAGCAGAAACTGAATCCATGAGACCTGTACTCTGGAGAAGATACTGATTGATGTGCTTTGTATTTCCTTCGCAGTATACCCCCAAGAGGAGGACCCTCCACTATTTCGTGTACAGGAAAGCGTCACGATGGTGTCTTCAATACAGGCCCGTAGCGCCTATTGGGGCCGGTCGGGCCCGGGCCCCCCCCCAATAATTTCCAAAAGTTGCACTTTTTCTTTCATCTTGTTAAGTAAAATTGACTGCAGAATTCAACTTAAACCAAGTAGTGCCCTTTAAAAGCATTTCTTATCTTAGTTTAGTTGTAGCTGGCGTTTGCATCCCTCACATTCTTGAAATTCTCTCGAAAATGAGGAGAAACATGAGAAATTGCTTGGGTATAAGTTGGGTGGGGCAAGAATTTTTTTTGCAAATTGTCTGAGTTTCGATTTTAGTGTTGGTAACCAATGAGTACGGTGGGTACCAGACCCACCCTGAAAGAAAGATTTCCCTTGGGTTATATGTGTCTGGCACCCAGGGTAATATTGGATTGAAAAATGCATTCTAAGCCAAAGTAGAGAGTGTGTACCCTCTAAATTTTCATGTAGGTGCAGACTTATAGAAATATCACTACGAAATTCGTCCAATTTTTTTTATTTTAGAAATGGAAAAATGGGATCGGAAGATGTTTTCTAAGCCAAAGTAAGGGGCGTGGCCAAAAATTGTTTGGCTTAGCCCCCAGACCCCCATTTTCGGCGCGAGACGGTGCCCCCCCAAATCTCAAAAACGCTCCTACGGGCCTGCTTCGATTCCAAATCAACATTGTTTTGAACAAGTGAGGCCCACCAAGTGATAAAGGAGAACTGATGTAGATTTCAAAATTCTTCTCGGCGCGAAACATTTAACTATATTTTAGTCCCAATCCTGAAGAAACCATGGGCAGTACCTAACTCAGGGTCAAAATCGACCCAAAACACTTGCACGGCCTGTACATTTCATTCATGTCATTTTTCATTATTTAACCACGGTAGTCCCGTCAGTCTATAGAGACTGCTTTACATGGGGCCGTGCAAACTGTTATCGTCCCTACCCTTTCCTGAAAGCTGACGAAGACCGTTCCACGATTTACTAACTGCTTCCCAATTTAATTGTTTCGCTGCATACATCAAATGAACTCAATTGGGTTGCCAAAATACTGTCAGTTTCAAATACAATTTGCTCCTTCAAACATCGTATGCTTCAACTGACCTACTTTCTTATCTTCCTCGTTTCGGTACCATTTATTCGCGTTTTGGATCATCTTACGATTAATTATTTTACATGCCAAAACAGAATGTAGTGCAGTGTTTTCCTCCACCTGAGTTCAATGCACCAGCCGAGCTAGCACAATATCTGTTTTCGTGATCCTGCGGTTTGCAGAGCTTCTATTTTCTATCAACAAATATGTCCAAAAATCTCCGAAAAGTTTTGAAATTGTTTAGACAAGTTTGGACAATATGGTATCCAACGCATTTACATTTTCTTTAGAAAATTTTTCGCAAAAAATTGAATTTCATTCCAAAAGAATTTACTTTTTCCGGAACTTTATTTAAGAGCAAAACAACATTTTCCATCTCAAGCCTACGTAATCCAGGTAGATTTGTCTTAGTCTTGCCGTATCCATATTGCTATCCTTTAAATTCTTCGTGAAAATTACCCAGGTAAAATTTTTTATCACAAAGCTTATGAATCCTCTTCAAAACCAATTTGTCGAACTCTTTAAAGCGCTTCCTCGTCATAAGAAGAGATGATTAATGTAATAGAGAAATTAAAATTCTATGGTACGGCAGGCACCAGCGCGTATTCACATGTGACTGTAAACTGGTAAATTTATTCAACCGCCATTGGCTTCTTTCAATGTTTAGATTTATCAACTATACATTGCTGTGGCTAGAAGCCACCATAAAAGCCTGCATATATGCCGTGTATATCCCGTAAAAACCTGCGTATTGGCCGCACTCCAATGTTGAAAGGCAAAATACAGAAAGTGCGGCCTATACGTGGGTCTTTATGGGAGTTTACTTGAAATCTACAAACCATATGGACTTCTAAAAAATTTCACGATCTTCATGTCTGCATACAGTTTTTTGAGCTTCCCGATATTCGCCACCATCCACTTTCAACTGATTTCAGATATTGATTTGCTGCAGAAAACCTTTTTACATCCATCCTCGTTCTTTTTGTCTGATTTGCACTTCGCCTTTCTTAAGTATTGTTCAGCGTCTTCGATTTTGTAACAACAAATTACTGTTTTCGAACAGTTTCTAACGGCTCCTGGACATTAGATTTTATTGATTCCTTTTCAGAGGTCCTCGATGAAAGAGCTGAGTACCCTTAGCGCTTTTTGCCAAGTTTTTTGTGGTGCAGCGCGGCCGATTTTCTTTTGTAATGTCTACATTACTTGCTCAGTTTGTTATGCTTCTCAACTATATCACGTTTTTCCGAAGCATTGTGGTGTATTTGTGCATTCTAACTATTTCACCAAGTAGTAGCAAGACCTTCGTAAGGAAATCGTATAAAGCAATTGGTTTTTTTATTTAATAAACAATACCGGATGAGCCAGAAAAAAGTTCCCACTTTTGAAAATTCATAGCATCAAGAGTACTGAATGGATTGGAATGAATCGAATTATGCTTGATGGCTGAAAAATTGAGGTATTTTGTGATTTTTCTTGCGTTTTTATGAGCACTGAAAATATAGGTAAGTTCGACTTAACGAAAATTTATTGGTTGCGAAATGCCTGGAAAGGGCCAAATTGTAGAGAAACTCCTCGCACAGAACAATAAAGAAAATACAATTTTAACGGGTGAGAGAGGTCTGCACAATTGCTGCCATGGAATTAAAAAACTTCAGTATTTGTTTGAAAGTCTAATTCCTATAACTCTTGAGAGAGACGAAATTCCCTTGCGTATTGTTCTGTGTGAGGAAACTCCTTACGATTTGGTGAAGTATTTTAGGCCCTTTTTCAGGCATTTGCAACCGAGAAATTCACCTATATTCTCCTTGCTCATAAAACGCGAGTAAGATCACAAAAATACTTCAGTCTTTCGGCTTTCAATTAGAATTCGTTTCATTCGAATCCATTCAATACTCCTGGTGCTATGAATTTTCAAAAGTGAAAACTTTTTCAGGCTCACCCGGTGGAGACCAAACTTGCCACGTTAAAATCTAAAAAGCAGTATTGATATAAAAAGGAACTTAAATGAAACCATCTTGTAGATTTAATTATCTTGGAGCAACCTTTTGTAAAATTGTCTTACAGCGCTGAAACAATCTTTGCAGTGACAGAAAATCCCTATCTCAACAGATTAAAAAATATAGCAAACTTTTTAAACCTTCCGATCTTTGATCTTATCACTTATTTGTCTTGTCTCAGCTAATGTGTATAAAACAAAGCTAAACGGTATTATGTTATCCCAGCCATTCCTCTTTGTATAGAAATAGATGCAACAATTTTACCGTAATATTGTATCTTTAATGGGGTCTCTTTTTTGTAGATATGGCAAAACGTGATCAAAATTCCTTTACTCCAGTTCATATAATCAACATCGAAATAGCTGATAATCACGAAGAGGCAACTATCGGCGCACAAAACATCGTTGAACTATGTGAAATCGTAAGTTTAACTACAGTTTACTATTTCAAGCTTACCTTCCATTTGATGCATTAAGATTTAAAAATTGATGTTGATGTACCACAGAGCTTATGTCTTGGCCCTCGTTTTCTTATCCTCTTGGTGTCCCAGAGAAAAGTTACCAGATTCGATAGGGCGCTGTCTTGAAGCTATAAAGGCAATTTTACTTCATTTCTGTTCTAGAGAAGAGATCCTAACATAAACTGTGTAGCAATATTTGCTTGTAATTTGCTCCCTACCTACACTTAACACTGCTCCACAAGGTATTCTGCCAAAATGCTTTAAATCTTGAAATTCTGCTGTAGAAATATGTTAGAAACCAGGATTTCTGGTGAGTTTGAGCTTTGATTGTCGATCAGCTCTTGTAGCTCTTTCAAGAACTTGTCGGTTATTTCGTTTTCAACAAAATATCGCTAGCAAATTGCTACAAATACCGGGTGTCCCAGAAAAAACGCAACAGATTTGATCGGGGCTAGCGACAAGAGTTTAGGTCCAGTCAATTCGTAATAATTTTTGAAGTAATCCTCGATAGTTAACTTGAAGATAAATACCTTGTTTGTTGACATTGGTGCATTGAGAGTTGAAATATTAATCTTGAAAGTACAAATTTGCATCCACCTCCAAACCAGAGCTTTTAGGTTTTGACCTATACTGTACTGCAAGCGCGCTGTTTAGGGGAATCTCCTCGATCATAGACATAGCATAGTAGTTGTGAACAAGGACCCATGCTTTGGCACACATTTGAATAGAAATTTGAAAGCTGAGAATTGATAAACATGTCAATACATACAGTCACCAAGGAATAGCTTTCTTCAATCAAAATGCCCCTACAAAAATACTTATCCAAGAACGAGTGCGTGATCATTTTCAAAGATCTTATCCGTGGACATTAGTTCCCTTGGGTGTACACGATTGCTTGTTTCGTAATAATTGCAAGATAGATGATACAAAATGCATTTCATTCAAGCAATGAAGATTGCACAAAATAATTTATTTTCACACCCAAGGTAACCATTCCGCTGATGGCTAAAGAAAGATGTCTCTCCGGGACTAAATTAGTGAATCTTGTTGTCAAGTTAAGTTTGTATTTTTATTCAAATACGTTCCTAAGCACCAGTCTTCTTGCTCGTATTTCGCTATGATTCAGGAGATCCCGAAACAGCGCATTTGCAGTATAGGCCAAAACCTAAAAGCTCTGGTTTGGAGGTGGAGGCAAATTTGGACTTTCAAGATTAATATTTCAGCTCTCAATGCACCAATATCAACAAACAAGGTATTTGTCTTCAAGTTAACTATCGAGGATTACTTAAAAAATGATTAGGGATTTATTCGACCTAAATTCTTGTCGCTAGCCCGGATCAAATCTGTTGCGTTTTTTTTGGGACACCCGGTACTACATTAAATAAATTGTGTGTTGATTTTTGATAATGAAAGTAAAACAAAAATTAGTGCACTCAGACTTTTGTATCCGACTTATGTGCGATCGTATGCTTACCTACAATTTTTGACTTTAATTCAATCTTCGGTTTATTGCGACACGAAATTTGCTCTCAAAAATAATTGTTGTGTCATTTAAGGAGGCATTTAATATAAGACACTCGAGGATACTTCCTCGCAGAAAGTTGTAAAAGCGAAGAAGTTCTTTGTATAAATATTTTTCAGAGCCGAATCTACCAAGAATGTGAGCCTTTCTTTACGCGATGTCTGTTAGAAATTTTACCTGAAGAATTTCATGCTGGTTAAGGCTTGGTTCACACTAGAGTAAAAACGCGTTTGGATAACGCATTTTCTGAACTCATTTTAAATGCACTTTTAATGAGTTATTGCTTCCAAATGGAATGAAAACTTTCTGCTTCAATCCAAATGATGTCGGAAGCGTCGACAAAGTCTCAAAATTGAGGCAAAAATAATTTCGTCATGTTTTTCTGGGGCATTTTCGATGCATTTCTTACTCGATTTTGGTCTAGTGTAAACCAAAGTTAAGAAAATGATCTCCCGTTTTCAAAATGCTTGCAGAATTTTATGCAGATATCTATAGTGACGGCAATCAATTAAGATGAATTGTCCCAAAGCCTTTCTGAAAACAACAAAGGAAGGAAAGAGAATTATAGCAAATAGTCAAACAATAACATTGTAACGTAAGATTCTGCCTGTAGAAGGCATTCACTCTATATCTGCAGAATAGCAAATCTCCCGTTTGGCCAACCAACATACAGAGTCTGCCTGTGGAGGAATTGTGCGGTTTTGCCGAGGGTACTGCAAACTGGAGGCTAAACCGACATTTTCGTTACGTCCTTTTCAAATCATGTCAGCATTGTGACATGTTATTTACGTATTTCACTATTATTTACTTGATTTCGTAGTTTTCTCAAATTAACATTTTCAAGATAGTTTGTACTTGATGTCCATTTTTTAGCTGGACGAGCTCGATGACATGGAACACAATCTCGACGAAATACTGCAAGCATTTGAACAGAAAATTGAGAGACACATTTTGCATACAGTTGCCTTTTATTAGAGGAAAGTTCTATTCATTAACTAACTCTTTATCAGTTTTATTGATATTTTTTATATTTTCACTAAAATTGAATATAGCGTTCTTGCAAACATGTACGTTGTTTAGAGTTAGAATTTTGTGAGAGAATTCTTTTCGGAAAGGTTATTAACAGCAACTTAATTGGTATGGTTTTTGATCCAAATAACTGGTTATGGTGGCGTAACAAGAGCATTGGGCCCGCTTGTAGCCGAATGTGCCTTCCCAAGTATATATATATGTACGTATGGGTAAGCTGTGTTCTCCTCCAACACTTGTAGTAAGGCTGTTTGTAAATATAAAAAAGAAAAATGAAATTGCATTAATTAATATGGACAGAACCTAGAAAGCTCTTGAACTGATAAATGACACCTTGGCACGATTTAAGCCAACAAATGGTATCAACAATTTTTTGCTTGCTTCGCTTGCACTGCGATGTATGCATTCATGGTGTAACATCTGACTACCGCTTCTGTTATCAAGTTCATACGAATGTCTTGGTATGCAGATTTTTTAAAATTAATAAACCTAAATTAGGCACTCTTTTAACTGTATGTACGCGTCTATTTGGGAAAGAATGCAAGCTAAATTAAATTAATTGCTTCTCAGAAATTTTCTGCTCGCTTCTCTCGCATTCTCTTTGTGTTGTCTATGCTCAAACACTTGCATGATTATTTGCATGCATGATTATTTGCTATTTCTTCACTTTCATGATTATTTGCTATTTCTAGAGTTTCGCTCAGTATCGAGCGAGTTGCTGAAGAAGAATGGCTAGGTCGCGCTTATTGTTTTTATATGCTATAAATTCCCTTTGGGAATATAGATTGGTTAGAAAAATCCTAAGGGAGTAGCTCCTTTTCAATTTCAGATATTTACATCCGGCGAGAATAATGATAATGATATATGATGTAAATTGTTGATGGTCATGAAAACGATGATCATAATGATGTATCTACCCCAGATATTTTGACCGAAGATTTTCTCTTGATTCCCATATTGCCTCCCTCTTATGATGTATTGATGATGAGGATAACGATGATGATGTATGCTGTAAATTATTGATGGTGATGAAAACGATGATCATAATGATGTATCTATCCCAGATATTTTGACCGAAGATTTTCTCTTGCTTCCCATATTGCCTCCCTCTTATGATGTATTGATGATAAGGATAACGATGATGATGTATGATGTAAATTGTTGATGGTGATGAAAACGATGATCATAATGATGTATCTATCCCAGATATTTTCTCAGAAGATTGTCCCTTTATTCTCATGTTGCCTCCCTCTTATAATGTATTGATGATAAGGATAACGATGATGATGTATGATGTAAATTGTTGATGGTGATGAAAACGATGATCATAATGATGTATCTATCCCAGATATTTTCTCAGAAGATTTTCCCTTTATTCTCATGTTGCCTCCCTCTTAT
>REGM01000027.1:1068062-1093292 GCA_004194415.1 Aurelia aurita | reverse complement strand
CCGCTGATGATGTATGATGATGAGGATAACGATGATGACGTATGATGTAAATTGTTGATGGTGATGAAAACGATGATCATAATGATGTATCTACACCAGATATTTTCTCAGAAGATTTTCCGTTGATTCTCATGTTGCCTCCCTCTTATGATGTATTGATGATGAGGATAACGATGATGATGTATGATGTAAATTGTTGATGGTGATGAAAACGATGATCATAATGATGTATCTACACCAGATATTTTCTCAGAAGATTTTCCGTTGATTCTCATGTTGCCTCCCTCTTATGATGTATTGATGATGAGGTTAACGATGATGATGTATGCTGTAAATTGTTGATATTGATGAAAACGATGATCATAATGATGTATCTACACCAGATATTTTCTCAGAAGATTTTCCGTTGATTCTCATGTTGCCTCTCGCTTATGATTTATTGGTCATGATGATAATGATGCTGGCATGTGATGTAAATTGTGGATGGTTATATAAGCTTTGAGGTGTTTTTCCGTGCTGTCTTTACGCTTTAGTTGGAAAAACCTACGATTTTTGTAACTTTCTCCCCCTCATTGTGTGTGTTTCTCCCATTTTTTTTATTACAATTACTAAACGAGAGCACTTACCTTTGTTGAATCCCGGGGGGAACGCGACTTGTGGATGTACGGGGGTCTGTTTCCCAGTTTTCAGAATGCTACCCAATTCTAATTACCGAAAATTGCATTCGTACCCACTTTTATGATGAATTTTGGAGGAAATCTACCCATTTTTAACAATTTTTTGCTGATTTCGGCCAAAACAGACCCATGTTTGGGGAAAATCTGCTGAAAAATGACCCTTGTTTAGGGAATTTTGCGCCAAAAACCCATCCATATGGGCGGCACATACCCGTACCCTCAACATTTTATTTACCCCCCCCTCCCGTGGGGTGACTCGTTTTCTGCTTTAGCTGGATAATGCTGACAATTTGTGTACCCTCTTTCACCCTTACTTGTGTTCGCTCATCTGAACATATTATTCTGATCGACTTCCTGAAACATTTTCTTAGCATCCGTTTCTGCCATCTAGCGTTTTTCACCTTTGCTGATCTTTTTTTCCAACCATTTACGAAACCAACATTTTTTGTCCCCTCTTCCCTTTTATACTTGTATTCCCCTTTGCTCTTACTATAGGCTTACTAAGAGCCTTTGAGAGCAATTTTATTCCAACAGGTGGATCTAAATTTGGTGATTTTGTAGTTGCCTACTGAAGCCAAGATGTGTTCTTTTTATTTCCTTGTAACTTTTAAAAATATTCTTGCTCCTTCTTGTCGCTCTTCTCAAAGAGGAATCCTTCATCATCCCATCTCTCCCATCTAGTAACCTGGGTGTTCAATTAAGGACCTTATACAAAGGCCGACTCGTGGAGTTGTGCGTCGGGTGACTGGGTGACTGGGCTGCCCTTAGATATTTTCTGTGGTTGCAATACTGTATTCTCATCGGAGGTTGCAAGCGAAAAATGCTAGATAACGCAAATTTTGACCAGCTTGTATAATTTGTGGGGTCCTAGGGGAACGTGCAATTTTTGGTCTTTGAGAGTTGAAATATTAATCTTCAAAGGACAAATTTGCCTTCACCTCCAAACCAGAGCTTTGGCGTTTTGGCCTAAGCAAATTCTTGAAGTACAAGTGAATAAGTCAACACGAAATTTACTTAGGAGCTCCCTTGATAATAAATGTCACGTAAATCATATTTTGTAAAACGCATCTGTTGTGCAGGTTTTAATTTTTCTACTCTTGTTTCACATTCTCTCAAGTCTATTATTAACTTATTCACTGTGCTGCAAGAATTTGCTTAGGCCAAAACGCCAAAGCTCTGGTTTGGAGGTGGAGGAAAATTTGTCCTTTGAAGATTAATATTTCAAATCTCAAAGCACCAATATAAACAAACAAGGTATCTATGTTCAAGTTGACCATCGAGGTATGTTTTAAAAATGTTTTCGGATTGATTCACGCTAAATTCTCATCGCTAGGATCGACCAAATCTGTATACAATTTTTTGGGACACCCGGTAGATTTTATTTTGAAACCAATTTGAAAAGTATTTTTAAAATCTGAGCTTCCCTGCCTTCCATAACAGAAATGGTATTGCATACGATGCATAGAATGGGCTTAAACATTGTGTTGTTTTTGTTATTAGAGGCCCTTTACATGAGATCCGACATGAAACTAGAATTTGAGAAAATGCACTCCTGTTTACATGAGACATGAGACCCCGACATGAAACTTTCAAAACACATCATACACTTTTCACGTGACATTGCGTAAGAAAAAGAGGCGAGAAATAGAGACAATAGAGCTCACTAGAGACAAAAAACTCAATTGAAATATTGAATGAGAAAGTATTGGCAAATTTTCCTTTTTTGTCTGAGAAAGTATCGGCAAATATTCCTGTGTTGGGGGGACATTTTATTGCAAACAAAGATTGCCAACTGGAACCCATCAGAAAAGGCCTACAATTTTAAGAATCAAATTCTGAGAATTTTTAAACATTTCCATATTGATCCTTTCGTTCCTTGTAGAGCACGTTTAGTTTGTTTACCTTTTCTTGATTCCAAGTGATTTTTTCCTTGGGCTTGAGACATCATCGTGTGAACGAGCTTGAGCTGTGCTTCAACATGAAGCAAAGATGAACTGTGTGCAGTAATGGCGCCAAGGGGCGTACGCAGCACTTCAGAAGTGAGGGGGTCTGGGGGCGAAGCCCCAGAAAAATCTTTGTGACCACGCCCTTCAGATGCTCGAAAAATGAGGGCTATGCCCTTTTAGTTATATTTTGTTTCATAAACGTGGCTACAATGAATACAAAATAGGTAGAAAGTTTTGTAAACTTTGCATAGAAAATTTGTGCCTATCATTGCAAATCAATCCAAGAAACGAATAGAGATCTTTAGAAGTAAAATAAAATAATTCATATTCAACAAAAAACAGTCAAGCATCCCAGCATATCATGAGTACGAATTACAAAATTGCCTTTCTTAGCTTTACTACGAAATGATTCAGTGCTGGTAGCTCAATATTCGAGGAAATGTCTACTTTCATTACTTATCAGAATCAAATTGTCCAGTTGGTCAATGGCATCTTTTGCAAGATGCTGCTGTCACAGGAATTGTTGCTGTAATTTGAACTATTTTTGGAGGTTGGGGTACAGGCTCTTCAAATCACTTTCCCGAGATTGTTTCAAGAGTAGTGGCAAATAGGGATTCCTCTAGCCAGCGGTGTGTCCAGGCTAAGATAACTAGGGGTATTGAAATGAGGGGGTTTGGGGCAAAGCCCCCAGGAAAATCCTTGAGGATACGCCTTCTTGTTTGTCTCAGAACGCCTCTCCCAGTATCGTTCTATTCTTGGAAACCTAAAACCTTCTAACCGTACCAAGACTTTACCCAACCATCGTCTCCTTGCTTTTCAAAATCTCAAGGACCATCTCTTGACAGATCTGCCTACCCCCCCCCCTCCCCCCCCCCTCCGTAGGTACCAATTTTATTGCGTTTCGAGTGAATCTCAATGATCACCTTTTTGAAAAGTGGGGGGTCCGGACCCCCCATTCTAACCCTTGGGTACGCCACTGATGGCGCCCAAAATAGAATGAAACCCCAACAAAATTGGCGCGCAAAATGCTCAGCGATTCTTGTCGCGACGAGGGCGATTTGGTTTTCAGTTCGCCCCGATGTGAGAAAAATGTGTTTACATGACACTTTAATGCCGGCATGAACTTTCACGCCGGCATGAACTTTCACGCCGGCATGAAAAAGCGACATGAAACTTTCATGCCGCCGGCATGAGTTTCATGTCGCCCCTCGCCCCGACATCATGTAAACACAACAGTAGGTCAGACTAGCAGTTAGCACCCGATATGAAACTCGTGCCGGCATGAGTTTCATATCGGGTCTCATGTAAAGGGCCTCTTAGTCTGGGCGATGTGATTGGCTCAATTCTTGGAGGTTTGTTTACCCTATTCTAACCGGGTAAATTTTTATCGATTTTCTACGTTTTTCGCCCCCCCCCCCTAATTATCTCCGCAACTATAACAGCTTTGAGTATGAGATATATATTGATGAGATTTGAGAAGAATTAAATAAATTAGAGCCATTTTAGTGATTTTCTTTGTGACCTGTCTCCAAATAAGGGCATCTGGTGGTCACGTGGTTAAACAATAGGCATTGAAATTTTAATTTTTTGGTTACCAATTAAATTTTTTTTAAAGTCAAGAAGTTTCAGCACTATATGAAGTGTCATTACCGCCAAAATTACAAGGTGATATTTAGAAGTTCAATTTGAAATCAAAATGTCTAAATGAAGATGCATTCATGCAATCAAAACGCAGATATTGAATTTAATTCGACAAACCAAAATCAATTTGTACATTTTAAAATGCATTCATTGAAAATAAATGAAGTTCTAAGATGCAAGTGATAAACGAAATCCCGATATGATATGCATTACGAANTTTGATATTTTTGATGCAATCATTGCTGTTCTTTCAGTAGAGCTCAAGAACTATTTATAGGTTCAAATCATAGCTTTATGCTTTATATACAAGTCCAGAAAAAATTATTTTGATACCTCAATTACTTTTAATGTAATCCTTATTGCCATAGAACAACTATTCGCCTTTTGTATTCAATTATTATGGTTACCATGGCAACAGGAAGCAATTTTGAATGTTTGTTCTAAATATTTTCTGATACTTATCAATAATATGGTAACAGAACCAAAGTTATACTAACAGGGAAAATTTTTTTGCTCTGAGGGGGTTTCCCCCTTAAGTATCAGCCAATCAATATTTGAAAGCTTGAAGCTGCGTAGCGTTTTCGATAATGCGAAGGAGTACTTCATGAACAGCGTGACTTAGCTAGAAAAGTTGATTTTCTTTTTGAAATTATCGAAGTTTTGTGAACAAGAATTCCACTTCAAACATTGATTTTCATCCAAATAATCACACAAGATCATATGAAATAAAATCAGAAGTTCTCTGCTACTTCTAAAGCCAGCTGACTGAGGTAAGATAATTACTTCTGTGCCTTCGTGATTGCCTCTTGGATGCGCATGTTTTTAGGGAAGCAATCTTCAACATGGTGGAATCAAAGATGGCCCAACATGGCGGACTCAGCCAAAGAGATTATTTTCGTATTTCATGACTGAAATCAAACGAAATGCCTCTTATTGCAGCATAAACTTTTAAAAAAATACTTAATGAAGTGTCCTCAAGTGTTCTTTAGTCGTTGTGTGGTGAATTTAACTTATTTTATTCGTTTTTTCCATCTTCAACCTTGTTGTTGTCTTCATGATGGCGGTGCGGGAAGACGGGTGCCATCTTTGTTTGATGTTGTTCATGCACACATGCGTTGATTTGAGAGCCCTCCTATGGCCTTCAAACAGTTTTTTAGAGTTAAAAAGTTGCAAGAAGACTAAAAAATGTACAGAAATCGTTCTTTTAGGTTTTTTAAAACTTTTTATCTGAATTATTGCGAAATCAAAATAACAAAGTGAGAATCGAACAGTTCGTGGATTCACCATTTCACTTCGATTCGTAGCTTGTTCACATGGCCAAACGCCTTTCATACAAAGTGTCGTTTTTTACGCTGTATATTCAGATCTTTCCACTTACAATTGTTAATGGCATGGATCAGCATTTTCCTGCCTTTTTAAGCCATTTCTTATCTACAAGAAGCTGCTCATCAGAAACTGCAGGGTAATTTTCTAATTAGTATCATCATATCATATATTTATTTACAGTAGGCTTATAAAATGGAATAACTAATTTACAGCTAATTAAGGCCTACAATTTACAGTTAATATGATTTACAACTTAATAAGATAAAACCATCAGAATGAAAAATGTATATTACAATAGAATAGACAACCAACATCTATATATATCCTGTTAGAAACCCAACTTTTGGGATGTATAATTTCCAGAGCCTACAGTTGCATTTATCGCCATTCCAGCATCTAGTTTGTTTTTTGAAAATAGGAAGGCTGTTTTATTTTTTATTTCTTGCGGTAAAAGCTGCCACCGTTTATTTCCAAGGTAAGTAATGGACTCAACTCCAAAGGATGTGGTTTGTACCTTCGGGAGTTGAGCGTTATTGCCATGCCTTGGATTGTAGCTAATATTTGGCTGCATAAATATGTCCTTCATAAATGGTGGATTCAAATCGCATTTCATTTTAAATCAACTGTAGGTTTCTTAGATGGATTGGCAAAGAATTAGTCTGCTCCAAGAGAAAACCAAAATCATTCCCGTAGTCTTTGTATGCAATGCGCACAGGGCCGATACCAGCCATGAATTCATAGGGGGCAAAGAACCAAACTTTTCCGAAGACAAAAGCAACAACAACAACAGCAACAACGCAGGTTGTAGGAACATACTTTCAAATCATGCGTTAAAGGGAATGTAAGCATACATAAGCCTTTGATAAAATAGCCATGCAAAGACAATGTACTTTGACACGCGCTGCACCATATTTGGGTAACTCATCAACGGCAACAGGAAATACTGATATCTGATTGGCTAGAATTTAACCGCAAGTGGCTTGAGCCACTTTTATATGCTTACATTCCCTTTAAATGACTGATGTACTCCTTCAATTACGGTGGCCCACAACTGTCACGTACAATTAAAGAAGGACTTACACAATTAAAAAAGAAATCGCATTAATAAAAAAGAAACATACAATTAAAAAGCCAAATGCACACTTAAAAAAGGAAGTGCACAATTAAAGAAAGCCACGGCAAAATAAAGAAAGCCACGGCAAATTAAAGAAAGCCACGGCACATTAAAGAAAGCCACGGCACATTAAAGAAAGCAACGGCAAATTCAAGAAAGCCACGGCAAATTCAAGAAAGCCACTGCAAATTAAAAAGCATAACAGTAAATTAGAGAGGCTAGCGGCAAAAAGAGGTAACAGCAAATTAAAAGATTGGATAGATCAACCAAAATGGCCTAATCGAGGTGACTGTGCACAAATCTCCCAAGATATTGGCAAAATGCATTGTGCAAATTGTGGGACGATAGCATCTGATTCTGCTCACTTTTGTTAGGGAGCGGTCATAAAGTATCTACCAGGGGGGGTGGAGGGTATTCGCAGGGGCCATCAAATTTTTTTGCTGCTTAATCATGGGCTGCAAGATTTTTTAGCATTTGAGTTATGGGCCACCAAATTTTTTTGACAAATTGTGGGGAAAAATTCAGAACTACTTGCTATTGTTAGATAGAGTCCGGTAATGCCAAATTATGTGCTTCACCAAAAATAAATAAATCAGTAAACCCAAGAAAAACTTATTTAAAGTAAACTAAAAAACGGGCAGAAAGTAGCTGGGTATAGGTAGGGTGGGTAAGAATTTTTCCAAGAAATGCTGGAAGGTGACCAGGAGAGTCATTCTAAGCCAAAGTAAAGGTTGGCATTTAAAAAAATTTCCCATACGTGTTAAACATTGGATTGTGAGAAGCGTTCTAAGCAAAAGTAGAGGGTGTGTCCTCAAACATTTTCCTGGGGGCTTTGCCCCCAGACCCCCTCATTTGAATACCCCCAGTTGTCTAGTCCTGGCCACGCCACTGCTTTCATTCCCTGAAAGGGTGGCAGCAAACTGCTTGTTTTTTAGACTTCTCTACTGTATATATTCATTACGTAAGTGAAACCACAAACTGAATCTGCATTATAAAAAGGATCAAATCGAAAATGAGTTGTTTAGGGGTTTATGTGGGCCATTAAAAATTATTGGTATGAATTGAGGGGCTGCGAAAATTTTTGAGAACATTTTTAAAGGCCACGAATTTTTTTGGCCAAATTTTTTCATCCCACAATTTGCACAATGCATTTTGCCAATATCTTGAGAGATTTGTGCACAGTCACCTCGATTATGCCATTTTGGTTGATCTATCCAATCTTTTAATTTGCTGTTACCTCTTTTTGCTGCTAGCCTCTCTAATTTGCTGTTATGCTTTTTAATTGCCGTGGCTTTCTTGAATTTGCCGTGGCTTTCTTGAATTTGCCGTGGCTTTCTTTAATGTGCCGTGGCTTTCGTTAATGTGCCGTGGCTTTCTTTAATTTGCCATGGCTTTCTTTAATGTGCCGTGGCTTTCTTGAATTTGCCGTGGCTTTCTTTAATTGTGCACTTTCTTTTTTAAATGTGCATTTGGCTTTTTAATTGTATGTTTTCTTTTTTATTAATGCGATTTCTTTT
Source organism: Aurelia aurita (assembly GCA_004194415.1). NCBI lineage: Eukaryota > Metazoa > Cnidaria > Scyphozoa > Semaeostomeae > Ulmaridae > Aurelia > Aurelia aurita. Next base: position 1,085,071 of record REGM01000027.1, on the reverse strand, counting down.
TTAATTGTGCAAGTCCTTCTTTAATTGTACGTGACAGTTGTGGGCCACCGTATTCAATAACCAAAATTTGGAAACATTTTGCAATCCAACCTTGAATCCTTCAAATGTAGTGAATATGAAGCAAAAAGATACTGCAGATTCAAAATTCATGTCGTCATTTATCCTCGATCGTTAACAAATTCGTGTTCAACGCATCATTTCTCCGACAAAATCTTTTAAAGGTGGACCTGTAAATCACGAAAAAATTGGACAGAGTGAAATTTCCGACAAATGGCCTGCTGGGGGGCGCTCCGCCCCCGGCCCCCCACTGGCTTCGGCCCTGAATGCGCAATGCTCTTTCGTGAATATGATTTAATCTATGATTCGAAGTTCTACCATAGAACATCCAAGCAAGGGGACTTAGCTAAAATGAGATAAAAACAAACACTCTCACTAATTGCTGTAGTTTTTCAGTGTCCATGTAGCGTGAAATTCAGGCGAGAGTTTTTGGCCAGCCTTTTTACAAAGGGCCTTGACATGTTGCTTGAAAGAAAATGATTGATCAAAAGTTATGCCGAGAAGCTAAGTTGCCCGAGTTTTCATTGTAGTTCTTTAGGAAAAACGAAACATTGGGTGGCTCGGGCGGACGGTAGAAACACGATTGCAGTCTGGTACCTCCTTAGAAAGCTTTAACTGGTGAAAGGGTAGGAGGAACACTCTAGTGCTAATTTGGACAAACGGCTTCAATTTTAGGATAGGCCTACCTCAATTTTGTCATGTCTTTCTAGTCGCTGAGATGATATGAAAAGTTGCCAATAAATTGGTGAAATCGTAGCATTTCTTATTCATTGGAAGTAGAAAGCGTGGTTAAAAGGCTCATATTTCGAAAGACGAAGACCATCTGCAGCCGGATTTGACTGAAGAGCGTCTAAAATATATGTTCAAGCATTGATTTTTTAATGCAAAAACTTCCCACCTGAAGTCGCCCGAGTTTTCGTTTTTCCTATTAGAGCCAGAACAAAAACTCGGGCAACTCAGGTAAACTCAGAGATGTACAATATTCATTCTTCTTCAAGTTAATTGCAATATATATGACTTGTGTATATGAATTGCAAATGTAATTTAACGTTGTAGAGTGTTTGCTTTGGTTTAATGGCACTTATGCATTTTGCCCAAGTCGCCCGAGTTTTCATTTTTCTTTAGAGCCAGAACGACAACTCGGGCGACTTATGGTAAGTTCTAAAAAGGGTCTTAGCTTGAAAGGAAAAGGATATTTGTGACTTCCATGACCAAGGAGGGTCCAAATAATAGTATCAAACATTGTTTTAGCAGTGATAAATATTCGCCCGAGGGGCGCCCGAGTCTCTCGAGTCGCCCGAGTTTCCGACCTGGCCGCTGAATTAGTGCGTTTGCTAGCAACCTGCGAAGGGAGAAGTTGAGAAAATTTTGCTTTCTGTAAATAAATCTGAGCCTGCCATTGATTTTCCGAGGTTTTTGGTAGCCATTGATTCACCAGACAGGCAGTGCTGTAGAGCTGGGGGGGCTCAGCCCCCCTAGTTATTTTTTTTATTATTTTGGGGGGCTTTCACCCCCTAGTTATTTCAATAAGATTATAATTTTCTGTTGAAATGCTGTAAATATCTTTGTTCTTACAAGCTGTTTCTTATTAAAAACAGTACTGTATAACAAGAATAGCATTTCCACCACAAAAAAACAACGCCAGATAGAGTGAAAAAATTTATATCATTAGCGAAATGTTTCAAGCCGTTGTCAATCATGATCTTCATCGACTAGATATCTAAATATCATTATAATATATTCATCAATTAAATAGTGCACTTTTTATAATACACTCATTTTTTATAAGAAACTTGGCCGTAAACTTTGTAGTATAGGGTTTCTTAACTTTGTGCTCAATTCTTATAGTAAAAGTTTCTTGTACAGTTTCTTCATCTTTCATAAAATTGAATTTTACAATGTATCAAAATTCACCGAGAACTGCTTTGTGAAGCAAGAATTACAATAAAGAACCAAATCATAAACAATCAAAGGACCCTTGGGGGGACTCACGTGATTTTATTATTGAGAAGGTCGTAGGAGATATATCATTTTTAGAACATCTCATTACATAACAATGTTTTTCAGCTTTCAAAAACTACAATTGCTTCTAAAAACAAGAACAACTTTTATATAAAATGAAACCTTCAAGAAAAAGTTCATAAGCTGACTTGACAAGCCTTGAAAATGTTCTTTGAGGACGTTATTTAAACCTTCAAAAGCTGTAAAAAATGTCAATGAAAAAGTATGGGGAAGTTAGTTTCTAGCTAAAATCAAAGTACATATCTGAAAAGGCAGCATTCAAACTCTGTTCCATTGTTCCTGAGCTATGACGGAAAATCTATAGGGTTGCTTCTTAGGCGTACAAGGTGTCCTATTGCCCTCAACTCTGTATGTTCTTGCAATCAGATTCCGAGAAAGCCCGTCAATGTTAACATTGACGTCATTACTGTGTTCAGCAACAATGAGTCAATTAGAGGTGGTATTGATATTCCATATCCTTACTTGAATGCAAGCAACCATAAACACCCATTATCCTTTTTACCTCCACGTTAGCAAGGCTAGCTGGTGTAGTGGTTAAGGCGTTGAACTTCAGATCTGACGGCTGGAGTTCAAATCCCATTGAGAGCAACTTTTTTTATTTCTGACGATTTGTGTTTACATGTTTCCTTTTCCTCATTTGAGTCACTACAGTCACATCTAAGACCGTTTTAGATTTGAAAAAGCGTCCTTTATCTTTCTATAAAATGTTCAAAGTTTTACACAACTAACGATGAGGGGCTAATTCAGTCTAATCCTAGGTTTTTGTTGTTGTTAGGAAGCCGAAAAAGACCAAAAAAGGCCGAAAACATGTCACTGCTAAAGCAGTAAAAAAAGCATGAAAATGAAACTAATTTCTTTAAGAAACTTCATGACATCGTTTAAAAAGGTTTACGACAGCTTTTAAGTTTTAGAACACAAAGAAAAACGATAGAAAACGCAAGTTTCGAAAGGAGGAAAACTTGCAAATTTGATGGGCCTAAGTGGAAAAGAAGAAACTGTCCCCACAGCTTCCAAAATGAAATGGCTTGTTTTTCGACGGTTTTTGGAAATAACTGTGAAATAATACTTGGAATAGGTAAAGAAGATCGATTTACGTCGAATTTTACCTTGCCGCGGCCGTTTACTGCGCGAAAATCGGCCAAACGGCTCAAAAGTAGTGATTTTTTTTCATTCTTCGAAGGCTCGAGGCTCGGCAATAATGATACTCGAATATGAAATTAAATGATACCTGATATTGTGCACCCAAGAAACTGAACAGCCCATTGTGGTAAAATAAAGAATTTGTTTTGATCATTTGCATATTTACGTAATTACTTTTGAATTTGAATTGAAGTCAGTTAGCCATGACACAGACATAAAATCCTATTTGTTTAGCCTGTCCTTTCTCCCAATCAAGCAGAGCTTTCGAATAATTATTGCACTGGAGACAAGTAATATCGCAAGGCATGATCACAAGCTTTGTTTGTTCAAAAACAATCGACCAGACAATCGCTGTCTGTTTAAAAACAATACCCAATTAGACCACAGGAAACACGAAATTCTCCTCCCCCCCCCATCCCATAGACTCTACTTGTACTTGGTACCCGTGAGTCAAAAATGAGACTTTTTAGTATCATTTGGGTTGGCAATACATTTTCTGTTTAAAAAACTTTGCAACTCACAACCAAAATTGAAAAAGTGTCTTAACTTTGAATTGACCTCTGATCGTTTCTAGTGGAGTTTCTTGATTTTCTGGAAGAGGCTACTAAAATTTCTTATAAGAGGTTTCTTATAAAAACACTGAATGTAGGAGCATCCTCCGGCAATATAAAGGGCGAGGTCTCAAAAAATTTCCCCTCCTCAATTGTACTCGCTCCGCTCGCAGCCCCCCAATATGAAGTTTATTCCAACGGGCCTGCTACCTGAGCCCCCCTAGATATCGATCCAGCTCTACACCACTGCAGACAGGTCCTCATCAAGAATACAGCATAGATACGTGACTAAAGTGTATTGTTTAATCTTGATGTCACCTCTTCTGATGTCCAGTTTTTTCTGTTGGTGTGTTTATTTTTTCTACCAAAAAGTATCGATTTTGCTTTGTCCTCCGAAATGAATGCTTAGTTTGTTATCAACAAACCAATCGCAAAGAGAATTAAAATTTCCATTCATTTGCTTTTCTATTTCATTGACGTGATCGTCTCCAAATACAAGACAGGAGTATTTAAAACTTCTCAATAAGAGATCAAAGTCCAGTAACATCAATGGTCTCAAAGAGTCTGACACTGAAACTGTTCATAAAAAAAGACATTTCTAATGCAACAAACATTGCTCTATAGGTAAAGAACTTGTAAACAAAATAGATCCTGTCCCTAATCCTCTTCTAACAGGTGAACACGAAGTTAACAAAAATAAGGCTGAGTTCAACTTCAAGACTATTGAAATTAAAGTGATTAGAGCTGCTTTTGGCAAGATTAAAACTGCAAAGAGCTTTGGGATTGACAATATCTCTAGCTACTTTTTGAATCTTGCCTTGCTTCTCATCGAAAACTCTCTGGCTTCTTGTTGAATACTTCCATTGAAACTAGCCAGTTTCCAGATGCATGGAAGGTTGCTAGAGTTACTCCAATTTTTAAAGATGGAGGTAAGACTGAAAAGTCCAACTAATCGTCCAATATCAGTCTTACCTGTCATCTCAAGGCTCTTTGAAAAGCTTTGACCAGCTGTATCAGTATATGAAAGGAAATGGTCTTTTTTCTCCTGGCCAATCAGACATTTTGCACCTTCATCCTACGCTTACTTGTTTGCTTAAAAATACTGATGACTGGTACAGCGGGTTGGACCTTGGTCGCCTTGTGGTCGCCTGAATCCATTAAGATTTCCATTTTGGGAACAAAAATCTTGATACAACAAGTTGCAAAACGATAGCTGTCTTGTTGAAATTTTTACACTGTGAATAAGATGCTTGACTTATACTTAGATTGTTAAGTTTGGCCCACAACAAAGAAATAACGTTTTTGGGCGTGCTAATTTGACTGGAAACTAGAAAAAGTTTGTCTTTTAACTAGGAAGGGGAGGAGGTTCAGACCTTAATGGCTGGCCAAAATCTGTTAACAGGGACAACATCTTTTTGATGATCTCTTAGTGGGGCTGCACAAGCAAAACTTCCAAAAAACCACGACTTTCATTCCCTAATTCAGGCAAACAGTAGCAGATACATTGCGAGTGAAGATAGATTCTATAGGTTTGAACTCCGTAGAATTACCCAGTGCTATCAGATTTTTCATACCATCGACGATTTTGGAGATACAGCTGGATTCCAAGCCACAAGATTTAGATGCGTTTAGCCTTGCCCATTGCATGCTTACAAAATTATACCGGATGCGCCAAAAAAGTATCCACTTTTTACAGGCCACGATCAATCGTACATTGGACCGATCTTGAACATTTATGGCTTGTTCTTTAGCTAAAATCCAGAATTAGATTCCAGGATTTTTGTAAATGTTTAGTCTTCTGTTTCTTGAGAGCTATAAACATGTTTCTTAAAATGTTGAAATTCGTCCAGCTGATCGATAACTAATCGATTTCTAAATCCCCAAATCACCAATTACCACAAAAAAGTTTCCTCTTTGTCGTTTTCGGAAGCGAAAATTTTACGAAACTCGCTTATAGCTCAAGAAGCAGACGACTGCAAAATTTACAAAAATCATAGAATCTAATTCTGGATTTTAGCTAAAGATTAAGTCAGAAATCTTCAAAATTCTTTCAGTGTACTGTTTAACGTGGCCTGTCAAAAGCGGATAGTTTTTTGGCGTACCCAGGATGTCATGCGCGCTTTGTTTACTAAACTCTTGCACAGCCCCTTTAAGATCCATGTTTGGAATTTAAGATCCAAGAGTGGAATTTAAGAGCCATGATCAGAATTTAAGATCCAAATTTGGAATTAAAGATCTATGATCTCAAAGTTAAGGACAGTCAATACATACAAATTTTTAATTAAAAGAAACCGCTTAGTAAAACTATTTTTTTTATTGAAAATCTTAGATACACAAGTTAAAATAGTTACAAAACGTTTTGAGATTTGCTTCTTTGATCACAGGAGGCCCAACGTATACTGTAGTGGTGAGGGGGCCTTCGCATAAACTCGAACGCATGAATTGTCAAGATCTTATTTTACCTTTTTACCTTCGAATCTCTTGTTGGAAGTACTTACATATAGAGTTTTCTTGCCTCTGTTTCATATGACAGTCATTTCGTATTTTTGTGTCCTTGCTCTTAGCCAATCAAATACAGCGCCTCAAAAAAGGTAAACAAATCAGCAACTGTTTTCTTTTCACTCGCGTTACATCAATATTTATCGAAACATGCAATTTGACATATCACAATGTTTGCTAATTTATCAGGCAACATTCTTCGGTAACTTTCTGCTGGGATGTTTTATCAAAACTCAACTAATTCAGAGGCTAAAGCTCATGTAGTCGGCCGTATTTGTCTTTCTCCGTAGGCTCTGTAGCTACCTGTGAGCCCAAAATTCGAAATTCGAACGCGAAAACTCGACAATCTTCATCGCAGAAGTCTTCATCTACTCCCCTTATTTGCTGATAAACTTACGTTGCGTGACACTTCAAGGGCGATTTCATGCTTCAAAATCAACATGTTGATTTTTAAATCATTGCGTTGTCTTTGCTTGAACCAGTTTGCATTCCAAAAACTGCACATGTCTACTGAATGTTATAGACCCATGGTTCAAGAACTCTGATGAGGGGGAAATAAACTTGAGCATATTTCTCGATCTTAAAAAAGCATTCGATACCGTAGACCATAAAATATTATTGTCGAAGCTACGGGAGTACGGTGCCGAGGGTACTTCCCACAGCTGGTTCAGTTCCTATCTGACCAAAAGGGAGCAGTTCTGTTATTTTGATGGATCTAGTTCTAGCAAAAGCAACGTTGAGTGTGGTATTCCGCAGGGCTCGTGTTTGGGACCCTTGCTTTTCATACTATACATTAAAGGACAATTCCGGGGTGTATAAAAGTAATGTCAAAAAACAACCTTACCAACTCCTGACGAAGAATTGCGACTTNTCAGTTCCTATCTGACCAAAAGGGAGCAGTTCTGTTATTTTGATGGATCTAGTTCTAGCAAAAGCAACGTTGAGTGTGGTATTCCGCAGGGCTCGTGTTTGGGACCCTTGCTTTTCATACTATACATTAAAGGACAATTCCGGGGTGTATAAAAGTAATGTCAAAAAACAACCTTACCAACTCCTGACGAAGAATTGCGACTTTTTTCCACATTTAGGCATCCGTAACGGCTGCCAATGTGTCAAACGTTTTCCATAAGTTAGGCCCAAGCTCGTCGCCATTTTGGAAGAGTTCACGATGAGGAGTGTAGCCTCGCTTTAGATGCAAGACGGTGATGTCAGAGCTTACGAGATTTGCAGGGAGAATTTTCTGACAGCCTCGTTTGCGTTCAATATGACGTAGGCTCGCACTGACCTTCTGTTCAATGACATAGGCTCGCACTGACCTTCAGATTATAATACGCAATTTCCAAGAGAAAAGACGTAAACAAGTTTTAAAAAAAGTACGATACACCATTCATAACAGTATAATCTTTCATTTTATGATGAATCATACCAACCCCGGAATTGTCCTTTAATGATGTCCAAAACTGTCTGGAAAACATGATCCCAAATATGTATGCCGATGATACAAGTGTAAATATCGCCTCAGAAAACCTGAATGAACTTCTAACAGACTTGAAAAACGAGCCGGAAAATATATCGAATTGGATGAGGATTAATAAACTTAGTTTGAATGCCAGCAAAAGTAAATACATGGTTATACGCCACAGGCGACAACTTAGTAGGGTACGTAATGATTTGCCTGATCTTGTCCTCAATAATGAAGTTATCAAAAGGGTTGACAAGACAAAATATTTAGGAATCAACAGCGAAGAAAGCCTTAATTGGAAAGAGGAGTACAAAACTATCTAAAGCAAGCTGAAAGGGGGCCTGAGCTCCTTTAGAAAGCTGAAAACCATCCTTCCTCAAAGGAAACTTGACACAGTTTCTAAAGCTCTCTTTGAAAGCCATCTTCGCTATGGCAACATTGTTTGGAGTACTCTTTCCAACACCAAACTAGCCCAACTGCAACGATTGCAAACGAGGGCAAAGAAGCTAATAGAAGATGCCAAGTATAAAGACGTATGGACTTGTAAATGGCTCACTGTAAAGTCTTTGTTCTCCTTTTCCCAAGGAGTCATGAAATATACAATTTCGCATGACCTCCGTCCCGAAAATCTTCGGCATAATTTCATTGAAAGATCCCAGATTTCAGAGTTGAGAACCAGAAATCGTGGAGATCTGCAAATTCCAAAAGTTAATATTAGAATATGCAAAGCGTAGTTTCTACTTCTCTGGTGTCAAAAACTGGAATGATATCCCTGACAACATTCGAGAGAAAGAATCAATCGCTCGTTTTAAAACAGGTTTTAGAGAGTATCTTTTAAACCTTTGAACGGGTCAAATAATTTTCGTGGCTTTTGGGTTTGAAGTTATAATCCAAGCGCTACAGTCAGTGGTCCGGTGTTTATACCGGCCGTTGATTACATCCAGTGATTATGACGGTGAATGGTACATAAAGCGAATATCCAATTACAAAATTTTCAAATATGATGTGAAAGCTTCTTTGTTGAGTGCCCTTTGTTGAGACAGATATTTAAAGCCACATTCTTCTCTATTGAAATGTGAAAATGTCTAATTATCAATTCAATTCATAGATTTGTTGCAACCAATAATAGCCAGCCAAGCCTCTGCCGCTAAATGCCATGTACAAATGATCTCCATATAGACTCCATCATGACTGACTTTCCAATACGACCCTCAAGCCATGACAAACTGCCCATGACCACGAAGACACGAGACGCGATTTGCCCGCTACCCGATAAACTGCACTTCGTACTGTGTACTCCGTGAGTCAAAAATTTGATCGGTTATGGGTATGGCCGCATTAAGTTTGTTCGGGGCTCTCGGCTCAAAGCCGATGGGGGCCCCTTTAACAACACCTAAAAAATTTTTGTATCACATGCATGGTATCCTGTTCCGTATTAGCATCTGCATTTTTATGGAAAAGGGCATATAGAATCAGTCATAACCAAACAATTTAACACCGCCAGTCGGAATGGGAGTCTGGGGGATTAGCCCCGGGAGAAATTTTTGAAACGACGCCCTTAGATCGTTGGAAAACGCCTCTCTCCTGAAAATATGCCAATTAATAGAGCAAAAGATTGCGATTGAAGGAAGGATTCCTCATGAAATTGTGAAAATAGAACATTTAAAAATCATTTAGAAATGAATTGTATTGTTAAGTAATCTATTAATCGTGCATGGTTTTATTTGCTAATTTTCAAAATTTACTCGGAGGGCCCCAGCCCAGTGGGCCCATAGGTAAATGCGTCATTGGTTATGGGGTGGTTTGCATCGGTTATATTCATATTTTACCGAAATAGGAGATAAAGAAAATAGAAGATACAGAAATACATTTTTCTGTTGTGTTTCTTGATATGCTTTTTATTTTTTTAGAATAACGTATTGTAAGAATGTAATTTTCAACTATTTTTATGTTGTTGCGCAAAAGGTTTAACTTGTTTTATGGTAGCAAAGAAGATCTAGCCTAAAACATGACACAAGTGAACACAGATGAATACAGATGAACACAGGTCTGAATGAGTAACACAAGTTGGGACACCAATTAACACAGGTCGCAAGAATATTAACAGCTTAAGAAGTAAAAAGATCAAAAATTAATTTTTAATAGGCGAGCAAAGATTTCGTGTTTTTGCATCATTTTATCGCAAGATAATATGTCAAATTTGTTTTCGAAGTCAGCCATTCTATGTCCATTTTGCATTACGCGTCTTATTTATCATTTGTATACATGTCACTGCGCAGGCGAATAACGATCATGGATTTTACTAGAAATGTTGGATGAAATGTTGGATGCGTTTGGCCCCCCTCATAAACATCGCTGAACTTTCAATTTTTTTGGAAGTAAGTATTGGATGAAATGCTGGATGCGTTTGACCTAGGCTTAATATGTAAAAAAAACTGACCAACGGGGCTGCATGACAGACAGCAGTGTGTTTACAATTACATGGAACAATTTTCCTACTTTTCCGCCTTACTGTAATGACTTCAACACGTTTTAGCACGTGTTATCCATTAGGGAGAATGAAATCGTCCAGAATAATGTTGGTTAAGCTCTGCTAGATTACACTTTCATCCTCCCTGAGGCATCACACAGGCTAATGCACGTCAAAGCTACTGCTGTAAGGCAGACATATCGGGAAAATTTTGTCGTGATTTTAGGCCTGTTTTGAAGCTTTCTTAAAGGGGGCTTTCTCAATAAAATCCCTCATAATTTCGGAACGGAGTGGCTGGTTTCAGTCAGGTAAATTTTATAATCGATTTGAACATGTCCACCATTAAATGGTATAATTCCCAATATTATCGTCTTGATATCCAGGGAGCAATGGCCTTTCAAACGGGGATTGTTTTTATGACTTACCCAGTAGTAATTAGAAAGTTGAGTTGGAGGTAACATGTATTGTAAATTTTTATCTGAATGTTAAAAAATCATGAAAATTTCTAAGTTTACAAATCACACAAATTTTTTTTGTACTTTCCTATCAAAGATCAAATTAATTTTTGGGATCATTTCCATTTTATTACTAAGGGAAACTGAGTGGTTAAACTGCAAAACAAACAGTGGTTGAAGCAAAAATTCAATTTCGTGATCACCTCTTGCAGTTTCAGACCATACATCAAAACCAGGTTTCTCTCAAAAGCAGCACTTTAATTCGAAGCTTGACACCATCATATATTTTTAAGATCGACAACATAATGAAGTTTTGGTGATTTTCAAGAAGTTTCACTATTTTTAATTCAACTATTCACGCTTTGGTGTTAATCCTTAAATATTTTCAACAAACAACATTAGTTTAGAAGGAATCACCCTATTATTTCACTAATTTGTCAGAGTCTCTCATTCGTGCAGTGTCAAAATGCCTCGCTTGAAAAATAGCAGAAGACCAGCAAAAAAGAAGAAGGCAAAAGCAAAATTAATGGTTGCCATGGTATCAAAGACATCCTTGCGAAGTCAAAAGAAGAAGGAAACCGACAAGGAAGCTGAAACTGAGGCTCAAAGTGAAGGTGAGACAATCAAGCTTAGACCAAAGAGAGCAAAACCAGCGAAGCGCCTTATTGAAGAAGAGTCCCAAAAACCTGAGCCTCGAAAGAAAAAAGCTGCAAAGAAGCCTGCCAGCAAGGGGAAAAAGAAAGCAGCCAAGTCTCCTGCAAAAGTAAAGGCTGGAAAACGGAAAATTAAAGTTGAAGAAGGTTTGTAGCTGTATTTAATGTTTTAATTGGAGACAGCAAATTGTTAGTGTTTCGTTTTATCATAAAAATGTCCAGTGTTCTGGAGGTAACGTAAGTAATCAGCGATTTTTTACCCAAAATTGTCTCATAGATAGTTCTTATACAAGAGTGATGCAACGTCTTATGAATGAACATTTTACTACACAGTACAGTAACTCTCCGAAGACTGTTATTTTTTCTTTTAAAATGTTTTTTTCTTTCCTTTCTTTGACTTTTCTTGGACGTTGTGTTAGGAATGGCCTGTACTGTATATGCGAAAACTTTGTGAAAAGACTCGTGTTGAGAATATGTGTTTAATATGCCCTTCGAACACGATAGGTTTTCCTTGATTTGTGTGTGACTGTGTTTCAGTATATGTGCGCATCTTTTTAACGCTGCGCACAATACATTGGTAGCACAGAAAAGCTTTACTTTGTTTTGTAGAGAGATTTCAGTTCTCTCCTGCAATCTTTACATTATTCCTACCAGAATTGACTTACATTGACTTTGCAGTTTTCTGAATTCAAAAGACGATACCTGTCAAGTATGGGCTGTTTATAATTTGCTTATTTCAATTCGACGTTTTCAGACCAAAAAGCTTTCGGTAGGTTCAGTTATATTTTATGTTGTCAAGGGGTGTATCAATAAGGTTTGTTGAATATACTACAGACTACAAGAATTGACGCCAGCAGTAGGCAATGTTGGTACCTGAGTTCTTGTCTGACTTCCAAACAGTTTTCCCGACGATCGAGTACGAGTTTTGTTTCGAAGTTTCGTCAAATTCTATTCCATAAATTGTTTGGTTGAACGAAAACTATTTAGAGAGGCACAAGACTTTCTTCTAATATCTTCAAAGTTTTTTTCGTACAATATTGAAAGTACCTGGTGACCTAGGAAAGGTGAGTTGAGAGAATTTCTTATATAAAATAAAGTCAGCCAAGGAGTGATTCAGACGTAGTTTGGTAGCTAGATTCTCAGCCTATACTGCAATCTTTTGTTCGGTCTTTTTATTGATATCGGAAATTGGCGAAAATAGGGATTTAGTGACTAACAGTATGATCAATACGAGATAATAAGGGACACTCTTCCCTTGCCCGCTCCTCGACCAATCAAATTCGTTATCGTGTTCCCTGCCCTGAAGATCGGGTAGTAACACTATGGTATTGTTTGCATATTCTCGGATAATATGCTCATCGTGTCATAGCTCAATCGATCCCCAATTTTTGATGACTTTCTATCAGTTTTAAATCTGCCTAGATTCGCTAAATCCGCTTTATCGCCAATTTGCAAAATTGATAAAAATAACGAATATTAGATGCGTGTAGCCCAGTCCCTTTTAAATTTTCATGCACCTCTGCCGACGACAACAACAAAAATAATGTACTATAGAACATGTAGTGAATAAATTGTTCGTCGTAGTTCTTCCTCGTGAGAGTTTTAATTTCAATAGATTCACCCATATCCTTGCTTAAGAATTTAATTTGGGGGTTATCCGGTACTTATGTTTAAAAAATTGAACAGAAGCTTGAGAACCACTCCATTCTGGTAGCCTGTAGGAAATGCCACGCAGCCGTTTCATTGCCCACCCACTAGCTACCTCAAATTTTCTCATTGCCTTTTCTACTTCTTCTTCCGTTCTCTCTGTTCTTTCCGCAGTCTTGTGGAACAATGTATAGGACAGGAAATTTGGTATTTCAATGGCAGTCACCAACCTTACAGAAGCAATTTGTGGCAGGCAATGCGGGCCGGTATGCTGACCTCCCAATGCCCTGCGATATGTCAGTTTGATCGAGGTTTGATCAATTTAGAAAAATCCTACAAGGTGTGCCTCGATGATGATAAACAATGAACTTCTCTTTTGGAGTCAAACCTTCCTTGAGGGATGCTTTCCAATCTTCTATTCCTGAGTGTAATTAATGGCCATGTAGACTAGTCTTTTAGCTAGTAAACAATGTTTGAAGCATCGTTGCCTGTGGTGTGTTTTATTCCCTAAACAAGTTTTGTAGGCTCACTTGTTTTGGTCACCCGGTATAACCCTTAACCTCTTGTAGATGCAGAAGTTCCTGTGACTAAACAGCCGAAGGTCCAAGATGTGGAAGAAATGGGTGCCGAATTCCATGGACTTGATGATTTTGATCATTTAGAACCACAGGCTGATGTTGAAATGCTCGTAGTTACAACTCCTTCGCGGCAGAAGCCAAAGACTGTCCCTAAGAATAAACCAAAGAAAAAAAGTGCAATGCATGTAACACGTGACCAAGCAGCTCAGATCATCATTGATCATGCTCATGGAAGCTTGACGAAACAAGATTCAGATGATGATGATGAGGATGTCCATGATGAAGATGATGACGACATTGATGACAGTCTCTTCTTTGGTATTCCATCAGAAAGGTAATCTTTGGTATTTCAGTAGCAGATGACCCACGAAAGCATTCGTTTTGATTCACTACATAAAATCAACCAACGAGGTGGTAAAAAAGATTAAAACGTCAAACTGTGGCAAATATTAACTTTCATGGTCACAATTTCTTTAATTTTTAACTGGCAGAAAGTTGTTCAAATATAGAGATAACAAGGGCATTCTTGTCACAATAAACACTAGCATCAGCTACTTTGATTTACAAGATTTATTTAGCTGACTTAGGCAGACTCACCAATGTAAACAAGGCAAACCGCAAAAGTTGCTGTGAAAGCAGGCAGACTCATTTTCGCTTGCACAATGACTGAGTACCTACCTTCCTCTCATTGAAACTTTGCGGTCTCCTTTGTTTACAATCGTGGCTTGCCCAGCCTGTCGTTTTGTACTGGCCAGTCAATCGGAATCTTCACTTTTTACAGAGATCTCAAACGAGACGATGAACAGTTCCTTCAAAATTCTCTGAGAAACATCAGATCGATGTCAATTTACAATTTCCTTATTCCCGTGAGGCGATAGTTACATTTTTTGCAACTTTCAGTGTATTGCTGTTATAGTCTCCTGCTATGCCGTTAGAAAGCGATAAGTTCTTCCTGGGACCAAAGGGAATTTCCTACATCCATTGGACACCCTGACTTCGTGCTTGCTTTCGGCATGATAATAAAAAGGAGGCCGTTCCTTGTCTCTTGAAAATTAAATTGATCGATATGTCCTTTTGGTCAATCCTCACTGCTATTTTAAAATGTTGAAAAAAATATTAAAAATACGCATCTTATCCATGACTTGTTAAAGAGAATCAACGGAGATCAAATTCTCGCATAAGGGGTGGTCTGGGTAGTCTATGATTAGCCTATTGTATTTGAGGATCTCGACACAGGCATGGACATTTTGTAGCTAAAGAAACAAATGGCATGTGGAAGCGTTTCCTGTGTCCTATTTTCAGATGTCTCCACTTAGCTCCGTACGTTCAAGCTAGGTGCACATGTTCCACCCTCCACTGAGTACGGAAAGCCAGTTTTTAGGAATTTTTCCCTCAAGAACTGTATTAATTACTCAGGAACCATTCGGTATTTTGAAATTCGTTAAAAAGCACGACGTTACTAACGTTCTTTGTGGAAATCAAAAGATAACATTTCATTATTTTGACAGTTTTGCAGAAATCGTATTTTAAAAATAGTTCATTGGTTTCAGAAACGTTATAATTGCTCAGACGCTAACCCGAAGAATTTTCCCAAAAAGCGTTGCCACAGGCACTATTTGTCCATTGACCCATAAACCAAACAAGAAGATGAAAGCTTGGCTAAATTTTTCATTATAATATTCTCAAATTTGGTAGCTTACTCGATTATGGCTAAGCAAATTCCAAGGAATTGGTAAAGCGTTTTCAGGTATGTTTGAAATGGTCTGCATTCCTTCGAGAATCAAAATGTGAGGCTATCTTCTTCTTGGAAACTTGAATTTTAAAAGTCACGTCTCAAATTTATGCAAAAGAGCCAGCCAAAAACTGCATGCTCTCGCTAGAATATCTCCGTTCTTGGATCCTGATAAACTGCGTCTCCTAATGAACAGCTTCGTAAAGTCTCAGTTTAGCTACTGCCCCTTAATTTGGATGTTCCATGACAGGGGTCTCAATGCAAAAGTGAATAAAATCTAAGAAAGAGCACTCAGAATTGTGTATAAAAACAGTCGTGCGGACTACAAAACTTTGCTGAAATTAGATAATGCAGTATTCGTTCACCAACGCAATCTACAGTACTTGATGATAGAAATATACAAAACCAAAAGTAACCTAAATCGTAGTTTCATGAGTGAGATTTTTGAGGCAAGAGATGTACAATATGATTTGCGAAATAAGAATACTCTTGGCATTCCAAATGCCAGGACAACTTCTTATGGCTTAGAAATAGAGATGTTTGGGTCAAAAGCTGTGGCAAACATTACCTCACAGTATCAGAGAGTCCCAATCATTGACAGCTTTTAAGAAAGAATTAAGAACCCACAAGGTAGAGTGTGACTGTAGATTGTGTAAAGTATTTATTTCTGGCTTAGGTTTCATTTAACCTGTTCTTACTTTATGATCCTTTTGATACATTGTAACATATACTTTATGATATTTCTGATAGTGGCATAAATTAGCTTTTACGCAGCTATTAGAGTTGTACGCCAACTCTAAACAAATTATTTATTATTATTATTATTATTATTATTATCAATGATGCAAATCTCAGACATATTTGTCTGGAAAGGTCTTTGTTCTTATTGTCCTTGAGAGCGGGTAACAACAAGTCACCAAGGTTCTCAAAGTTCCTTCTCCTCCTGTGTCTCTAAAGGGACAAAACTTTTCGCAATATCCTTGCCGTTCCCAGCAGTGCTGTTTTCTGAATAACTTCCATTGCAATCTTCACCTCCAACTTCTGCATGTGTCTTTCAAACTTGTCTGAAATGACTCCCAATGCTCCAATCACTACAGGTATCACTGCAACTTTATTCATTTGCCATACATGTCCTACTTCTTCTCTCAACATTTGGTACTTTTCGATCTTCTCGAGTTCCTTTTCCTTCACTCTTGAATCTCCTGGCACAGCAATATCGATTATTTTCACTTCTTTGTTCTTCTTGTCCACCAACACAATATCTGGTCGCCTTGCCTCAATAATTCTATCACACTGAATGGTAAAATCCCACAAGAGCTTGAAATTCTCATTTTCAATAACTGCTTCAGGTTGCTGTTGATACCATTTATCTGCTCTTTCAAAGCCGCCTTTACTGCAAAGTTGCCAATGAACATATCGTGCCACATTATCATGCCTTCTCTTGTACTCCCTTTGTGCTAATTTTCCGCATTCACTAACCAGATGACTAATTGTTTCTCCTTTTTCGCCGCACATTCTGCACAGTGGAGATTCAGCATTCTTATCAATGTGGAACTTTGTGTAATTCGTTCTTAAAGCTTGTTCTTGAGCACTGCATATCAGTGCTTCTGTACATCCCTTCAAATCTCCCTTTGCGATCCATTGCCATGACTTATCCCAATTCACTCCTTCCTTGTCCCTCACAAACTGTCCATGCATCACCTTCTGTTTCCATTCATCTTCCCTTTGCTGGTTTTTAAACTT
>REGM01000027.1:1031535-1052259 GCA_004194415.1 Aurelia aurita | reverse complement strand
AAACGCTCGCGTGATTTCGTTGGCGCGAGCGATTGCTCAGATAAAGATTCATAAGAATGTTGATTCCTGGGAAAAGCAAGATACACAGAACCTCTATATTGTTAATATCAAATAGGGATGAATCATTCAAACATTCCCCATGTTAGTTGTGTTCAATTATGGTAAGCGCGTACCATCGTTTTTTTTAGTGTCTCGTCTAAACCGATGCCAGGCACGATTTCCGAACGGATCGCAACAAATTCTTAACAATCCTACTTTTTAGCTTTACTTAGCTCACTTTAGGGCTGATAATATATTTATTCCAATATCAAGTTTCTATTGAATCTTCAATTAACTGTTTTCCGGAAGAAGATATTTGCCTGAGCTATCATCATTTCCTGTATTCTGATTACCGTCGTCTGAATGCTCCATAATTGCCAGCTTAGGTCAAGTCCATTAATCTTATTTCCAACAAGATAGCGGAAAATTTGTTCATTGAACAACGAAGATTTTTATAGTTTACAATTTATAAGAAATTGTTGAGAGCGACTTTCCCAAAAATTAGCCGTTTTGCGAGAGTGATAAAAAGATCGCGTGATCATGTTTGATCGCTCGCTCGCGTGAAACGAAAAGGCCTGCCACTCAGTTACAATAAATGCCTTAAAATGGATGAAGTACACATTATACAGAAAAATAGAATTCATATTTAAAAAAGAATGATAAAAATTAACTTTTTTTTTTAGATTTCACTTGAAACTACGAGAAGTCCCTTGTACTCTTTGTGACAAGATGTTCATTGACGAAGCTGCCTCGAGAAAACATTTAAAAACAGTACACTTCAAAGTGAAAAACTTCCACTGCCCCCATTGTGATAAGTCTTTCTCGCAACGAAATAAATTAACGTACCATGTGCGAACTCATTCAGGTAAGATATGATTTTGCAAGTTTTATATTTGGTAAAATTTCTTCATGAATGACCTTCTAGCTTCTTGTTTTCGTTGTACAGTAAAATAAACTTGAGGAAAACTGAGGAGCTGCACGGAGTGGTTATAAATGGACGTAATGTGAACAACATCAGATATACAGATGATACAGTTTTGATTGATGAAACGGAAGATGATCTCCAAGATATTAAGATAAAGTTATAGAAGAGAGTGAGTCTTTGGGTTTTTCACTGAATACGAAGAAAATATACTCGATGACGGTATCAAGGAAGTATATCCTATTAGCATGTATGATTACAGCAAATGGAATGGAGATAAAACATGTTGACAAATTCAACTATCTTGGAAGTTTTTTAACAGCTGACGGCAAATCTAATTGTGAAATAAAGCGAAGGATTGCATTAAGTAAAGAGGCTTTCAAGAAAAAGAAATCTCTTTTAACAAGTTGAAAAATCAATATGTCAACGAGACAGAATCTTGAGTTGTTACATCTGGTCTGTCCTTTTATACTGACATGAGACATGGGGCATCTCATCTGCTATGCAAAAACCCTTGGAGGCAACGGAAATGTGGCTTCTAAGAAGAATGTTTAAGATCTCATTGACAAATGAGAGGGTGCTAACGGCTGCTAATGTTGAACGCAAGTTGCTACAAACCATTAAGACCGGAAAATTACATTCTTAGGACATGTTACGTGGAGAAAAAGAATAGAAAATCTATGACGAGCTAGGAAAATTGAAGGTAAAAGAGTAAGAGGAAGACAGAGAATGACATATTTGAACAGCATCAAAGAATGGACCAATGCATCAAATGGAAATGACCTGATTCACACACGTGAAGATCGAGAAGCATGGAAAGGCATGACCGTCAACACCCTCGCCCATGACACATAAAGAGGAAGATGCTTCTTTCGGTTCCATCTGGTCATTAGGGAATTTATTATCCGCGCCCAGACACAGTGAGCCAGAAAAACGGCATGGGAGAAATTGCAAAACATGAATTTCTGAAAACAGAATTGATTCATGCCCATATGATCAAACACACCCTAAAGGTTCGTGAACTACAAACATTTTCAAACTTGGGTCAGCAGATAGCCAAGTCATTGGTTTTTTAAGTTAGGCCTAATTCAGTGAGTTCGGTTTTTTACATCAATAACTATTTTACATAAGGGATTCTATTTATGATAAATTTACACTCCGTGCTGATCTCCCTGTGTCATCTTTAGAGGCCTTATGCATGGAAATCAAGCCTGTGCAAGCCGCCTCTTTCTTCATTTTGGCCTGGTATCGGCCCCCTGATTCATCTCCCGAAAAAAATTTCAATGAAATTGAGGAAAACTTACAATTTTTAGACAACGAGAACAAAGAAATCATTCTTTTGGGTGATGCCAATTGCGATATCTTGCCTAATTTCAAGAAAGGGGATAGTGCTGATGCTGGTGCTAACCTTCCTACGCACTCATCGATATTGCTAGAAATGTATGGTCTTTTTGGATGTCAGCAGCTAATTGACCGAGGTACCAGGGAAACTTTGATATCAAACACCCTCATAGATCATATTGCGACTACAAATAAGTCAAATATGGTCACGTCTGGGGTGCATGAAAAAAGCATCAGTGATCACTATATGGTGTACTGTGTTAGAAAGTTTTGTGGTGCATCTAAAAGGCAGCATAAGCAAATTTCGACAAGGCAACTTAAAAGTTTTAACTCGGTTGACTTCATAAACGACCTGTTTTCAATTGACTGGAATGGCATTATTACAAATAGTTATTATGTTAATCGTTGAGCAGTGGACCACTTCGTTTTCACTGATTCTTGAAAAACATGCGCCACTTCGCGACAGGTTACATGTCTCAGAAAAGTTATGTCCTTGGCTCACGAAGGATCTTGAGCTTATGTCTGCTACTAGAGATGAGCTGAAGGAACAAGCGGTTTGTTCAAACTCTAAAATTTGGATGCAATGTCAGCGGCAAATGCGTGACAAGGTTAACAAGCTTAAAACTGAGTCCAAGCGTGACTATTTTTCAAACAAGATTGCTTAGCATAATGGAAACCTTAAAAACACATGGAAGACAATTAATCTTGTTCTATACAAAAATTCAAAGCCACGCAAGTCGCATCGCTTGACATTGATGGAAAGCAGGTCTGTAATAATAAAGCCAATGCTGAATCGATGAATGATTTTTTCTGCAATATTGGCAAAACCCTCGGTGAAAAACTGCAACAAACAGAAAACACCCTTCTTGAAAGCAGGTTTTCTGTTAACGATCATAATTTGCAGTTTAAATTTCAAACTGTAAATATTACTCTGGTGGAAACGGTCTTTAGAAAATTCAAAAAGTCCTTGGGTTTTGGCATTATGGGCTTGCCAGTCGTTTCTTGATGTCATCGGTGAATCACTTTGCGACATTCACAACCTTCTATAGCAACTGGCCTATTCCCAGATTGTTGGAAAATTGCTAAAATTGCCCCCATTTTTAAGGGTGGTCAATCAGGTGATCAATTTCATTCATTTTCATTTTTAATTCTTTAAACACGGTTGCCCCGTCAGTCAAGAAAGACTGCTTTTCAGGGTGCCATGCAAAAATCTTACAAATTAAAGGATTATAAATAAGAAGTAAAATCCTACTCTAATTACAATAATAAGCAATACTAAATTAAAAGAGAAAATAAATAAACTACTTTAAGGCGTCTTTAAACTCTTTGAAAGAGGATGCCTGCTTGACCTCCGAATCCAAGAGGTTTCAAACTCCAGCACCACGATATGAGAATGCTCGCTGACCATTACTTGTTTTCATTAGTGGGACTTGGAGAACAGTTGCAGTATTTCTTAAATTTTTCACATTACATAATCGAATTATAGGCCGATTTTAGTGCCCTCTTTCCTGTCTAGGTATCCAAAAATTGGTTTATAACCAGCGTTATAAATATCTAGATAAAAACAAGCTCGTCTATTATAAATAGTCTGGGTTTTGGTCATTACACTCCGCTATCATTTGTCTGTTAAAGTGTACAAATGACTGGTATGTTAATATGGACAAGGTAGATTCACTGCTACAGTATTTATTGACTTGAAAAAGGCCTTCGAAACTGTAGATCACGAAATTCTACTTTGAAAGTTAGAAAGATATGGAGTGACTCTTGAACAGACCTGGTTTTCTTCTTATCTGAAAAACAGGCAGCAGCTTTGTAGTTTAAATGGGGTAACCTCAAATATAGATGAAATCAAGTGTGGAGTTCCTCAAGGCTCCTGCTTCGGTCCCCTTTTATTCTTTATATACCTGAATGATCTGCCGTGTTCTCTTAAAAACGGCCAAATAGCAATGTATGCCGATGATACCAGTATATCATATTCTTCTAAGGATATGGACGAGCTTGATGAAACCCTTAACAGAGTATTAGACTCCTTGAAGCAGTGGCTTCAAGGTTACAAGCTATCTCTGAATGTTTTTTTATATATATATTATTAAATCTGAAAACACAACATTTGCAATACATTGTACCATCCATAGCCAAAAAAGACACAGGGTCACCGAGTTCTGGCTATGATGAATGGTACTTACAATTTTCAACTTTGAATGAACTTCAACAAAAGAAAGAAAAGTAAGAGAAATTGGTTTAAATTAAAGAAGCTAAAGTGTGTCTCAAAATAGATGTCAGAAGATTCCACAGAACAAGAATAGATCTCTCTCGCAATGACACCAGCTCCGATACACATCCTGGAATTCCCCAGCCTGGCGCGACGCGAAGCCAAACCCCAAAGCCCGCACCGCCCCCAGCAATGGGCGGAACAGTTCTGCCCATACAAAACTATTCCACCCACCCCCAGGAGCAGCGCACGCCCCGGGACCCAGCCCCACACCACACCGATGACGACGACACCCCAGGACACACTCCAAAGGACCGATGCCACTGCGAAAAAGGCCTATTCTACAGATTTGTAATCAAAATTCAGACTATGAATGTATTCAAAATACAAGCAATGGTTATAGGCTCTTTGCCTAATATCAAAAATATATCTGAAAAAATCAGTACTGGCCCCGTTCTTCGCCATCGGTGACTCGCATATTGATGCTGAAGATAATGCTAAATACTTAGGATGGGAGTACAACTTGAGAAACATCTTGTATGGGATGAGCATACTAAAACTTTACGTTCGAAGGTATCTCGCTCTTTAGGGTTCTTAAAATATGCTAAGAAATTGCTTCCAAAAAAAGACCCTTAGACAAATGTATAGAGGTATTGTTGAGCCGTACTTCCGCTACTGTTGCTCTGTGTGTGGTAGCTGTGGAGACTCGCGCCTTTTAATGCTACAAAAGTTGCAAGATCGTGCTGCGAGAATAGTTACCAACAGTAGCTATGATGCACCAGCAGCAAACTTGATAAAAGAGCTCAAATGGCCGACAATCCAAGAAATAATGAAGCATGAGAGACGGCTACCATGGTTTGCAAATCAATAAATGGTCTTGCGCCCACGTACCTCTCATCCCTATTCACGAGAAACTCGACTCGGGGGATTGTAAAGTTAAGAAATTGTGAGACTGACTTGCTTGCTCCACGAATAAAAACGAGCAATGGCCAAAAAGCATTTTGTTCCGTAGATCAACGATCTGGAATAATTATAACATGAGGTCAAGCTAGCCCCCTCTTTGCATACTTTTAAATGTAGACCACGCTGTAAATAGCTGATTTTAATTTGTCATTTTATTCTAATTTAGCGTTGTAAGTATTTATTTTTTAATCAACATTGTAATTAGGTTTTAATAAGCAACGGCCCCTTGAAAAGCACCCTTTCTTTCACCGTGTATAAATAATTTCAAACGACTGAAATGAATTCTCTCTTTAATTCTTGTCTTCCAACTTAAAGTGTATCAGAAACGTAAATAGTTTTAAACACAAAATGAAAGATTGGTTTTCGTAAAACTGCAAAAAAATAGTATTAGCCCATATTTTCTTGTGAACTCAAAGACATCGTAAATGTTCGTAACTAATTTGTCTATTAATTTCTACGTATAAGAGAGGCCATTATGGAAACATTATGGAAACATTGTAACTATTCTTATTCTTCGTACAAGTCGTATTTTTATTGAAATTACTGTTATACCATTATGGAAACAAGGTCTTTTTGACGTTTTTGATGCTATCCCTGCCATCTCAACTCAGGGGTGTGTTATTGGGGTTCCTTTTTATTTTTATTTTTGTATTATAGATAGGGTGTCTATTTTTGTAACATCGGTCGAGACCTTAGTAAGAAAATTCCCGCCACACAGAACCCGCTTCTTGAGGGCAAATATTCCGTAAATCCAGAAGGAACACGGTTTCACTTTGAACCTGTAAATTCACACCAGGTCGCAAGTGTCTTGGGGAAATTCAAAACATGTATGGGTTTTGGCACTGACTGCATAGCTAATCATTTTTTGAAGATCGTTCTCCCAGTTATTCCTGACTCCCTTTGTGATATATTTAATCTGTCTATTGCTACAGGAGTTTTTCTAGATTCGTGGAAAATTGCTAGGGTTGCCCCTATTTTCAAAAGTGGTCAAACTGATGATCGTTCTAATTACAGACCTATATCTGTTCTCCCTCTCCTGCCGAGAATTTTTGAAAAAATGATCTTCAACCAACTCTATAAGTACTTGGACACAAAAAAACACTTGTTTTCTAAACAATCCGGTTTTAGACCCATGTACTCCGTTGTAACAAGTCTTCTGTCCTGCACTAACGACTGGTATATAAATATGGGTACTGGGAAATACACTGCATTGGTGTTTATCGACCTAAAGAAAGCGTTTGATACCGTAGATCATGATATTCTGGTAAAAAAGATGCAGAAATACGGAGTTTCTGGTATCGAGCATGCCTGGTTTACATCATATTTCCAAGACAGACGGCAGTTATGCAAGGTCAATGGTGTTTCGTCACGAATAGAAGAAATACATTGTGGTGTTCCACGGGGATCTTCTCTTGGGCCTCTTCTTTTTATAGTTTATATCAATGACCTTTCATTTTGCCTGGAGAACTGCCTCTCCTTTTCTCCAAGGAGTGTCAACGATCTGAACGTGACGCTTAACAAAGAACGTGACGCTTATCATTGAATGTCCTGAAGACACAGGCGATGGTTATTGGATCTCGCCCTAACCTTAAAAAGATTTCGACAAAACTAGTGGAACCTTTTCCTTTTCTATTGGTGGCTCCGAAGTCGAAATGGTTGATAAAGTCAAATATCTAGGGATGCAAATTGATAAACATTTAGCTTGGGATGAACATACCCACTTTGTACGATCTAAGGTTTCTCGTGCTATTGGATTTCTTAAATATGCCAATAAGCTACTACCAAAAGACAATCTCTGTAAAATTTATCGTGGCATCGTTGAACCTGCTCAGTCTGGGGGGGCATGTGGGGGGACCAGGTTGCAGGTGCTGCAGAAACTTCAAAACCGTGCAGCTAGAATTGTGACCAACAGCAGTTATGATTCTTCTGCTAGTGCCTTGATAAAAAGTCTGAATTGGCCTACTGTAGCGGATATGATAAAAACGGAAACAGCTTGCATGGTTTACAACTCGATAAATGACCTTGCTCCAGATTACCTGTCAGAAACGTTTTCCAAAAATTCGACATGCAGTATGAAAAATTTGAGAAACACCGCAACTGACCTCCAAGTCCCACTAATGAAAACATGTAATGGTCAGCGAGCATTCTCATATCGTGGTGCTGGAGTTTGGAACCTCTTGGATTCGAAAGTCAAGCAGGCATCCTCTTTCAAAGCATTTAAAGATGCTTTAAAATAATTTATTATGTTACCTATTTATCTTTTATTTATTATTGTAATTAGAATAGGGTTTTACTTTATATGACTTAATTTTTGTAAGATTTTATGCACGACCCCCTGAAAAGCAGTCTTTCTTGACTGACGGGGTAACCGTGGTTAAAGAATTTAAAATGAATGAATGAATGAATGAATGAATGAATGAATGAATGAATGAATGAATGAATGAATGAATGAATGAATGAATGAATGAATGAATGAATGAATGAATGAATGAATGAATGAATGGTATATTCTTAGTGTATTTTTAACTTCGTTGCAATTATTAAAATTTCGTTGTGATTTTTTGTCTTAATATACCATTTTATCCTGTGCCTTCGTAAGATGACGAATGATATCTTACTTACTTACTTGGGAACTTGGCTCGGATCCCATTTCTATGGACATTTATATGTAGGAAAAGTTGTTACATCAATCAACACGCCAATACGTTATCTCTTTCAGGAGAAAAGCCTTTTTGTTGCCCAGAATGTGGAAGAGCCTTCTCCTTGCTTTGGAATCTGAAGACGCATCTGCGTACTCACACTGGAGAAAAGCCTTATTGTTGTGATGTATGTGGTCGAAAGTTTACTCAGAAACAGAACATGACGTCACATATGACAACACACAAGAAGCCGAAGCTTGCAAGAAGTGGCAATTTATATGTTACATATACTAGCAGTGCTGATAATTTAGATTACTTTTCAGTATCTGATCTACGGCAGGCTGGAAAAGCAACAATGGTGAGTAAACGTTTCTTTTGGAACATACTATGATCCAATGCGAGGGCATGTTCAGTTCCATGGCGAGGGCATGTTTAGTTCATGTGTAATGATGCTTCGTCAGAGGGGTTTTTTGTAACATTTGGGCGTTAGTAAATGTATGCATTAAATTGAAAATATTGATAAAGAACAAAAATGGTCCATTGTTGCAGCTCTTTCAACCTTCTACGGCTGCTACTTGACCTCTGCTTGCAAGCATAAAATACATCATGCGTAGAACACAGAAGCTTACCTTACTTTCATTGGTTCCAGGTTGATATTCCTAAACATCGAAGTTTGTATCATATCTAATCCTTAATCTGTCCCTGTTTAATAGTCCTCCCCTCGCATAGCCCTCTCTCTGAACTTATATTATCTCTCTATTTTCTGCAATCTACATTCTTTATCCATTTATAAGCCCGAACTTAAAAAAAAACTTCCACTTCTTTTCGTATCTTAATGCATCTCTTTTTCTTATTTCAAAAAGCCCAAAATGTTTTGGAGATGTAGTTTCTCTTGCTGAAAGCTTCAAATCGGCAAAATTGTTTTTATTTGGTAGCTCTACCAAATTAAGTAGCTCTCACGAAAGGCTCACGGAAAACGATGATATTAGTTTTTTGTCAGTTGTGCTACTGTTCCTTCAATTTCAAAGAGTAATGCAGCGAGTCATGTAGCATTAGAACACCAATGAAAGTTAGAAATCGGTGCTTCTGGCAAGAATTACAGGTCCTCGTGAATTACATGCATCATAACTAGCTTTTTTCAAGATTGTTGTAGATGGTCCTTTGGGCAAAGCTTCGTTACTGCTAAACGTACTTGGCCCCTCTTGTTACAATTGAGAAAAGAAAAGAATTTTTAAAATTTGTAGAATATTGAAATGTTCTTGAATTCTTTAATTAGTGACAATTTTTCGCGGGACACGTTATACTTTACCAATCATTGGTCTTGTCATTTTGGTTTGTTACGTAAGTTATGTTTCCTCCCATAGGTAACAAGTGAAGAAAGTTGCAACAATTTTCATCAAAACAGAGTAACACAAGCAGGCCATTACTTGATTGACCAAATCGGAAATATAACACCCACAGTTTCATCAAGTGCAGCCAGTGGCATTGCCTCCATTTCACAAGGCAGTGACCCAGAAAATGGACTTGGCTTGCTATCTTCTGTTGCTCGAAAAGGTGAGTGTCTTTGGAATACACTTTCAAACTAGTGGCTGAGAAATTTGTTTACTTCCATCGAGCGCACATTTCAAAGGAAAATTTCTTATGAAATTTGCTTGAGATAAATCTCTTGATCGCAAATCAAAGCATGTGTAAAAGAAATGAACTATTAGCTCTTTCGTTACAAAGAAACAATGCAATCAACTGTTAATCTGTGTGGTTTTATGACTTTTAGGATTTGAGTGATAAAATAAATTTTTAGTAGGAAGGAAAATTTCCTGTGGCCTAACAACTACTGGGAGAATTTTGTTGGAGTGCTCTTCCCGTGCTCCCACACTTTCCCGCGCTCCCACACTTATTGATAACACAACGCCATTATCCCATTTTATTTTTACTCATTACAATAAATTTTCTGTCTACTGTCCATTGGTGAAACTTGCTTGCGTTCTTCTTGAGGGAGGGGGGGTTATACCAACGACTTTAGAGGGACTGTTAATTGCCGAAACAAACGTTGATAGTGAATAGAAGAGAATAAAATAGTCTTCTCTGGTTTGTTTACCCTCTCCGG
Organism: Aurelia aurita; assembly: GCA_004194415.1. Classification (NCBI taxonomy): domain Eukaryota; kingdom Metazoa; phylum Cnidaria; class Scyphozoa; order Semaeostomeae; family Ulmaridae; genus Aurelia; species Aurelia aurita. The sequence goes on along the minus strand of REGM01000027.1, from coordinate 1,042,039 downwards.
ATAGACCTCCTTTGAACGTCAAAGTTCCTCAAACTTTTAGCCAAGTGGGCTAAATTTCATCTTTGCACTAGGTGGGCCTAAGTTTATTGCCTTCGAAGTTCTATCGAGAAGTAAAGCAAAACTGAAAGACGTTCGAAATGTTTCGCACAGATCAGAGGAAAGTTTACTTCATTTCAAAATTTCGAAGAATTGTCCGCGAGATCCGCGTTATTCAGTTCCTCCTAGGCGAAGTTGAATAAAGCGGACCCTTCGATACCGGGAACCAAAATAACGAGGTCTGCGGCGGGGTCCGCGTTATTCACCTGGCCCAGTAGAACATTAAGTTTTTTCTAAAGTTTGACCTTAGTTTTTCCAAATAGTTGAAACAACTTCTATATCTTGAAATTGGTCATGAAAATTAAAAGACTGGAACAAAGTTGAAACCTCAGGCATCAATTGTGCTGTACTAAATTTAGTATATAAAAGGAATGGCAACAAGTAGAATCAAATTAAGGGGCAAAGAAATTTTGCATTTGATGATACCATTACTAAAAGCATAAATGTCAATAAAGTTATATATGTGTTGCGCATTCACCAGGAAATTCCTCGCAGCCAGCCTTGGCTGTTTGTGTCGTATTTTAATAAGCAAACATCCATTACGATTCCAATGGCTAGGGTAGCTTTGAGTTCTCTAGGAATCTAAATGAAAATAATTTTTGTAATTAAGTTACATATAGTTGGTTTCTGTTGCTTTAGTTGCTTATCAATTCAAAATTTCAAAATTTTAGTTGCTTATCAATTCAAAATTTAGTTGCTTATCAATTCAAAATTCTGTTGCTATTAGTATAGGTAAATGTTACTTGTCTTCTGTGCATCATCAAACTTGTAAAATAACAAATTCATCTCATAGGGAAAATTGTGTCATTGCAAGGTCAAAATCTAGCATCTAACGGTGATAATGGTCTGAGTTAGAGTGTTATCCTTCACTACATTTTGAATTAGGAAGCATTGCCAGAAGAATTGAATCTTTTAGCTTGAGAGGCATAAATGACTTCGACCAGCAGCCCTTTGCTTCTGCCAACACCGTACACAAAGAGCTTTGTTAGGCCCATCGCGTGTTGATCGAAATGAGGACCCAGGCTCACATAACATTAATAAGATTACTAGGCAATGCTGCATGAAATCGTGATGAAATCGTTAACAGTCTCGCCCGCTATTCTACATTATCTATTAAAGAATGCACTAAAATAAACTTACCATTTGCTACGATACTGCTAGAAAGTCACTTCGACACAGCGACCATCAGGCCTAATGTTTCGCGATGGCTAGCCACCTCAACTGGTGAATCTTCAGCTAACAAGGCCAATAGCGCATGTTAAAAGACTCAAAAACCAACCATCGAGTGTCCAAGGCTCTTTTTCCATGAAGTATTATTGTACTGATGCAGTTGATGTCGAAAAACTGCCTCTGAAAACCTTTGAAGCCTCCTTACTTCGGGAAGTTTTTGTTTTCATGATGTTCTTTTCAGACTGACAAACTTATGACGTAAAGACACAACACCCGTCCTAGACCTCCGAACCATTTTTTGGAGCCAAACTCGGAATTTTGAGAGCTTCTTATATCGCTCACAGCAACTACTCGAAGATGTCATCGATATATTCGTGATCAGCTACCTCAAATTCGTAAAATACCGGGTGTCCCAAATAAAGTGTAACAGATTTGATCATGGCTAGCGATGCCAATTTAGCTCCAATCAATTCGCAATAAGTTTTAAGCTAATCCTGAAAAGTTAACTTGGACATAGTTACCTTGTTTAGTGATATTGGTGTTTCCAAAGTTGAAAAATTATTCTTGAAAGTTCAATTTGACGTTCCAACCAGAGCTTTGGCGTTCTGGCCTAAGCAAATTCCTGAGGCACAGCGAAATTAAGAATCAAAATTAAAGAAACATTAAGAACTGCATAATAGGTGAGCTCTAGCAAATAGGCTAAATTGGCAAAGCTCTGGTTTGGACGTGAAGGCGAATTTAAACTTTCAAGATTATTATTTCAACTTTGGAAGCACAAATATCACTCAGCAAGGTATCTATTTTCAAGTTAACTTAACAAGATTAGCTTAAAACTTATTGCGAATTGATTGGAGCTAAATTGTCATTGCTAGCCGTGGTCAAATCTGTTACCTTTTATTTGGAACGCCCGGTAGAGCAGGGTGGAAAAAATAGCGGACCACGGCACCAATGGTCCCAGAAATTTTTTCAGCTCTCCAGAAAGAAAGAAAGGAGGAGAGAAAAGAAGTAAGGAAAATAGATAAAGGAAGAAAAGCGAGAAAGAAAGGGGAAAGTGACAATTAAACGTTAAGTCAAAACCCAAAATGTTCTCTTTGCATTTCAAACTAAATCTTTTAAACATTTCATGAATTTCATAGAAACACTTCAATCAATTTAGGTTATCTCCAGACCAAGGAATTTTCAAGACACTGTTTATAACTTGGGAAGTAGCCAGCCGAAAAATCAACAAAATTCGCCAATCACATTAAACGCAACAAATTTCGGACGAATAAACTTCGGACAAAGTATTTTCGGCAAAATAATTTCGGACATTTTTTCATAGAATTTCGGATGTTGTTAGAAAAAATTTCGGACCACCAAGAAAAACGGTGTATCTACGGTTTTCTGTGCTTGTTTTATGAAAAAAAATTTATGATTTTACTGATCATGCTTAATTTGAATTTTTTCAATTTTTTGAATTTTGTCGCGAATTGTCATTGATTATATTGTTGAGGATTATGAGAATGATTGCTAAAGTAAATTTAGTTGAAACACTATAATAATGTTTCACGATGTAGCTTTCCTAACATATTCCTTTTCTAAGCAAATTGTTTCGTTAACAAAACATTACCTTATCAAACGGTAAAAATGATTTCTTGTAATTATTTTACTGCAAAAAATTTGGATACTAAATATTTCATACCACTAAAATGTCGGACATTAATATTTTCGGACGGTTGAAATATCTGAATTTTTTGCGTTAAATGTATCATTTATGATTGTGAGTAAAAATTAATAATCAATCTTCAAAATCTGTTCAATGTATTACATATCATGACAAGTCAACTAATAGATCTGGTTCTCACAGGAAATTTTTTTCCAAGACTTTTTTGGTCCCAGAAATTGAAATACTTCCCTACGGTAGAGATACCTCTCTTACGTTATAACAACATCTTGCAATGTGAAAACATCGTAATACGAAAAATATGTATTTTAGATACTTATTCTTAGTACCACTGTTCGATTAGCGCAGTTATTTTGAGAAAAATCACAGCTATCCAAAGTAAGCTTATTGGTACCCATTGCGTGATGGAGTCAAACCATTTGCTAGATAGATATTTATCGTGAATTTGGCTCCAAGCCCTGCAATTTTAAAGAACAAGGCGTCAGCATCTAAGTTAGAATTTGTGAAATAGCTATTACAGTTCCTTCTGTTCGCATTGCCCCTTAATGTTTGATCGGTTGCGGGAATATTATTTTGGACACCCGGCATTATTTAAGCCGCTTCGTTGGCTTTATTTGAACTGTGGCATATTGATGATACCGAGTGAAGTCAACTAATCAAATTTATATATGTTTAAATTCTGTTATTAGGTGACGGCAGCCATGAATATAGCAGTGACAATGTCGAAGTCGATGGAATCGTAGACCAAGCACATCTGGCACACGGAAACAACCCTGCAATTGATCAAGTCGTTGAGGTTCTCGTCCAGCCTCAAGGTGGCCATGGGGACACTACAATTTCCTTGACCACATCAGAAGTTGCGCCAGGTGAGCATGAGACTTATGTAAGTGCCAGCAATGCAATTGAAGGCACAGATGTGTTTGAAAACAGAGATGCAACTGGCCTTGTTACAGCGAGCTCGTCAGATCTTCAACAGCAAGCTATGGGTGCACACAATGTTATACCAATCGGCAATGCCAACTTATCAGGGCTTGCTAATATTCTACAAAACCCAGAGGTATTGGCTGCTATTAATGCTGCTGCAGCATCCAATAAATTCATCGTGATCGGGCCAGTTGGGATGCTGTCAGGCTCAACTGCTGGAGCGACCAACACAGTATCAATCGCCACTGCATATTCTGGCTCAGGAGGTGTCAATCCAACTGGCTCTGACAGTGAGGTGGCTGTAAGCTTCAGTTCTTCAGAAGCCGTAGCAAGTATTGCAAATGTACCTACTTCCATGGGACATGATACGCTTATGCAGATTTCTGCTGTCAGTCAAATGGAACCTGGGCTTACTGCATCATGTGATGTGGAGATGATTGCTGCTGATACATCCCAGGATTCTGCATTTCGTATTGCAAATATCAGTTCCGACGATACTGGCAGCATTGTACAGAGCAGTGTTTCAAGTGGCAGCAGCGGTATGTTTCACTCATCAGAATCACATCCAATAAGCAATGATCTGCCAAGTAACAGCCTAAATGACAACACTAATGATGTGGTGGTCCAGGGTGTTTCCGGTGACGTAGCAGATTCGCAAGTCGTTTCGAGTCAAGGTGGGACAAGTACTCATCGTAATGCCGAGGGAGAAGTCAGCAGCTCTGCAGGTGCCAAAAGCAAAGGAAGAGAAATTGTAATGGTGGAGATTACAAATGGCGACTCTGAGAACAGTGTTGTTCAAAGCTCGAATGGAGTATCGTCGGGACCAAGCGTTGTATCTGGTGTTCAAGAGAATGGCTTTGTATTTCCTAATTCTTCATCTTTTTCTTCAAATGAAGGACTTGTCACTCAGTCCAATAGCAAGTCCTCGGGAAGTTTTATCAACAGTGCAGGTGGGGCAATATACTATGCTGTGCAGCAAGGTTGCAATGAAGTTTTGGTGTCGGCTGCTCAACCTAGTGGTAATTCTTTGGTCAATTCAGGAAATGAGCCAGCACAGCAGTTTATTGTTACTATGGAGGATCAGCTGGTTTCTTCTAGTGCTTCCACAACAGCCTTGGCTAGCACAAGTTTAATTACGTCGAGTGAGATATCTGGAACTGGACAGTCCATGGTAATGGTTACTGCCGATGGCCAAAGTTACTTTACTGCCATGAATCTGCCTGACGATCTTACAGAAGATGGTCCACATCAAATAATTCTCACTCCGGCAGGGCAGAATGACCTTGCTGTTCAACCATCTGCACAGATAGACTCTATTGTTGACATGGTTCAAAGTCAGTCAACCTCCAATGCGTCCGGTTTCCGAGAGCGTACAACAGGAAGTGACTTCCGAGAACAACCAAGTGGGAGTAGTGCCGAGCCTTGTCAAGCTACTGACATAAAGGAAGGACACGTCATGGATCTAGGAGACTTCACAGTGACTGATTCTACAGCAAGGGTTTATGCTAATTCTAGTACTGCCAGTGGGCCAGTTGTAGATTTTTCAGAGGTGTCTGAATCAGAGTCTCGCCTTGAAGTATCTGGATCACATGCTCTCAGTGCAGACTCGATGCAACCTAACGCAGCACATGCAGTATCTGCAGAATCAATTGTTGATTCACAAATTGATTCAAATGTAGACTCTCCGCATGTTTTTCCTGCAGAGGCATCAGTTGAAGAAGAAGCACCCGATACCTACTCTCAAGCATCAATGGGTAATGGCTATGCCGCACAGCAGTCTGCATATGAAGACGAAACGAGCGTTACTGCTGCGTCATCTAATGTCAATGCCGATTCGTTCGTATCAGGGACAGAAAACTTCGTATCGAGTAACTTGCAAAGCAATGGCCCGTCAGAGCTTCAGAGAACTGGAGTTACATCATCCAATTTTGATGACAATAATGCCGAGTCCACAACTGTTTCTGACAACTTATCTCAAATCGAGAATATTGAAGGTGATCACAGTGACTCACAGGTTACTACATCCTTGCAAATATAGTTGCGATTATGTTATAACCGGAAGATATGTTCGCTTATCATTTTACCAAAAGTTGGAAGAGACAACTGCAGTCGAAATTCGCTATTGTGACACCAGAAGTTACGTCACGGTTATAGGCAATTAATGTATCATTTTTTGTGTAAATAGGTTTTTTGGTAAAAGTAACTTCGATCGTACGAGTTTTAAATTGCAAACCTGTCGCCACGGTTTCTTCTATACGGGACGAACAAAGAACAATTCCAAGCAACTTGAACCTTCTTTCAAGCCTTATTGCCTTCCAATTCTGTACTTTTACCATAATTTTGGAATTCCGGTTTTGAATATCCGCATGCAGTTAATTCAATCGCTGCTGGAAAGCTGTAGATCTTATTATGTTGTCTGGTTGTAATAAGCAAATGAAATAAGTCATTTTTGTAAGTCTATGCACTTCCATGGTAGATTACCACCTTTTGAAAGGAATGCCTAAACAAACTTCGCGATGGAAACATCTTCTTTTTTCTTTTGTCAGGCTGATTTTTCAGATTGTACAAAGAGTAGTGAATGCAAAGTTTATTTCAAATGCTTCTTTTGAAACGAGAGGAGAAGCTAATGAAGCTTGAACTTCCTACAAAATAAGCCCTTACATAGGTGATTTATAAAATGCACTTTTCCGTACGAAATCAGGGACCCCTTTAAAATTGATGAAGCTAACTAGCATACCCATTAGAAGTTATTTTATCCCTATTTCTATATTAGAGAGGTATTAAAAAAACATGCAATATCTTCTACCAAATGCAATCCAAAGTCTATGTCAAATACCAAATAAATAATAATGTATAATGATGATACATTATTTGCTGGCACCTTTGTTGTACTCAGAGTTATTTGACTGCAGGCAAATTTTCCTGATCATTTGCTAGCAGGCACAGAATATTTTTAATGAGGCTTGCCGAAGAGTAAAACTGTATTGTATCCAAACATTTCTAACGCTAAATTCTGTTCTGTGGAAGAGTTAGCTGCCGTACACAATTTAATAAAAGCATTTTCGTCCTTTTCAGTGTTCATGTTTTCAGTTATCGTGTATTTTTCATTTCAGAAGGGATTTGTTTGTTTATTCTGTCAGTTATCGGTTATCGGTGTTAAGACGATATATATTATCGTAAATCTGCTCATCTACCAATTTAAATGAAGCAGAGATTATTCCACTTACATTCGGTCATTCATGTCACGGCAGATTTTGTTTGGAACAGACCTAATATTGACCTAATGGACTACGGTTTGTTTGCACCCGATTCAAGTCAAGTGATTAATCTCTCGATAAAACACCTTCTCGTTTCTTTAACATATTTCGTGCCATGAAAACTTGAGCCACGAATTCAAAAAGTAGAATAATACTCAAATTTCCCAAGAGTATAATCATATGATTTGAAATGAGTGTAAACAATCTTAGCCAATAGGGGTCTATCCTTTCTCAGAATGCTTGAACAAGGCAAGAAATGTTGGCCAAATTTGTTCAATTTTCACTTACAGAATGTTGACCATGGTAGGATAATCTCCTTGAGAGTAAATTTTGTTAAGCAACAGAGCCATTTGCTAAATATTTTTATATGGTCACAGAAAATCGTCAGTTTTGATAGATGAGTGAATAGAATATGCTAGCAGCTTGATGTTTAAGTCTTCTTGTCAAAAATGTGTGAAGCAGCACCAACAACTTGAATTCCTTCGTTGTTTGGTTCCAGGTTCACGCCCGACAACACCTTCCTCGAGGAATTCAGCCTCGTTTTGACGCCCCTATACAAATGTATAGGAAAATGGCCGGAAGTGAATATTTTCGACGACTTTGAACGTTTCTTGCAGGAACGCGATATTACTTGTCTATTTTACTTCAATTTCAAAAGGTGGAGAATTTATCTAAGAAATTTTTGAAACTAAAATTGTTATTTCTGAAGAGTGCATTGTCTCATTTTAACAAGAGAGGTTCCTGTCCTCAACACCCTACTTTCATAACGATGTAGCCCCCCCCCTCCCCATGTAACCATTCCCCTCCCCCACTGTAATGATGTTTAGCATGTTGTTCTGTGTTTTCAGTGTTGCAACAGTACAGAGTTACGTATGATATTAACTTTGAAGAGTATGCGCACGTTCATCATGTTTAGAAAGAGCTTTCAAATAAATATACAGAATATGTTGTTATTACCATTAAATGCATTTCTCTTTCTTGGATCCTGCCACTTTCTTGGATCTAGTCTAAAACACCACACAGGTGAACACAGATGAACACAGGTCAGGATGTGGAAATTAGTAAGAACAAGTATGAAAATAAGTCGCAAGTCTTCCAGAAAACATACAGGCGTAGAATGAATAAAGAAATGAATGAATAGATGAATCTCAAGAAAGTGGGAAAGTTTCTTATTGCATACCAAGACAACATAACTATTTAAAAATCTCTGTTTTAAACTATTTGCAATTTACCAGCAAATATCTTGAGTAGGAAATCTCTAGCCTTCAAATGGTAATAAATTTTATCAGATGAAAATATCGGATTCGATTTTCGTTTTAAATGCATGTTTTATTCTGCATGTAATACGAAACAATGCAACTTGAAAAGTCATTAGACGTGGAGACGGCTTTTCATTCTGAATGATGATGCGTGCACAACTCACAATGACTGTTTTCCAGATTTATTAATAACTTTCTGTCTTATATATCATAACTTTCTAAATAATCCAGGGCATCTTTTAACATTACAAATAGTGGGCCATTGGCCCAGTAGGCCCTCTTCCTGGCCCAGTAGTAAAGCAATAATCTTCATTATTGGCCCACTTGTTTGGGCCCCTTTCTCTAATGTTATTAAAGAAATCAGGGAGAGCATCTTTAAAACCAGAGTCAGTAAACCATTTTATGCATGTATCGCTTAATGGGAAAGGGACTGCATTTTACGACCCAAGACCTGCAGTTTCCGAATTCTGAAAGTGACTGGGAGAGTCGTTCTAAGCCAATGTAAAGGTTGCCATTTAAAAAAATTTTGCTAGCCAAACTATCACAGAATTGTCAAGGTTTGGTACTAATTGGGGGCAAGCAAAGACAAAGTAAAGGCGTTTGCGCAGAAATTTTCCTGCAGGTGGTGATTCGTAGAAAACTGCTGTTAAAAAACGTCGAATTCCAATTTGGCACTGGTACAGATGGCATAGAGATTGGCGTTGTAAGCCAAAGAAAAATGTTCAAAAATACTATTTTAGCAATAGTGTTCTAAGCAAAAGTAGAGGGCATGTCCTCAAAACTTTTCCTATGGGCTTTGCCCCCAGACCCCCACATTTTAGTAACCCCCCAGTTACCTTGCCTTGGCCACGCTGTGGCTGCCTATGATTGAACATTGTAGACTAATTAGATGGGACCTTTGTGTTTGAACATTCTAGACTTATTAGATAAACCTTACAGTTACAATTTTTAGCATACAGTTAAAGGGAATGTAAACATATAAAAGTGGCTCAAGCCAGTTGCGGTCAAATTCTAGCCTATCAGATATCAGTATTTCCTGTTGACGTAGATCATTTGCCCAAATGTGGTTCGGCACGTGTCACGGACTATTGTCTTTGCACAGCTATTTTTATCCAAGGCTTTTATATGCTTAGATTCCCTTTAAGTTTTATATGCTTTATTTGTACTATCTTTTTCGCCATGGGAATTGGGCCCCAGTGGTTAGTTTGGCCCACTAGTCAAATTTCCTTAAGGTTACTGTAACCCTTCAGACAAAAAATTCTCGATTTTTCGTTTTCGTCATAATCTAATGGTTTAAATATTTGAGTACCGTTTCAACCAACTCACTTCCAGAAATAACCACAATTACTGGGAAATTTGAGCATCTTAAAAGAAGCAATCATATTTCTCAAAAACTGCGGGAATAGACTTCAGAGGATTAAAGTAAACTCACTTGACCTTGCAGCTATATTCACAACATCCCCTGCTGTTATTTTCTTGATACAACGATTGACCAAAACCGCCCTAAAGCTTTATTGCTTGACCTGCGGCTTTATGTTTGCACTTTCAAGCCTAATCGTTTTTCCCGCGCGTTTTGCTTCAATTTGATAAAAGCCTGATTTCTCGAAACAAGATTCCGGGGTACTGGTGGCTACTAAAAAACCTTGGTGTACCTAACGGGCCAATCAAATCGCTTTACACTTGGCATACAGGGTCACAAAGCATATAACTTCCAAACGGTGTCAGTGATTTATGATAGATCCACTGGTCCGACTTTTATAAGGGTTTAAAAGTTAAAAAAGACATTTCAGACATGAACATTAATTTAAAATTGCATTATTTCTAGACAGCACGTTTTATCAAAAATTCGTGACACCGTTTTGCAGTTCAGGACCTTAAGTCTTAGGTAAATAGATAGTTTTGGTCGAACAATGCCCGATGAGGTACACCAAGATTTTTTCGCAAGGGTGGTCGATTTCGCCTAAAATCTGGAATAAATCTTTTGCGTTTTTATTTAATCAACTGGTTATATTTTTATGGTATTCTACGTTTAATTCTGCTTCTAATAACATATACGTTTGTTTGGTATAGTTTAAGGAACGGCCGTGAAAAGTAGAGTTTCTTAATCGCTGTCTGAAGGGTTACAGTAACCTTAA
>REGM01000027.1:1006686-1022270 GCA_004194415.1 Aurelia aurita | reverse complement strand
CAGTGGCGGACTGGCCCACCGGTCCACCGGCCCGTGGCCGGTGGGCCCCCCTCAAAATATGGCAAAAAGGGCCCTCTTTTCGCTGAAAAAGGGCCCCTTTTGCAAAAAAGACAAATTTTCTCTTTGATGTCCCCTTTCGAATAATGGACTTCTCACAATACACGCCAAAGCTCTGGTTTGGAGGTGGAGTCAAATTTGAATTTTAAAGAATAATATTTCAACTTTGGAAGCACCTGGCACCTATGTTCAAGTTAACTCTTCAGGATTAACTTAAAAGTTATTGCGAATTGATTGGAGCTAAATTGGCATAGCTAGCCCTGATCAAACCTGTTACCTTTTATTTAGGACACCCGATATACCGAGTGCGCGCGTGCGCCAAACAAAACTATCCACTTTTGACAGACCACGATAAATTGTTCACTGGACTGATTTTGAAGATTTATGACTTAGGGTGTGTTTGATTGGTACCAATTCTGAAAACGGTAGACTTGGTAGACTCGGAATTTGTTTTTGATTGGCTCCGAAATTCTCAAAACGGTAGGTTTGGTAGGTTTGGAAGGCCTTCTGAACCTTCTGCTCCAAAAGGCAGAAGGTTTGGCAGACGTCCGACAGAAGAGTTCGAATCGAACACAGTATTCGGCCTGTCGAATCGAAGCCATCAGTCTGCATTGTACTTTTGTTCGATTGGCCGAATACTGTGTTCGAACTCTCCAAAACCTGCTGTTTTAAAGATTTTTGTGTTTGATTGGAAAATATATTTCTGTCTCTGCAAAGTCTACTGTTTTCAGAATCTGGTAGGTTTGGAATGACCAATCAAACACACCCTTAATCTTTGCTAAAATTCATAATTAGATTCAAGGATTTTTGTAAAATTCGTGTTCTTTTTCTTGAGCTTTTCGTGGTGATTTGGGGATTTAAAAATCGATTAGTTATAAACTGCAGCGCGAGCCTTAGTTCAACGTTGGGAAAATGTAGCAGTATATTCTTTTAATGAAGAAAATTATGTGGGATGCTAATTTATAAACAAATCTGTTACAAAATGGTCAAATTCTGTTTCAGCACTGGCAAACAAGGGATTTGTAGAAGTGTTCTAAGCCAAAGTAGAAGGAGTGTCCTCGAAAATTTTCCTGGGGGCTTCACCCCCAGACCCCTTCATTTTAGTACCTCCATTTAATTTGCACTAGCTATGCCGCTGATTGCAACAATATTTTCTCTTGACCACACCCTCATTTTCAGGCCACACCCACTAGGGCCCCCTTAAGTCCCCCATGGCCGGTGAAAAATTCTGAGCCAGTCCGCCACTGCTAATACAGCCTCCTCAGTACAGTTGCTCTGTACGCATTTTTGGTATGGTCTTTGGTGCATGCTAGCACACCTTCCCATGCTGCACAGCTTTGGTCTGGAGCTAACATTTCAGCAAAGGTTTGTGGTCAACCTAGACTCATTGCAATCGTCGTAGTTTCGCTCCTTGATCTACTCCTTGATGGGCTGTGCCCTCATCCAATTCAATAAACCAAGCGAAACTGGGACTGAGGTAGTCAGTCTATGGTCAACCTCGCAAAACCATTTCGCTATAGGTTAATGGTCAACCTCGCAAAACCATTTCGCTATAGGTTAAATGGTCATCCTCACAAACCATTCACACAGGCTCATGGTCCTTCATCCCATGTCGCATTCGGGTTCATGGTCCCCCCTCGTCCCATGGTGCATACAGGTTTCTGGTAATCCTCGCAAAACCATTTCGCTATAGGTTTAATGGTCACCCTCACAAACCATTCACACAGGCTCATGGTCCTTCATCCTATGTCGCATTCGGGTTCATGGTCCCCCCTCTCATCCCATGGTGCATACCGGCTTATTATTCTTATTATTTTATTATTATCAATTTCTTTTTCGTTGAAATACACCTTTTTCAACTAACGAGGTTTCTGGTAATCCTCACAGAAAGGCCAAGTTGGAAACCTAACATCGTCCCTACTCTACCCATGCACAACTGCTGCTGCCTGCAGCCTTTCTGTCTTTGGTAAGAGCAAGAGAAAACTATCTCTTGGTAAATATCTCTTTAGCTAATCTAGCTCCTCTCAGGGTGTTTATTTGCATCATATGGGTACACAGTGACACATGTTTTCCATCTTGGCCTGCAGGTCTACCTAGCCTCTCACACATCAGCCCAGGTATAGGTCACCCTTGTATTGTAACAACAAATACAGTAGATATCTGGGTACCCCTGGTTACGTCCGACCTGGTTATGGCGTGTCACAGCCGTTGAACAAGGTATGGGCACCTTTCCACATGTTGTGCAGTTGTCTCAACACACCCTCAAAACTCAGGGTCACCCTTAGTATAACAATATTTAGTGCTTCATCGGCCTTGGTACCTGGCGTTTCACCCCTGCAAAAATAGCATGTTCAGTCTGCACAATTTAGCAGACAGTCACCCTTGCTCTCTAGCATGAATCTTTGTTCCCCCTAAAACATAGGGAGTTGTGGTCATCTTTTAATAAGTTTAATTTGGGGCACCCTCCATTAGTCAATAGGTGCCCCCCCCATGGGTAGACATCCTGCATGTTGAACCTTTTTGGGGTAATTCTAAATATCTGCTATCGCGGTCCCTGGTCCTACATTGGGCACAATATAACATCGCCCATAGTTTTTTCTAGGCCAGTTTTGGTGGGGTTTAACATATGCAGTATATCTCCTTCTACGTAACAGTGGGACATCAAGATATCTAGCCTGCTCTCTCAATGACTAGTATGTTTCTAGCCAGAGACGTAGGAACCGGGGGGCACTGGGGGCACGTGCCCCCCTCAAGATTTTGCAATAAACGAGAAATTGCCCTTTTTGTTTGAGGAAATGCCCCTCTAGCTTTAAGGAAAAAAGTGCCCTTGAAGTGTCGTGCCCCTCCAAGTTTAAGATGCTTCCTACGGCCCTGTTTCTAGCCTACACGCACTAATAACTGCTCCTACCACATGGTCTCACTACGATTTGATACAGGGTTGGTCTTTGCATAGATGCTGGTCATTTGTGCTGTTCACAGGAATGTTCAACTTCCATTTAAGTATAAATATCACCTCACCCTTCCTTTTTAAGATTATCCAGGTACAAGCAAGGCTCCCAGCAGTGGCGTGCTGGGGATGAAATTGCAAGGGGGGCAAAAGGTAGAAATGGCGCCCCTTTCTTTAAATATCTTAAAAATTTCGCAGGTGTAGTTGGTTTTATTTATCATATTCCGTGCATGAAATAAGTTTGGAATTCATGAGAACAGAGGTTTAGTTATCTTTGTTCATGGACTCAGTGGCGGCGCCAGCCGCCAAGTAGTGGGGGGGGGGATAAAGTTAGTATCGGGGGTCCGGGGGCAGAGGCCCCGGACAATTTTTCGGGGCCACGCCCTTTTTACTGCTAGGAAACGCCTTTTACCAATAGGGAACGCCCTGTTTGCAGCTAGGGAATGCCCTTTAATTGCCTGTAAACATTAAGGAGGAATGAGGCTATCAAAATCTTGGGAGTCACCAGTCAGCAAATTTATAAGAATTTCTACGAAACAATAATTGCTAACAACGCTGGCTAGTTATTAAGATGAAACACTAGAGGCTCAACTATTAACATAAAATTTAAATAAACAGTATTGTTGGAATGTTTTAAGAAAATTCTCTTCGTTCACTAACTAGTTGGCTTAGGCGCCTTCGGCGCCCCTATAAAGATGAAAATTCACTTTTGCGCCCCTCGTATTTGATCGGCAGGGGGGCACTTGCCCCCCTGCCCCCTGCCAGCACGCCACTGGCTCCCAGGACAAAACAAAACATAAATAGCACCACAATACACATTCACAACACCCAGTTCACATTATCCTTTGGATTTGGGAGAATATTTTTTTTTTTTTTTTTTTTCTATATTGCTACCTAGCATCCGAAAGTAGTTTTAGGACACTGAGAAGCTAAGCTTATCGAGCCGTGTCCTGGTCCTTCCTCTCGATGTGACCACACCTCGCGATTCCTTTAGCCTGGAATTACAGAGAGTTGGCGACTCTCCTCACTCTACATAGCAGGTTCGACAGGGCGGGGACTCGAACCACCAACCCTCAGGTTGGTAGTCAAGCGCGCTACCTATTGAGCCATCCCCGCTTATTTCATATCTTAATATTTCATATCTTAATTGTTGTTTTAGAGTAATTGTTTGTAATTGTCGTATTCGTACTGTTAGTGTTAGCATAGTGTTAAGGCCCTGGGGACGAGGTTACTTATGGGAGTATTCTGTAAGTTGTCTTTTGCAATAAATATAACTTTGTCCCAACTCTCGTCTCTATATCATGGTCTTCTAATTTAATGTGTACATTGAGGCAATTTGCCTTAATGTAAGTTTAAATTAGGGAACTGTGAGTTGGGCCTAAGTTGCAATACGCTTGCAATACGCCTTGTCAGNTTTTTTTTTTTTTTTTTTTCTATATTGCTACCTAGCATCCGAAAGTAGTTTTAGGACACTGAGAAGCTAAGCTTATCGAGCAGTGTCCTGGTCCTTCCTCTCGATGTGACCACACCTCGCGATTCCTTTAGCCTGGAATTACAGAGAGTTGGCGACTCTCCTCACTCTACATAGCAGGTTCGACAGGGCGGGGACTCGAACCACCAACCCTCAGGTTGGTAGTCAAGCGCGCTACCTATTGAGCCATCCCCGCTTATTTCATATCTTAATATTTCATATCTTAATTGTTGTTTTAGAGTAATTGTTTGTAATTGTCGTATTCGTACTGTTAGTGTTAGCATAGTGTTAAGGCCCTGGGGACGAGGTTACTTATGGGAGTATTCTGTAAGTTGTCTTTTGCAATAAATATAACTTTGTCCCAACTCTCGTCTCTATATCATGGTCTTCTAATTTAATGTGTACATTGAGGCAATTTGCCTTAATGTAAGTTTAAATTAGGGAACTGTGAGTTGGGCCTAAGTTGCAATACGCTTGCAATACGCCTTGTCAGGTCATTCCCATGGCAGTCACGGGGATACTCTCCCACAGAAACCATGTGTCATAATTGGTTCCTTTGTATCCTACGCATTGGGGTTCGTAGTTTCGTATTTCGTAATCCTTGCACGTAAGCATCCTTCAGCCAATCAAATATGGGAACGTATTTCCTCCTTCCATATTTGGCTCGGTCTGCTAATACTATTTAAGGTGTGGGACCACTCGAGAAAACAGATTTTTTCAAAATTTGAAGAAAATTTTTTTTTGTTATAAAAAGTTTCTACAATTATCGAAAAAACTTATGAAAAAGTACTTGTGACACTTCCCCCTCCAATAAACGTAAAAATATGCTTTTATTAAAACTAGGTTTAATCTTTTAGGCTTTTCTGAGAAGGATATTTTGAAATTTTGCAGAATTTTCGAAACATTTTTGGCCTAGCTTCTGGAATCGCAAGGCCCCCAAACTATACATCATCTGAAAGGTTGTTTCCTCGTGAATTCAAATATGGCGGTTTTATAAGTACTTCATGTAGCTACTAGCCATAGTGCTCAAAGTTGTCTTTGTTACTCATCTATTGTGAAACAAGATGTAAACAAAGGGTCTCAAAACAAGGCACTGTTTGAGGCATCTCATTGGCTAATCCTTTTTATCCTTCGTTCTGATTGGTCGTTGGAATCAGCTGACATACTTTCCAACAGGACAACTTAGGATGCCGTTTCGGTTGTTGATAAAAATTTGCTGTCTGCATTTTGTAAGAACTCTAGTTTAGATATTTAGTGATATATTTACGAAGATGGGAAGAACAAAGTACAGCACAGTAAGCCAATTCAGAGGTAGAAGAAAGAGAAAGTATCAGAAGACCGCTCCAGTTGAAGCCGTTGAGATATAGACACCAAACCCAAATACTGCTGCTGCTAGGCCCAAATCTTCTTGTTTGCAGAAAATGGAGTATCTTGGCCTAGCCATAACTCCAGAAATGATTGAAGTGAATAGAAAAGAGCATGACTCTACTGACAACTTCTTCTTGATTGTAAATTTGAAAAGCCTGGATAACCTGCTAAACTTTTTGTGTTGCCCAAAGTGTCTCAAGCCAAAAGTCAAATTTGGTATTGACAAAAGCAGGGGAAAAGGATTTGCCTCATGGGGAAAATTGTTTTGTGAGACATGCCAAGATTAGTAGTGGTTGAACAATATTTGAGTGAGAAGATTGGCGAAACTCAATCGATCAAGCAAAGCACCATTTGAAGTCAACACAAGGGCAGCATTTGCATTCATAGGTATTGGACTAGACGTGGATACAGTGCCATCCTTGAGCGACTGGGCGACAATACTGATTGCCATAGGAATTTGCCTGATTGCCTCATCCCAAAGAATGCGTTTCACAAAATGAAGGATATAAAATTCACATGGGAAGTAAGAAGACCTGCAAAGAAATGACAGAGAAATCAGTTACTCCAATCAAGCCCAGACTGCATTTTATGTTGTGCGCGCGGAACCGCGCACTTTTATGTATAACAAAGGAAGAACAATATAGGCATTGTTTTAAAAACAATAGCCATGTGCGCATCTTCCGTGCGCACTTTTCAAACTTTGCAGTCTGGAATCGAGCAGGCTTAGAGTGCGATCAAGCTGGCATAGAGAGAGTGCAACAAGTATTGCAATATGCCAGTTTTCAGTTGGGGCAACATTCAGGGAGACATTGTGTCAAACTTTGGGAATGGAGCCAAGATCGGCCATAGAAGAAGGATCTATTCTGAAGACAGTAAAATGTAGACAAAAAGCAGAGAAAGCAGCAAGCCAAGAAAGAAGAGCAAAGAGAAAGAGACTGAAATATGATAAACTTTCTAAGGACAAAAAACAAGGAGGGACAAACATATAAAGCAGGGGCTT
Source organism: Aurelia aurita (assembly GCA_004194415.1). Lineage (NCBI taxonomy): Eukaryota > Metazoa > Cnidaria > Scyphozoa > Semaeostomeae > Ulmaridae > Aurelia > Aurelia aurita. Next base: position 1,015,427 of record REGM01000027.1, on the reverse strand, counting down.
TTTGTTAAATGCCGTATGGTCTCGATTAATTTTACATTATATCAATCTAAGTTCAAGCACATTTATTGCCTTTATAAAAGCCAATATAACCTTGCAAGATAGTGTATTTGACCATTCCAACCTAAGAACCTGTTTAGGTGTCATGTTAGAAGGCAAGTGAGAGCTGATTCTCAGTTTCATAAAAAATTAACCTGTATCAATCTTTTGAATGCGATTTACTGAAATTGCGAATTTCGCGCACTTTCTAACATTAGTAACAAAATTAAAAACAGAAAACAAAGTCAAAATCAATCAGCCCAGATATCATTTTGTAGGAAATCTTATGGAGAGCGCAATTATCTATGTCACTTTTCTATTCAAGGAGTGCCTTCATAGGCAACTTCATTTGTGAAACACGCAGTTTGTTGATTTTACGATTATAGCAAAATAAACTAACAAATAAATTTTTTGAAAGGTAAGTGATGAAAATCATACAGATAATTGCAAAGACCAATGATTTGACTTTTAAATGACATAATTGTTTGTGCCAAATCACTTACTAATTCACAAGGAAAGTTGTACTTAGCAAGACATGTTTTTTGCCATTGTTAATGCGTTTCCATGGAAACCATGAGCTATTTTTAGAAACTAACTCTAAATTTGAAATCTCCACATCAACATTACTATTTACAAATAGTATCTTTGCTTTAAAGTGCATGTGAACTCAAATTTTTGACCTCTCTTGATGGTAATGAAATCAAAGATCATTTCATGCTGATCATTTTGGTATATAACATTGTTGAAAATAACACCGCTAACTCAAGTTACAACGGTCTGTAATTGTGGGTATTCTGGAAACCCACTGCGAATTCCCTTCGCGCGCTTTTTCAAGTTCGTGACGCCATACTCATGATCATCAGACCATTCGCGCAGACATCCTTCTCAAAGATGGCGAGCTCATCCTCGGCAAATGGGATGAACAATGTCACAAAAAAGCAACGTGGCGGCCAATACTGTGTAGCTGGTGGCCCAAACCAGAATGGTTGTAAAAATGGACAATTTAAAGAAGGAATATCGGTCCACCAATTTCCAAATAAAGCCAAGGATGGCAAAAGACACAGGCTTTGGGTACGATTTGTACAGAGATACCGGCCTAACTGGCAACCATCCTCGTCGTCTGTTATGTGTTCCTTTCACTTCGAGGAATCATGCTTCACGACCAATAAAGCGATTGCAGAGATGTTGAAAATGCGAAGAAAGCTGCAACCAGACGCAATTCCGACAATAAATGTTCCAGCATCGGAGGACGGCAACAACACGAAATCAAATTCACGACGAAAATTACGAAAGGTAAGAAGAGCATTTTGATTAGGCCAAGTCCTTTTGTAGCTAGCCTACACAGTTTTTCGAAATTTGAAGTTTCATGATTTACGATTTCACCACATGTGATTCAGATCACAAGAACACCATACAAACTTTTGGAAGAAATTATCGAAAGTATTTAAAAATAGAGCCTACCAGTACCGTTTCATATAAAAAATGTATAAAAATCTATAAAAAATGATTATAATCTTTAGGAAGCACCCGTGATTTTAACGATTTCTATTAACTAGTTATAGCTTATTTTCATGGAGATTTTAAAATATTTTTTGGCAGATACTTCGTGAACATGAAGAGCACTCCATTGAGAGTTCAAATTGCCCCAGTGACCAGGTCGAGGAAGATAGGAGGGAGGAAGACGAATTCAACTATGTGAATGATGATGAGTGTGAAATTTCAACTTCTGAAACAGCTGTTGAGTGTAATCAATGTTGTGAACTGAAACAACGAATTATAAAGCTTCAGAAAAAATTGAGCTGGTGGAAAAGAACCAAGAAGCAACTGAGAGACCAGGTGAGGTTTAATTATTTTACAGATTTGATCATGAGCAACTGTTATTTGGCAAAGACATGAGTTGATAGATTTCATTTTTTCAGCCCAATGAACCTTTTATCGTCTAGTTAAAATGACTAAGAGGAAAAAGCTTCAAATTTCACAGAAATATGATACTGAGTTTATCTTATATAATTGGTCCAGTTTGCTGATGACAGTTTTGCCATTTGAGGTACATATGTAAGTTCCCCTGTCTGAAAGTTCCCCAGAAAGACTTCAAAAGTTTATTGCATTGCCATCATTTCATAGATTTCTGCAAAAAACCCAGAGGAGAATGTTGAATTGATGGATACTTCAATGGAAACAGAATTTGACATAGGAGAAAATGATGATGATGAACTGGAGGAGGAAATGGATGTTGATGATGATTGGGAACCAAGTGACAGTGAAAGTGAAGATGATGATGATAGTTTTAATTGCAAAAGGAACTTTGTGAAGTAAGTTCAGAATCTTTTATCCTAAATAGTGTGTGATGAAAACTGTCAAAACAGAATAAGCTGTTCTAAAAATCACATTTTGAGAACAAGCTCATTTCATTTGAGCACTAAAATATATCTGACTATTTGCAGATGAATGGATGTGCTTCTTCCGTTTTGACTGTAGTCATGGAAGATTCATTAGAATGTTTGGCAAAGTCATTAGCTTTGAATATCCTTCGTATTGGTAGTTTTTCTTTTTTGTTGAAAACTAGTGTAATTTCTTGTCCCTACCTCTTAGCTATTCTACAAAAGAGTCTGGATCAAGCCATATTTTTATATGCGAGGTTCGATCAAGTGGCGTTAGGGCTCTATCACTATTGTGCACATTCGAAGATCCTACAAAATGTATAAAAATATCGCTCGATCCGGGTTCTTTTGTAGAATAGCTATGTAAAAGGTCTATTGATTGAGCATGATATTATCTCAAATCAATCTGAATCTGGACATAATTTCATTTCTAGAGTTGACAGAGAAACAAGTCCAGTTGATGAGCCTAAATTCCTGGTATTCTATAGCATGCTGATGAACCTGTTCTCCATGTTTTGCTTCAACTGCAAAGTTGAAAAGCCTGCTGTTGAAATGATTGAAAATGGCAGCATGGTAACGATTATTCAAAGGTGCAAGCATTGTGAGCCAAAAGATCATTTTCATTGGAGAAGTCAACCATACATCATGGGCAAACATCCAGCTGGCAATATGTTAATGAGCTTTGGGATCCTACTTTCTGGCTGTTGTATCAATAAAGCTCTTCTGATGTTCAGGCACATTGGACTTCAAGCAATTTCACGAAGAACATATTGCAAACATCAACAAAAGTTTCTCTTCCCTTCAATCATAAAATATTGGAAGATGTATCAGTCAAAGATGATAGATTTGTTGAAGGATGTCAGTGAAAACAAATGGAGTGGTGATGGTAGATTTGACTCCATGGGGCACAGTGCCAAGTATGGAACATATACAATGTTTAGCAGTGCTATTTCTAAGCTGGTATGCTTCAAGGTCTTTCAGGTATGTCAAAATTACACTGTGTGGTTTTCAAATACGTTGGGTCTAACTCTTTATGATAGAAGTGGCAAACAATTTTAAAGACCATGGATCAGAACCAAAATATTGTGACAGTGAAATGATATCTTGCAAACTGTGATAATAAAATACCCTTGGGGATTGTCAAAACTTACAGTATGTCATTAATACTGCAGGTACATTTTGTATTCCAAGATTTAATGTAATTCTCAATAAAAATGGGAAGAGAAAATGTATATACAGTTAAAACATCAGCTCTTTATAGAACAACACTATTTGCATTGTGGCATGATTTCTGTCATGTGCTGTTGGATCCCTGTATACACTACAGGCCTTTGCGCACATCTACATGGTTTTTCCAGCATAAGAAGTTTAGAAAAATTTATTGTCTTTCATATGGCTTAAGAAGTCTTATCATAATGTAAAGAATTCTTGTCATGTTAATATGCACAAGACTGTACTTCACAGTAGGTATAGTGCAGGCCTTGCTTACCTGATACTACAGTATTTGAGAAAAGTTGTCATTTCTTGAGAATTCTTGTTCAAAATGTTTTCTTCCTTACAACTCAAGAATGCAGCAGATTAAAATGTGAAAAATCCTTGAAAATTAATAATAATTCTTGGAAATGTGTATGAATGATTGACAATTCTTGTCATGTTATGTCCGCAAGCCCTGTACTGTACAGTAGTTACTGAAGGTTGACATCTTGAAATTTATTTTCCAAGTCTAACCAATCTGGCAGCAGCAATGCAATGGAGCTTGATGGTGTGAAAGACTGTTTTGAGCAAATCAAGCAGATGGGGCTTACAGTGTCAGTCTTTATCAGTGATCGTCACAGGGGAATAGCAAAATGGATCAGGGAAGATACTGATACAAAGCACTTTGTGGACATCTGGCATGTAAGCAAGGGGCTGTCTAAGAAGATCCTAAAAGCTAGCAAGGAGAAGGGATGTGGGATTCTCCAAGATTGGATGAAAGGGATACGGAATCACCTATACTGGTGTGCGTTATCAACAAACCCTGGCTTTGGGAAGTTAATGGTAGCAAAATGGAAATCATTAATGAGGCATGTTGCAAATAAACATCATGGCCATGAAGATCCATTATTTCCAGATTGTGCTCATGATCATCTTGAAGAGAGAAGATGGATTAAAATAGGTAATGTTGTGTCAAACATGTTCTCTTCAAGCAATACACCTTTTCAGTTAACAACACTATGATTATGAAAATGAGTAACCAGACTCAAATCTGGGTGCTGAATTTGAATCTGATGTCTGAAATTTCATATACAGATAAAGCAAATTTAAGAAAATTTGAAAAAACTTTGAAAACAAGGCCACTTAGTTGAAAAGGTGTATCCATGGAAACCACTTAAGGTATGAAAACCAGTTGCTGCTGAGTCTTTGGGTATGTTTGCTCTTCAAGTCCTAAACTGAATGAAGCCAAACTTATTTTCATTTGTAAAGACATTTCAGAATAATTACTTGAATTATATCACCCCCTTCCATCATTTCTGTAGTATTCAGAAAATAGGTCACGTGTTTTTGGACATCCTATACACTTTTACTCGTCAAGATATGTGCATGGCTATCCAACTCAAATGGTCCATAGAGAAGATCATGGAAAAAATGGACCCAACAAGCACAGTTTGTTATTTACTCATTGTTACTGTTCAATTTTGTTCAAGGAACTAAAGCATATGACAAATTGGCAAAGATAATTCTGGACAAGCAATTGCTACGTGATATTGAAATGCTATCAGCTGATGCACAAACCAGTTGTCTTGAGGGATATCACTCTACTCTCAATCATTGGCACCCTAAAATGACCCACTTCTCATGGCTTGGGACCTTTTGCAGGTATACATTTACTAGGATGCATAAAACATTTTGCTGGATTCTAATTCTTGCCATGCGAATATTACATATACCGTACCATGTTTCATTACAAAAATGTTTAATTTCTTGACAAGAGTTCAAGCCCCGAAGAGGTACTTGGTCCACGACTATATTGGGAGGTGCTGCTGGAAAATCTGAAAAATCACCCTGTCCTGGAGTCAAATTCCTGAAAATGATATTTTCGAAAACAATACCCTGTCCTTTAGTTGCTGCAAACAAAATGGTGCACTGCCCTGGAAATTTGTAAGAAATCTATCAGAAAATGCGAATGTTGCCATCCAAACGATTTAAATCACACTCGCGGAGTGCAAATGGTCTACAATGATGTTATGGAGTCAATCACAAAAAATATGGACCCTGTCATGGAGCCGACTATACAAAAATGATACCCTGTCCCGGAGTAGGAATCCTGAAAATGATATCCTGTTCAGCGGCACTTCCCTGTATGGAAAAATATATGAGTATCCCCCCAGGAGTCCAAGTAAGTGTTCTTATTCCCTCTTCAGAATTAATTTTTGAGATTGTTCTTCATATTGAATCTTTCCAGAACCATAATTGCTTCATTGCATTATAATGAGAATTTGAACAGGGAAGCTCAACTGACAAAAGATGGGAAGACATACTATCAAGTCACTTTTCCAAAATTCAAATCTGGAGATGAAGTAGTGAGGGTAACACCTGTCCCAGCAACATACAGTAAGTGCAAATGTTCTCAGACTGAAATAAAAGTTTTTGCAAAACCAGGACAAATGTATCATTGTAGTGTTGATAATATTTGTATACAAAGTATAATGAAAGACAATCACCCTGAATTCACTGTCAGTACTGATAGGCTCATAAATTAATTAAAGTACAGTATACTCTTGTTATATAACATTTCAAGGGATTGGGCATACTGTTATGGCAGTATCCAAGTACTATGGTAAAATCTCTACAGTATTTAGCCCCCCCCCCACTTAAATCAAATGCCAGAGTTTACCAAAGATTTTTCAGTGATTTAGCCAAACAAGTTTGCATGCCAATTTTGATATGGTTTTGGATTTAAACTGTGTCAACCTTGTATATTTTTGACTCTAAAAGTTTATGTTAATTCCGCAAAATATGGTGTACATAAGAACTAAAAAGCTATCATTTTGTATACTTGTCAATTGACTTTGTGAATAGCCCAACCCTCTCTGGTGAGCCACCCATATTTTAAGTCCCCTCTGGTGTCTGCAAAATTAATTAGCCTCCTAGGTTCTTACTAGAGAATTTTTGGTATCTACAGTATGAGAACTTTTAATTTGACAAATTAAAAACATTGCTCCTTAGACTATGCACATGACATAAAGAAAGTCATACTGTTGACTAATGCAAATGAATTGAAGAATACATTGCAAGAATATAAAGAAAATGCACCCGAGCCCCTCTGCAGACAGTTCCATGAAAGGAAATCAAGGGAAGAAGCTATAGCCCAACAAAGAGAGAAACGATCCAACATCCTGCTGTTCCCTTCAGGTAAATTCATATAGACATACCGTATCTATAATATATACATTTATTGCAGAAATTTTGCAGTTAAGTCATTTTTGTGGATTGCAGAGGTCCTTGCCAACTTTCCTCCAAAATTGGAACTTTCCTAAGAAGCTGGAATTGATTAAAGTTTTTTCTTATCTCATCAGAGCCCATTCAGAAAGAGCAACAAGCAGAGTGTGATGCCAGAGTACCAGACATGCCTGATCAGCAACAAGCTGTAAAAGTGAGATGTTGCAAAAAGTGCAACTTGCCTTGCAAAGGTCACCCACGTGGTCGCTGCCCAGTGGACACTTAGGATAATTTGATGTTGGTTTATTTTAGCTTCGATATGCATCTAACGTTGAATGATTTTCAGTAATAGACCTTTTAGCTATTCTACAAAAGAGTCTGGATTGAGCGATATTTTTATACATTTCATCGAATTTTCGAATGCGAACAACAGTGAAGCAAGCTGTAACGCCATTCAATCGAACCTTTCGTGTAGAAATGTATAAAAATATCGCTCGATCCAGACTCTTTTGTAGAATAGCTAAAAGGTCTATTCATGGCTAATAAAATCTTGACCCAAGAAACAATTGTTAAACATTTTCTGAGAAGTGGAAGCCATGAGCAATATTTTCGATAGCAGATACATCATAAGTTTAATATGCAGCAAGCATCTCTACTTAGAAAAACCCCATGTTTATTGTTCTACTATTCCCTTTGATGTGCTGTGGCGTATCCATGATGTTGACCATCTGGGAAAGTTGTTCTAATGTTGTGGTAGATGCAAGCAGGTAAGGGTCTGCTGTTATCCCATCCCAGAAAGCCAAATATCCACCTTGTCACCCATCTGTAAGCTACTGCTCTCAAATACCTGAAAAAGAATGGACTTTAAATTAGTAAAATGAGTTCCAAAAAAATTAAATCTGCCAACAAATTTTGTCATTTATGTCCAAATAACAATTGTATTATCCAAAAATATAAAGGTTTTACTGTACTTGTTGTGTCTTTGCAGTAATGTACATTGATATCTTTGTTATCAACTACATTTTCAAAAGCAGGTATCCATAACTTAAATCTTGTGACAGCAGTAGTACAATTTTAGCTGTATGAATGCACAAACTTGGTTAGGAAAATTTGATACTTAGGTAATCGAAACATGATGATTCACCTGAAAAAGACTTTAATAAACAATTTGCCTGTAAAGTAGTCTTTCTTGAATAACACATGACCCATGCAATCACACTAAGTTTTAGCTTTACTTTATCTTTTGTACAGGATCTGCTGGGGTAAAGTGGGTTTACTGGGGCTAAAATGGGTAGGGCTGATTGCTGCGAAGAAGTAGACCCTGAATCAAAGTTCATTATCTCAAGGAAGGTAGTTCAAGCGGTTGTAGCACAAGGAAACTTGCGAAAAAATGTTTTGTCAAAATTTATCCAGACTTTTTGCCCTTCCCATTTTACTCCAAACTTACCCATTTTACCCCAGTAGACCATACAAAGTAGTATCTTTAACATACTCATTCTTGGTTTGGCCGGCTCTTCGTTTGTAGGACCTTCCTTGTTTGTCTTTGAGCATTGGCCCTACCAACTCCAAAACCGCTTTGTTGGTGACAGCCTTGTAGTCACCAAAATTTGTGATGCATTTTACTTCCTCAGCAACTCCTTCAAAAACTAGTTTTCCGTACGCCTCGTGTACTTCGTGGCAGCATCTAAATTCCAAAGCACCAACCAAAAGTGCTCTGTCACAACTTTCACAAGCACACCTACAATTGATAGATACAGGAAAATATAAATACGTGTAACACCAACAAATAAAAGTATGTAAAACATAGTATGTGCTCTTGCTCTTGGAGGGCCTAAGTCTTATGTCAATCTCCTTTATTTTTCACTGCTGACTAGTCATGGCCACTAGGGCATATTCAGAACAACT
>REGM01000027.1:977166-989577 GCA_004194415.1 Aurelia aurita | reverse complement strand
AAATGTTTTTATCAAATCGATCCGAAGTTCGAAGAATCCTTACAATCCTTTAGTTTCTAGCCTTCAAAATAAAAAGTTTTTATCAAATCGATCCGAAGTTCGAAGAAACTTTATAATCCGTATGATAACATAAATAAAGACTTCGCGACGGATTGTAGTGATACCATGGGAATTCCCCACCCCAATATTTGTAAAGACAAACCAGACGAACACGCCTTTGGAATTTATTTCGCTGTGGGACAGAGTTGCCGCTTTGTACAGGCGCGGCCCGATCTAAGTGCTCAAGTCCCTGTTGGATTTGCGAATGATTTACGAACAGGAAAACAGTTAGAAAATTGTTTGAAAGTAAATTATCAAGAAATAATTTTCATCTTGCGTCGGAAAACAAACCTCTGACACATATTCTTCGCTATTTATTTATTTAGCTTCCAAGTATAGTTGGCCGAAATGACTAATTATGTGGGCCGAATTGACCAGATCGACTTGGCCGAATCGACCAAAAAGTTGGCCGAAGTGACCATGTTGGGCGAAGTGGAGGTTGGCCGAAATGGAGGTTGGCCGAAATGACCAGCACCCTCTTGATCGATAGGGACTCTGCGGGGGGAGCAGTGGCGGCAGCGGTTGTTGTCATTGTTGTTCTCTCGGTCGGGGTTTCTGTTGCTCAGCATTATTGCCTATGCTGGCCTGACATCCAATGTAAAACAGGCTCCAGTATTTATCAGTAGTTAATCGTTTATGTGCAGTTTTCTGTAGTTGTATTATTTAGTTGTAATTTCAGTTGCATGTTTTGTGTGGTTGCCATGGGGTAGTCATTGTATTTTGCTCCCTGTGGTATCGTCCTGTGTAGTAAAGTAGTTTAAATGTAGTTTTTTAGGTAATTCGTTATTGTAAATCTTTGAATTGAATATAAGAAAAATATACCGGGTGTCCCAAAAAAAAGGTAACAGATTCTATCGGGGCTAGCGATAAGAATTTAGGTCGAATCAATCCCTAATAATTTTTGTATTACTCCTCGATAGTTAACTTGAAGATAAATACCTTTTTTGTTGATATTGGTGCATCGAGAGTTGAAATATTAATCTTCAAAGTGCAAATTTGCCTCCACCTCCAAACCAGAGCTTTTGGGTTTTGGCCTAAACTGCAAACGCGCTGGCCAGGGGAATCTCCTCAATCATAGACATAAGCGTAGTAGATTTGGATAATGACCCGTGATTAGGTACACATTTGAATAGAAATGTAAAAACTGAAAATGGTAAAACATAATAATGAATATAGTCACCAAGGAATAGCTTTCGTCAGTCAAAATACATTGTCCAAAATTACACCAAGCCAAGCACGGGTGAGCATTTTTATGTTCCCTTAGGCACATGCGATTGCTTATTTCATAATAATTGCTACCCTGGGTACTGGTACTCAGGGTAAATAATTGCAAGAGAGATGATACAAAATGCATTTCAATCAAGCAATGAAGAATGCAAATATAATTTACGTATCAACGCCCAAGAGAATGATTTCGCTGATAAATGCAGATGTAATGTGAAATGTTTGTTGAATGAAGAAAGATGTCTCCATGGTACTAAATAGTACTAAATTCGTGAATCTGATTGTCAAGTTCAGTTTCGAATTTCTATTAAAATGTGTTCCTAAGCCCGAGGTTTCTTGCTCGAACTTCGCTATGATTCAGGAGATTCCACAACACAGCATGTTGACATCGTAGGCCAAAACCCAAAAGCTCTGGTTTAGAGGTGGAGGCAAATTTGCACTTTGAAGATTAATATTTCAACTCTCGATGCACCAATATCAGCAAACAAGGTATTTATCTTCAAGTTAACTATCAAGGAGTACTTCAACAATTATTAGGGATTGATTTGACCTAAATTCTTATCGCTAGCCCCGATAGAATCTGTTACCTTTTTTTGGGACACCCGGTATATACTGTAAACCATTAACAAATGTCTTGACATTGTCTTGAGTGTGACTTAAGGCCAGTTTCCAGTCAGTGGAATTTTCCTAGCGGGCGGAAATTCTTTTGTTTACGACAGAAAATGTCGCTTTGCAATTGAATAGAAATTTAAGATTGAATGGCTTTTGATTGTGTAAATTCTGCCCGCTCGGAAAATTCCACTGACTGGAAATCAGCCTTTATGTCTAACTTTGGAAGACCTTTTACGAATAATGTTATTAAAATTTGGTGGCAAAACGTCCCAAATCCCAAATGTAAGAAGCTGGCTACAAACCCCGAATTCAAGTTTCTTATAAGAAAATGAGTACAGGCCATCCGCAGAAATATAAGAGAATGTTCCAATGATTATGCATTTTTTTAGTAAACAAAAAGTACCCACAGATTATAGACACACCCAGAGGTCATGCTAGAGTTGTACAGGTTTTCTTCCGTAAAATGAAGCACATCAAATCTTATAAGGAAAATCATGGCATGCTTAGTACTGAATGATCAAAATCTTACTGATCAGCCTTTTCTCCATTGACCGTGTCATCCATACTTCCAAACTACTCCACCTGGTCCACCAACAGCAGCTCCGAAAGCGCAGTATCAATGACCTCCAAAATTTGTCAACTGCGGACTGATTGAGATTTTTCTGGTTTTGTTTTCAAGCGGGTTCAGAAAATTTGAAGGGGTTCGTCGCAACAAGTGTTTATCATTTGCCTCAGTTCCTTAAACTATACCAAACAAACTTATATGTTATTTGAAGCAGAATAACACGTAGAATACCATAAAAATATAACCAGTTGATTAAATAAAAACGCAAATGANATGATTGTGAGTACAGGCCAGATTATAAGAAAATGAGTACAGGCCATCCGCAGAAATATAAGAGAATGTTCCAATGATTATGCATTTTTTTAGTAAACAAAAAGTACCCACAGATTATAGACACACCCAGAGGTCACGCTAGAGTTGTACAGGTTTTCTTCCGTAAAATGAAGCACATCAAATCTTATAAGGAAAATCATGGCATGCTTAGTACTGAATGATCAAAATCTTACTGATCAGCCTTTTCTCCATTGACCCTGTCATCCATACTTCCAAACTACTCCACCTGGTCCACCAACAGCAGCTCCGAAAGCGCAGTATCAATGACCTCCAAAATTTGTCAACTGCGGACTGATTGAGATTTTTCTGGTTTTGTTTTCAAGCGGGTTCAGAAAATTTGAAGGGGTTCGTCGCAACAAGTGTTTATCATTTGCCTCAGTTCCTTAAACTATACCAAACAAACTTATATGTTATTTGAAGCAGAATAACACGTAGAATACCATAAAAATATAACCAGTTGATTAAATAAAAACGCAAATGATTTATTCCAGATTTTAGGCGAAATCGACCATCCTTGCGAAAAAAATCTTGGTGTACCTCATCGGGCAGTGTTCGACCAAAACTATCTATTTACCTAAGACTTAAGGTCCTCATCGATTTAGATTAGTTTACTTTGTACATTTGTATATAGTAAGCTAGATATTGTAAATAATCGATGTAAAATAAGTTGACAAACAAACAAAATCCTGAACTGCAAAACGGTACTTTTGTCTGTGTCATGTGCTGAATTTACAAAGAGCTTCACAACTCTCATGTGTTCAATGTATGACAGAAAACTCTGATGATTATTGGCAGGCTTTTAAAGACTCAATTTGAAGTGAAGGTTTTTGCTTTGACGGGAGCTTTCTTCGAGAAAACAAAGTCTTAATGAGCCACTGTCGGTCTATACCGAGGATATTATCAAGAAATCCCAACGCTTAGGCCTTGCTGACAAAGATATAATGAATATTTTCATCGACGGCCTGACCAACAAAATCAAAACCCATGTGATTCTAAACCAACCTGATACTTTCGATAAGGCAGAACATTTAGCTTGTTTGCGGGAAGCAGTCATGAAAAATTCAAGTGTTTCTGGTTCGGTTGTCGTCGCTCATAATCTTTCACAGGAAGCGAAAATAAGTCAAAAGAATCTCCTGATGTCTCTTGCCTCTCAAAAGAAAGATCTTTCGGCCACCCCCAGCCAGTCCAAGCCATGTCTCAGTTTTATCCCAATCAAGCTCAAAGCCACAAGAGGCCTTTGCAGCCAAAAACATCCAATTCGGACCCAGCAGCAATGAAAAAGGAAATTTTGGCCGCCATCGAAACAAAATTTGTAGCTGCTAAAATTAGTGGTAATGTTAACAATGCAGGCCAACCAAGAAGACGGAGATGCAATAAGCCTAGTAGTGCACAAGGAGGTGCACGTCGTCAAAATCTTTGCACTACTGATGGCCAACCCATCTGAAACAATTGTCATAGGGTAGGGCATGTCGCACGTTATTGCCGATCCTCCCAATCGCAGCAAACAAATCCTTTCGCGTAACAACCACACTCTGCCTCTTATGAAAACCAAAATTTAAACGGAACAGGGCCTTCAACATGAGGACACTGAAGGTCCAGGGGACATCACTTACATAAGACAACCCCGATTCAGTAAGAAGCAAAACAAAAATTCAAACAATGGATTCAATAAGAAGAAAAGAAAAAAATTCAGTAAGAAGCAAAAAAAAATTCACAAAGTTGATTCAATTACGTTTAAGCGAAACAAACAAAAAGACTTGAGAAAGACAATGATGTAATTCATATTCTGCGATTTTCTCGTTGTGCTGTGGGTATTTTTGCCCCATTTCCCCCTGAAATTTCATGAAACATTGTACAACCGAACCTTCAGGCTAACCATGTTGTTTCTGCGGCTACTGGAAAATGCGGGTGGTCTGCTTATGCAAGGCATGTTACAGCGGTCGATGGGTGTTTGTGAGGCTAGTGCCCACTTCCTGTTTATGGGACCCCCCTATAAAAGTACAAATTTCTCCTATGCTATGACACTTCCATGGCAACTATCCATGATCGTATTTGCATTAAAATTCTTTGCAATTTGTTACCCCACCAAGAGAATCTTTTCATAGAACAGGCACTTAAGTATTTTTGACGATTTCACAATCGTTAGCAAGAAAAAGAGTGGTATTTGGCTCAAAACATAAAATAATCACCAATATTACTCAAGGATAAAGGTTCAACCACAATTTTCCCATGATTTTCTTGGATTTTGCTTTAAAAGTTTCTCAGCGCTTCTCAAACATAGCACTAGAGTTTCTTAATTTTTTGGCCGTCCTACATACATACATATATACATACAAATTTATTTTATTAGGAGGTTAATTTTTCTGGCAGCTAAACAAGCTGATGTGGACCTCCTATAAAGAATCGTCACAAAGGTCACGAAAAGAAAGTTGCATTGCGAAATCGTCTAGAAGTAGTTTCTTATAAATCAGTTTCTAGTTTCTTGCATAAAATCGTGTACAGTGTGAAAAATATCGAACGATGATGTAAGGGGATGTGAATGTCCGCATGTGAGGGGATCCCCCTATAAAAGTACAAATTTCTCGTATGCTATGACACTTCCATGGCAACTATCCATGATTGTATTTGCATTAAAATTCTTTGCAATTTGTTACTCCCACCAAGAGAATCTTTTCATAGAACAGGCACTCAAGTATTTTTGACGATTTCACAATCGTTAGCAAGAAAAAGAGTGGTATTTGGCTCAAAACATAAAATAATCACCAATATTACTCAAGGATAAAGGTTCAACCACAATTTTCCCATGATTTTCTTGGATTTTGCTTTAAAAGTTTCTCAGCGCTTCTCAAACATAGCACTAGAGTTTCTTAATTTTTTGGCCGTCCTACATACATACATATATACATAAAAATTAATTTTATTAGGAGGTTAATTTTACTGGCAGCTAAACAAGCTGATGATGACCTCCTATAAAGAATCGTCACAAAGGTCACAAAAAGAAAATTACATTGTGAAATCATCTAGAAGTAGTTTCTTATAAATCAGTTTCTTGCATAAAAAACGTTTACAGTGTGAAAAATATCGAAGGATGATGTAAGGGGATGTCCGCATGTGAGGGGATTCCCCTATAAAAGTACAAATTTCTCGTATGCTATTACATTTCCATGGCAACTATCCATGATTGTATTGGCATTAAAATTCTTTACAATTTGTTACTCCCACCACGAGAATCTTTTCATAGAGGAGAAGTTGTTACTCCCACCACGATGTTCCAGGATTTCACAATTTCATTTTCTTTTTCATGACCTTTGTGACGTTCCTTTCATTTCCCAAATGCCACACACACAGGTAACTGTTCAGATTTTAAGTGCTGAAATTCCTCGTATCGCAATGGTGTTGCTTAATGAATCACATTAGACGTCACAGCAGGAAAACTCATGGAAACTGATGATTGTCCCTTTGTTCTGTACAAACGGCTCCTTGCCCCATACAATAACCGTTCGTATATGACCACGGGACCTGCCTTTAAATAGACCCGCAGACCCGCATTTTACAGGACCTGCAGCCTGCATTTTCCAGTAGCCGTTGTTTCTGCCTCCTCTTGGTGCTTTCTAGAATGAGGTTTTAGCCACAAAGTGTTTCAAGATCAAAGTGTTTTCCCTCTTAGCAAAAGTCCTTCTTCATCACGAATCGGTAAGAATACTGCTTTATGTACGACATTATAATATTTAGTTGTTTGATTCACCGGCTCCTAGAATAACTTAGTTCTTTTCTTGCCATCTGCTGTGAGAAAGTAAATATTTGGTTGCATTATTTTATCGGCACCTTGATTCTGCAGGCCAGCAGGTCAAGTAATCTACAGGCCAAACGCGAAAGCAAACATGCGGGCCTCTAGGGCCAAGGGCCCAATACAACAATTGATGTGTTCAGTTTCGTCATTTAAGCCGCCAATAGTCAAAGGCAATTATATCAGATTATCCCCATGATAAATTTTGTTTGTGCTTTGAGGATGAGAGGTTTTCAAATGTTTTTACAAGCTCTTCAATCGTGTGATTCATGTTTGTTTGTGCTGTTCAAAATCAAATGTTCAAATTCAAAAGAATTTTCTAAAAAATAAAAGTACAACAGTCTGCTGTTCAAATCGTTGAAGAAAGCCAATTTAAGAATGCAGTGGGCGTGCACAGCATTGCTATCCATCGATCAAACAGAAATTTCACAGAGGTTTGGGTTTGGAAGGGGTTTGCAGGGGGAGGCGCCATCTGAATCTGTCTGCCAAACTCAAATGAGAAATTGAACATAATCTGACACAGGGCGTGGAGAATCAACAGAAATGAGGCTGTAATTTAAAGTTAGCACTGTTGTAGCTAGCACTGTTGTGAACTGTATTTACTTGTAAAACGGGTAATATAAGATTACCATGGAAAATGTAAACAAGAATTCAAACTTTTTAGACAATGCTTTATCATAGTGGTTTACTTAACACTTTGACTTCCTACCTTTATCAGAAATTCTTACTAACCTTGAAAACGTATCTGTTAACCTGAAAAAATCAACTTTGTTACAAGTTAGAACAATAGCGTGCTTCTGCATTTGATACTTAGATAAGGATGAGTAAAAAAGCTTTGTGTGTGTCATCTTATTTTATATCAATCTTTTAATCTAGCTTACTACATACAAAGTATAAGTAAACCAATCTAAATCGATAATAACGAAAAATAATACATATATAAATATTCTATTTCATAATCTAAATAATTTTCTAAAACTCGGATGAATGTTGACAAGCATTGCATTTGCAGTTTGGTCCATCCCATTGTTTTATCATGCGTTTAAAGGAATTTAAGTTGTCGGTGGATTTAATTTCATTTGGCAGTGCATTCCAGATTTGAGGTCCTAATGATCGAAGACTATTAGAACCAAAGATGACTTGATTTGGTCTATAATGCTGTAAGTCATATGGGTTTCGTGATGAATATCTAGAAGATTTTATTTTGAAAATATCACGCATGAAAGACGGGTTGAAATGTTTCAATGTCTTGAAAACTTCTATACAGAGAACTGTCAGACGGGAAACATGCATAGTACATCTTCTCGACTTCAAAAGCAAGTCGCTATAAGAGGAACGGTGGTCATTGTATTAAAATCGAAGGGCACGTTCTTGAATCTTTTCAATTTTGTGCAAAAACTTAGCTGATGAGAAGTACCATACAAGAGGGCAGTAATTAAAATTTAAAATACAAAACTTTGCACAAGAATTTTCCTTTCATTAAAGCCAATAAATTGTTTGAGTTTTTTTAGCACATTAAGTTGTGATGCGGCTTTTCTACAAAGTTCAGAGATATGCTGTTCAAAATTTAGCTTGTAATCTAGCTGAACACCTAGCAATTTGACGGTTTCTTCCGACTTGATAATTTTACCTTGGATGCTGAGATTCTCTCCACAAGTATTTGTTTGATCCTTTTTGATAAGGAGTGCATGGAACTTTTCTGGGTTAGCAATCATTTGATTTTGTTTCAGCCAAGTCAGAGCAACTCCAGCTTCTTCTTCCAGTACCTCAATCAAATCAGATAAGGTCTTGGAAAAATAAGCCAGAGTGTTATCGTCGGCATAATTATGTAATGTTGCTCGTTTGATGAACAAAAAGAGATCGTGTATGTAAACATTAAACAGAATAGGGCCCAAAACAGAGCCTTGAGGTACCCCTGATAAAATAGTTTGAAAAGAGCTATCGTATTATTGATTCTAACAGACTGTTTCCGCCGTTTCAGGTAAGAGTAGATAAGAACTAGAGCATTTTCATCCAAGCCATAGGCATGTAGTTTGGCTATAAGTAAATCGTGTGGAATACAATTGAAAGCTTTCGATAAATCCATCAGGATAGCCCCTAGAATATCATCATTATCGAGTTTATCTCTCCATTCTTCGAGCATTCTTATCAAGACGTGTTGCGTGCCCTATAAACACACTGTAGGACATTTGTACACCTACTTGAATCAAAATTCAATTGCAAAACAGAAGTTTTCATAGCTAGTTCAAAACATTTCAAAAGCTGACCAAAAGCCCTCTGCCACCTACTTCCCTAGAAATGTCTTCCCAAAAGTGTGGTGATCAAGTTGTTTTGAATGTATTATTTGAGGAAGTTAAACCTACTTTTGTATCTGATACAAATATTTTTGTTTATAAGAAACTGCTTACAAGAAACTCAACTGTCAGATTTCTAAAAAACTGAAGAAACTCCAGTACTGGGATAAAATTATTCTAGAAACTATCTATTTTAGTAAAGGAAATCCTCAGCATATTTTTACTTCACTTTCACTTGTTTCCTGTATCATATCACAGGCGTTATGGAACGTGGTAGTTGTTTTATAACATTTTTTCCTCCCTGTGACCCTATGCCCGTGAAGGTTGTTTTCACTCAAGTAGTCAGGACACAGGGAAACAAGGAAAACCTGGCACACAGGGATACAAGGAAAATGGGAAAAATGGCACAAGCATAGGGACACAGGGAGGAAAAACTGCTGTATGAACAACTACTGCCTTTCTTAACGCCCATGATCAAATTACTCCGAAGGTACTTGAGTAATGTCAAAAAATTGGAAATGCTTCAAAAAACTGCGTTTTGAAATGTTCACCAGGGCGCAGGTAGTAATCAAAAAGATTGTTATGGAGCTCCTAAAAAACTTGTAAGAAACTGATTACTGAAAATATGACGATTTTAAGAAACTTTTCGTACTGACTCAAATTCTTGGTTTCTTATAAAAAATTACGGGCATGGTAATAAATGCAATATATTTGTCCATGAGCTAGTTAATATTTTCTTGACCGTCACTGAGGGAAATCCAAGAAAATGTCCTTGGAGGCCACTAGAAAACCTCCTACAACACTTTCACAGAGATTTCGTGAAATCTTACAAATTGACATCCTTCCGTTTTCGATCACAAAATGAACTAAATATATTGAACAAATGTAATATTGTGAAACAATAATAGTGTTAGTATTTAGTGTTTAATAATAACAATCCTTGGTGCTGTGCTTAGTACACTTAACTACTGTGCTTCAATAGTATTTTTAATCACATTGGAACAAAGTTCTATCCCCCTGAATTTGTAAATCATATGATTCTAAAAAAAGTTATTTCTGTTGACTTGATAGCGATAATTGCTTGGTTGTAATGTTATGCAAACAAATAACTTGACGTGGGCAATGCATTTCCAGCTAATCATGCCTGTGTGAAGCCACTGAACCCTTGGCCCAAGTGGTGACCCACATGTTTGCTTTCGTGTTTGGCCTGCAGATTACTTGACCTGCTGGCCTGCAGAATCAAGGTGCCGTTATTTTATTGGGCCTAAATGTTAACAAAAGATTGTGTTGCTGCAAAGCACTACCAAACTCGCAAAGGTCAATTCTTTCTCAGCCTGAGATCAATTAAATTGGATATAGTATTAGACCAGGAGGAGATAGGGGTAGGCGTCATCCATCTGGGAAATTTGCCAAACCACATTAGCTTATATAATTTTAAGGCGCTGATTCTGAAAATGTATGTTAGATGCGCGTTTAGGGGGCGTTTAGCCTCTATTTGATAAATAAACCTCGATTTCATGCTATTTACTGTTATTGTAGAAGTAGCCTCATCCTTCTGATAACTTTGCCAAAAATAGGTTGGCATTTATAATTCTGGGGCACTGATTCCGAAAATTGATGCTAGGTGGGCGTTTAGCCTCTATTTGAAAAGTGACCTCGATTTTGTGTTAAATGCCATGGGTAATAATGCATAAGGGAAATGGCTAACACAAGTCTTCTAAAGCAACTTTTTGGTGCAGATTTCGAAAATCAATAAATTCAGCTACTCATGAATTCGGCCTCGGTTTGGAAACCAGGCCTCGATTCCATGACATTTGCCATATGCATTCATGTACCTATAATATTTCTGTGAGTTAAGCTACGAAATTAAACAGTTTCAATTTTCTGCAATATTCAGCCTTCCTCAATGTTAACAAACTTTTATCAGCATATGTTGAAAATGTCCACTTTTCAATAAGAACTGTACAGATAACAAGTAAACAAGTAAAATATCCGATTGTCTAGTCATATGCTGAGATGTCTTCGATATCTTCATCAAAATCTTCTTCGACCTCATCAATAACACTGTCAGTGTCACAACTCTCCTCGTCAGCACCATCATCTCTTGGTTTGAGAAGCTCGCATACATCTTCCGGATAGCACTCGTCATTCCATAAGACTCTATGCCCTCTCCGTCCCAGCCATGGTTTTCGGGGTCATTGTGTGGAATAATCAACGTGTCAGCTCTGCGAAATAGATAGGCCACGTAGTTTGAGCGCATGATATGCAATGCCAAATTCTCCTTGCATGGTGGAAGAAGACTGAGGTCAACAATCTGCTTCTTTTTGTTGAATTTCTGCCAGAAGATTGACTGTCGAGCTTCATTGACATCATTCAATGCAGGAAACCGTACAGACGGCAAACAAATTTCTCTAATCCTTCTGAAAGATCTTGACTTATTTCAAGACTCGTGCCCAAATTGCCAAATACATCAACTCTCGCTGATCATTGTGCACTCCATCTTGTTTGAAAAGTAGATAGTTCTACCGTTTAGAGTTGATCTGCCTTCCTCAAAAGACCGTTGGATAAGGTTGAATAGCATCTCCTTATTTTGGCCATTTCGAAGGAATTTGGTGAAATCAGGGGGCAATTTCATGTCAGGGCTGCAAAGAAAATACCGTTTTTCATCTCCCCGTTCTTGTCGCTCGCTAGATTTGATGCTTTTCTCCAAGTACGTCGGGGGGAGGGGGGAAAACACCCCTGGTAGGATTAGGGTTGACATCTGTAATCCAGTATCCTGGTGGTCTTCCTCTCCCTCGCAAGCCACAAACTGTATTCATGCATACATGAAAGAGCTACAGGACAGAGTTTCGTGAAGTCCCTTGCAGCTATATGATCTTGCATCAAAATATGTGCTTTCAAAAGCTGCTAACCTCTTTGTTTATTGTAATATATTTGAAGGGCAACCCCACCGCCCATGTAAATAGCAGGAATGTTTTGAAACTACAAAGAATCTCTTAAAATCAAGCTCAAACTTGAAAAAACCAGAGGAAACTCTTCAGAAACTTTAAATACTCAAATAACTTGAAATTTTAAAAACCTTCCAGTACAGAGCAAAATGCTTCCTTTTATATAACAATAGTAGGCCCCGAAAGAGCGAATTTCAGGTTCCAACATAGTCAAATCTATAGCGTATATGGAACGCCATTTGCACAAAAATGACATAATATAGGATTATGTTACATAAACTAGGATTATGTGCACATAAACTAGGATTATGTACATAAACTATGATTATGTCGACATAATCCTAGTTTATGTAACATAATCCTAGTTTATGTGCACATAATATGGGTTATCTGGACATAAACCTATATTATGTCGTGATAACCCATATTATGTCGACATAATATAGGTTTATGTGGCATAATCCTAGTTTATGTGCACATAATATAGGTTATCACGACATAAACCTATATTATGTCGTGATAACCCATATTATGTCGACATAATATAGG
>REGM01000027.1:868700-953850 GCA_004194415.1 Aurelia aurita | reverse complement strand
CGTCGAAATCTTCTTGCTGGAATACGACCGTTTGTCCAAATCAATAGCCTTTCGAACAACGTTCTGATTGAAATTTTATTGTATGGTGATAAAGACCTCTCTAATGACGTTAATAAAACTATTCTTGAGTTTACTCTTAAATTCATCCACCAAACTGGTCGGTTTCATTAAAATAATTTCAAAACCCTTTCAATGCGCCACATCGCCACTATTTGAATTGTTTTTCCTTTTGTTTGTAAGTCTGTCTCACATTTGATGTAGGGCATTTATAGTGTAAGAGAAATTCTTAGTTATATTGCAAGAAGAACTCCGACCTGATATGCATGGGTGCAGTGTTTTGCGCAATGGGGATTCTGGGCGGGGAGCAATGGCGCCAGCAGTTGTTGTCATTGTTGTTCTCTCGTCCAGGGTTTTTTGTTGTTCAGCAACATGCGCCTATGCCGGCCTAACATCTAATGTGAAACAGATCTCCAGTATTTATATGGGTATCCTATCGTTCATGTGTAGCTTTTTGTAGTTGTTAATTGGTTGTTAATTAGTTGTATGTCTTTATGTATGGCTGCGGGGTGGTCATTATCTTTTGCTCCCTGTGGTATCGTCTTTGTAGTGTTGTAAAGTAATTTATATGTAGTGTCTTAAGTAATTTGTTACTGTAGAAGTTTTAAATTGAATATAAAAAAAGAAAAAAACTTGTGATTTGATTCCATACTTATTATAAGAGTCCATGTTATTGCTTATGAATTGCATTGTAAGGCAACCTCTACTTTCACAAATTCAAAGTTCACAGAAACTCACGTTCACAGAAGTAGCTGTTGGTATTGAGTTGAAATCCTTCATAACAAATGCATTCGTAAATACCAGGTTTATTTTTGCATTCACCAGGGCCACAAATAGACGGAAAAGCAGTGCATTCGTCTATATCTAAAAGATAACCGCATAGTTAGGAACAGAAATAGGATTTTATGGTTCAGTTTATTTTGTATACTTGACGGAGAGGTAGTTCATGACTGCAGAAAAAAGTAACGATAATCGTTTTCATTACCACAAAAGCGACGAAAATCAACAAACATGCTAAGTGACTTACCCGGTTTAAGGATTTTTCATTTAGCTTACAAGTAAACAAATATAAAGAATAATAATAATATTAATGATAATATAATATGTAAATTCTTTCATTTAAAATTGGCTAAGCAATTATAGCTGAAACTGCTAGTTAATGCCAACTATTTATAAAAATACATACAATATTACAAGAAAAATACAATTTACAATAGAAAACCTAAACTGGGATAAAATATTTTACATAAAAGGGGACCTAAATCTTTAATTGTGGTGAGGATTGTAGTGCACTATTTTTCCGTAAATGCTTTTACGGCCTTTTAGAAATGTTTATTGGGTCAAAGGCAGGACAGAAAATTGCAGATTGCGGGGAGGAAGTCCAAGCGCGGGTACTGTCGGTGCAGTAGGTTCCTGGAAGAGAGTTGAATACTCCGACAGGAATACAGAGTCTGCATATTGACTGCAGATTCGGAAGCAGCATGATCGATTTAGCAAAATTCAATGCAAAATTTGAACTTAGATGATTGTAAGAAAGTCAATCATGACATCATAGGACTGATGACGTCACAAGCTTTTGCTTAACTTTATCGAAATGCAAAAAATTATCTATCCTTCGAAAGCTCTGATCAAGCAACCTCGTCCCCAGGGCCTTTTGTCATATTTGGACAAGGCCCTGGGGACGAGGTTGCTGATCAAGCTGAATTCAACTGTGTCATTTAGAAGCTGATTAGACATACCTGTGACAAGATATGGTCATAGTAGTTCTCAAAAGTGTCAGTTCTTGACATCATCAAAAGTAAAAAAAGGTACCGGACGAATTCTGAATCTCCATGGTCGATTTGGTAGGAATGGAGCACAAACTCAGAGCATAGGCATCAAATCTTTAAAAAGTGTTCATTGGCAATCTTCGATATCTTGATTATTTTCAGAATTACAGCATCTTCTATGTTTCAAACAGCTTTCCGGTTGCGACGTCATCAAATTGCTAAATCGTGAACCAGAAAAGCTACTGATTTCTGCTTACCGCCATATTATAGACCTTCATAAACTATGGTTTTCTTCAAGGTTGTACCATTTTTCCTCTATTGATTTAGGATTTGCAACGATTTTAATTTTTTCAAAGATTTTTGTGAATTCTTTCAATAAAAAGAACAACGCAATAATTCTGAAAATAATCAATATATCAAATATTGCCAATGAACACTTATAAAGAAGTACCTGAAGTTCTTTCAAGCCATTAAATCAAATGAAAGATGCATTAACCGATCGTGCAATGCTTTTTAAAGATTTGATTCCTATGCTCAAAATCAGAGGTTAAAATGAATATTAGATTGCTGGACAATATTCCTTGTCTAAGTAACAAGTTCTGGAGTCACAAAGTACATGGAGTCCTGGATCGTCTGAAGAAGCAGCAAGAAAAATACAAGCAAAAAGTACACAAAATATTTACTTTACCTTTGCATGTTCCCAACCTTTGATCGAAGTAAAAGCCAAATTTGCAATCGCAAAAGTAAGAGCCTCTGCTATTAATGCAATTACCTCTTCGGCATGGGTTGTTCTCTTGAGAACATTCGTCAAAATCTAAAAGAAGACGCACATTACAAAGTTAAAGGGGCCTTTGCAATCGGCATGCTGTGTAAATACATCCTTTTGTGGTTTCTTTGTTGTCGCCAATTTTATGGTCCACTAAAATGGCCGACAACAAAGAGATGGCACGTGCAAGGTATGCTGGCTGCAAAGGCCCCTTTAAGTCCCATCTGTAGACTTTTGAGCGGAGATACATCAACAAATCAAAGAACTCAGGGAAACAAGTGACACCTTGATTCAAGCGGCTTACAACTTGAACATGCTAGAATCAAGCTTGTTCGTAGAAACGTCTTCATGATCATACCGTGTGTCCCAAATATAACGTAACAGATTTGATCAGGGCTAGCGATGCCAATTTAGCTCCAATCAATTCGCAATAACTTTTAAGCTAATCCTGAAAAGTTACCTTGAACATAGGTACCTTGTTTATTGATATTGGTGCTTCCAAAGTTGATATATTATTCTTGAAAGTTCAAATTTGATTGCATTTCCAAACCAGGGCTTTGGCGTTTTGGCCTATGCAAATTCCTGAAGCACAGCGAAATGAAGAATCAAAATTTTAGAAATATTAACAAAATTCATAAAAGATGAGCTCTAGCAAATACCGTATAATATAATATAATTTTTTTTCAAAGTTTATCAAGGCTATTATTGATTTATTCGCTGTGCTTCAAGAATTTGCTTAGGCCAAAGTGGCAAAGCTCTTTTTTGGAGGTGAAGGCAAATTTAAACTAGCAAAATTGATATTTCAACTTTGGCAGCACAAATATCAACCAGCAAGGTATCTATCTTCAAGTTAACTTTTGAGGATAAGTTATTACGAATTGATTGAAGCTAAATTGGGATCGCTAGCCCTGATCAAATCTGTTACCTTTTATTTGGGACACCCGGTACATTTGTTCGCGAACATCATCATATAGGTCCTTTTCAGATACTGATATTTTTGGTACCGAAAAGCGTGACATGGGACATTCTAGTAAGCTCTTTTGAAGCGGGACAAATTATTTTTTGGCTACATTTGACCTTGTTTAGGATGCTCTATGATCACTCACCTATCTTTTAAAAACTTTCAACTGCATGTCCAAATTTCGTTTTGAATCTTTCATTGTGTTCTTTGTTGAAATACGTATACTTCCCCCTTTCACCTCAGCTAAACGGCATCGGACAGTCTGTTCTAATTTTCATTCGCCTTGTGACCTTCATTTGTTCCAAAAATAATTCTTAAAGAGGGACAGCAAATTTTCCTAAAAATTAATGTTTAAATAGATAGGCAAGAATACTGTTACCTGTGCAGGATCTGCTATCCTCATCAAGCTTGAAACCTTTGCGACAACCGCATAGTGGTTTGCGGCCTACCCGAGAAACGCAAAGATGTTGACATGCAACTTCAGAACAGCTGTCAATTGCATTCTTGAAACGAAAATTCAACAGCTCTGTAATAAAAGTTAAACAATAGAATGAATGAATAAGCTTGCTAAGATTATTTTCTTACTCTATTTGTTTGATTGCCCATATGAAAATTTTAGTTCGCTAATTTAAAAGAATACATTGTGACAGGATACAGGATGGCCCCAGTTTTCTCTACTTTGGATTACACCTAACCAATGATGTATTGTCAGAAAATCTATTCACCAAATATGGTTCAACGCTATTTTCAAGTTTGTACTACTCGAAGATTATTCAAAATCATCTTTTCTCTTTTTGTCTACAAAAATGTGACTTGGTTTCCTGAAAAAGATGACTGGGCAAATGAGATCGAGGACCCTCCTTTAGGAGCCTCGCTTTTAATTTTCGCCCTACTTTCTGCCAGAGGACAAGTGTTTTGATATTCGTTTCAAATAAAAGTTTAAAAATATTGTTCTGTTTAATTTTGGCAAAACCTGAAATACAAGAAACTCTCCGTTTCACGTTTCATATTGCTCCTTGTTTCTGCCTCTCTGATCCTGCAGTGTATTTTTTACATTGTATTTTTAAGCCAGGTAAATGACTAAACTTTTTACTTACCAGTTAGATTCCTTGCAGGAGCTGTTGATACAAGCGTTACGAATGCTATTGCTATGGTTACTGCAAATAGCTGCATTTTGCATGAATTTAGGCCCAGTATTTCACGAAAATTCTTGCCAGCGAGTTGCATAGATTCACTGGAGACTTATCAACGCTAACATCCCACGGTGTTTTTGTAAGAAAACAAAATTAACTGAGTATTTATTCCTGAAAACTTGCCAAGTATTTCTATGCACAGTTTTAAAGCGTTTTGGTATCGAGAAGGTCTTTGAAATGTTGCTGTTTTTGGTTTATCTTTGCAGTGAAAATTCCGCAAGTCATAACATGTAATTTAATCGGAAATGTTACAAAACTGTGATGAAAAATGAAGGTAACTGTTTTAAGACGGTTTTAAAACTGTTTTGCCGTAACCTAACTAATGAATCCTATGTCATACAGCTTAAAATTCAGCCTTATAATCGGGTGACCAGGAATTCGTTCAAAGGGCCTAGAAATGCTCCAACCACAGACAGCGTGAGATACTAAAGGCGTTTACAAGTTGCTGGTTTATCCGCTGCGCTTTGTGCTTGTAGAATACACTCATTTTTATTAGAACTTTGCTCTAAACTTTGCCATACGGTTTCTTATCTTTGGACCCAATTCTTATAGTCAAAGTTTCTTGTAGAATTTCTTAATTTCATAAAATTGAATTTCTCAATTCATCATAATTCATCAAAGACCGCTAATATAGCTTTTGAGCCCATGAAATTACAAGAAAGAACCATAATACATTGCCAATGAACATTCATAACGAAGTACCTGAAGTTCTTTTCAAGCCATTAAATCAAACGAAAGAGGCATTAACCAATCGTGCAATGCTTTTTAAAGATTTGATTCCTATGCTCCTTTTGCTAGAATTGGCCTACCAGCCCCCCCCCCTCCCCCTTGTAGTTTTCAATGTATTTTCAATGGCATCATCACCTTGAACCAAGCTTAATGCTCATGCAAAATGAATTATTGCTTCCATTCTGAAGTCAGATCTTAAGGAAGAAGAATTCAAATAAAGAAGTAAGAAGTGATGTTAACCTTTTTGATAACCAAGTGCATCGATTTTTAATCTAATGATTACATCATAGGTGCATCAATTAATCAACGAAGAACTAACCAGGACAGAAAATCTTCAGTGATACTTTAGGTCTTTTAAAGGGAATCTAAGCATATAGAAGCCTTTGATAATAAATAGCCATACAAAGACAATAGACCTTGACACGTGCCGAACCTATGGGTAGCTGATCTATGTCAACAGAAGCACTGACATCTGATTGGCTAGGATTTGACCGCAAGTGGCTTGAGCCACTTTTATATGCTTAGATTCCCTTTAAGCTTTCACTGAACTACCGGGTGAGTCAGAAAACTGTTTAGACATTTGGAAGCCTGTATCTCTCAAAGCATTTATCAGATTCTTATAAACTGATAATGCCTGTGTAGCTGACATATCAACTTAGATAAGAAAATTTAGTTTATCAAAATCAGTCGCATTGTTCTCAAATTACAAGCCATTCTATAAAAATGCTTGATCTCAAAATCCTTCAAAACAGGCCTATAAAATCCTTGAACAAATTTGCTAGCAATCCAGCCGCATGATATCAGAACATGCAGTCCTCCATGTCTGAGCGATAATACAGACAGACAAAATTTGATTACGATAGCTGTGGCTATGGAACTAAATTGCTAGCAAAGTTGATCAAGGATTTTAGACCTGTTGTGAAGGATTTTGAGATAAAGCATTTTTTATAAAATCACTTGTAATTTGAGAACGATACAATCAATTTTAATAAACTATTTTTATCTAATTTGTTATCTTTGCTACACAGGTATTACCAGTTAATAGGAATCTGATGAATGGTTTGAGAGCTACAGGCTTTCAAACGCCTAAACATTTTTCTGACTCACCCAGTAGGAATTTTTTTATATTAGTGAATTGCTACCGACAAAAATTCTGCAAATTTAAATTGCTATAGTCTGAAATTGGAATATAAGATCAAGTTGAAATTGTTTACAATTGCTATACTCAACAATCTGTCCAACCTCGTGGAACAAGCAACTTCGTATGTAACATGGTTTCCGATGAAGCGTTTTGATGATGTCACAAGCAAAAATTGAGAAACATTTCGAAAGGTCACCTGGCAAGATTGATGATAGCGTGGGAGTCGGGAAAATGTATCCACTGTTTGAAAAGTCGTGCACGAAAAACTATGTAACCAATTTGTACAATTTTAATTCCATCATCTTACTGAGGCTTCAACTTAATTTTCAAGGTTTTTCTCGTAATTTTAGGTGCATTAATTTCTTCTGAAAATTAGCAATTATTCAAAAGTTTTATTTCTGGATATGCCCAAAACCAGCTAAAAATGGCCTGTTCGCTATCATGTGATTTTGGCTTTTTGATTCCCAGCATTGATGGAAAGATTAAGCACGGGCTTTAGGAAACTCTGAATTAAAAATTAGATTTTCCGATGATACATCGAGTATTTTTCCTGATTTTTATTTCAATCGTGATACATCGAGGGAGAAGCTCGTGGCAGAGTGACGTGACGGAGCTTCATTATGCCACTCAAGTGTGTCGCCCTCGATGTATCACGAATGAAATAAAAAAGAAGAAAACTCGATGTATCATCGGAAAATCTAACTTTTAATTCCGAGTTTCCTAAAGCCCGTGGATTAAGATGAAGCATTGTAAAATAAATGAATTCTGAAATTAAGTTAAGCCCTCTGTCAGGCAACGGCGTTGTAATTTTTCAAAGCGGTGTTATAGTTTTTGTATTACGATTTTTCAAAGAGTGGATACATTTTTTGACTCGCCCGGTAGATTATGATATTATCATAAAGATAGAAATCCATCCGCACAAAACCATTTTACCCAACAGAAACATTTTTCTCCTTTGTTGTTAGTGATAGAAATCAAACCCTTCTTGTGCTTGATTGTCCTACAAAGCTCTAAATGTGTTCTTAACATTCCTAAGTCATTGCCAGAACTCAAATCCATTTAATACAAATACAACATATATAGATATACAGTTTCAACAAAAGTTCCCATTTTAAATACTCGAAGTCCAAATTATTTACAACGAACTGCAGTTAAATTAAAAGTCAAACCTTCTGGAAATAACAAACGCTGATGACAAAGTATCTATTATGGTACTTTATATGGTGCTGTAGTTTGTCCCGAAAATTTCGTCACATAGCCTGGTTCTTTAGAGCCTGATTTCAGGCTATCGTCAAAGGGATTTTGCGTCTAAGAAATAAACCAACTTCCCCGACCTTCATTATGAAAGACACGTCATGTTCTAGAACGAATATTGCAATTTTTCTACATTCTTTAAAAATATATCACGGGGGGACGAGGGAGGGGGAGGGTTTTCTCACAGTAAAGGTACATCTTGATGTACCACCCTCAAAGGTATACTTTTTCGGACTTCTACTCTAGCCAACGGTATACGTTTTTGGCAATTTTGGTTAGGCAAATTCATCTGTTTTGGAAGTGTTGGTCTTGAAATTAGTCTAACCAAGGATATCATTTTCACAAAAATTGCAGCAGCTAACAGTACCATTTTGAAAATGCTGGCTACGCACCCCTTTCCGAAATTTGGCATAGAACCCTGTCCTGTGCTTTATATCTATCGTTTTACCAAACTTTTACGAAGTTTTCGAAAATTTGGTTCTCGATGAGCCCTCTGCAAGACATAGGAATATTGAAGAGCGAGCGAACCGAGCGATTTTACTTTTTAAATTTTGTTGCCTTGGGTGCTTTAATAGCTGAAAATAAGCCAAAATAAGCTTTAGACAGAAGCCTGTTTTGTTTTTTAAATATGATATCGCTTTGATCAAATTTTACGGCCTTGTTTTTGCTCAGGAATTTCCGTGTGACGAAAATTTTTGAAACAAATTATAAGTCAAATGATGCACTTGGTGAAACATCATATACCTACCGGCTATACACCTACCCTTGTGCCTGCCATTCATAACCTTTTACCTCGTACAAAATTTATACATTTTTATACACATTTAACTGTGAAGTTCACATTGAATTAAATTATTCCATGCAATCATTGCAATTAAAATTACTAAGAAAAGATACTGTGAAAGAGACATTGCTGATCTAAACTTTAGTATGGAGCCCTTGGACTGTTTGAATTTTGTACCATTTTCTTGGTATGAAAACAGCATCTGTTTTGTCTTATACCTGATTTTAGCTGCATAACCTTGTTTGGAACTGCTGTAGGACTGCCACGAGACCAAAACGTTATGTCTTTGGCGCAGTCGAGCAAAACTTTGTACTTATACTAGTATCTTTTTTGCAGCTATCTCAAAGACCAGAATNAAAACATACCCGTTCCTTCTGCCAATTTTTCGAAAATGTTTCCCCACGTTATACCAAATTTTTAAAAAATGGCCTATTTAATTTTACTTTAAACAAAATCCCGAAAAACGATACCGTTCCTTATACCAAAATCGTGAAAATCGATACCCTTCCCGATGGCACGACCCCCAGTACCCAAAATAAAACATAGTGCCCCCCCCCCCCGGATATGCACAGCAGTGATAGAGGCTCTGACGCCACTCACTGGAAACTTTCGAATGAAAATGTGTAAAAATATCGCTTGATCCAGACTTTTTTGTAGAATAGCTAAAAAATTCTATGGATTGTACAGTTCCGTAACTGCTTTTATTTTCATATTTCATTTATGAAAAATGCCCCAAGAATGTTAAGTAATAAGCAGCCGTTTATGGCAAGCGAAATGCACAAGAATTCGAAAAACCTAGTTTCTCGCCGAAAAACCCACTTTATCGATCGAAAATCTAGGTTTATCACTGAAAAAGTAGGTTTTTCAACCGATAAAGTGGGTTTTTCGGCGATAAACTAGGTTTTTCAAATTCTTGTGCATTTCGCTTGCCATAGCCGTTATTTGTGTGAACCTTTAAATTGAATATGTAAGGATATTAAGTTTTCTTTCAGTAGCACTTGCCATCGAACAGTAATTGAGGGTCCTGACCGGTAAAATGGGATCTATGATTCACCAGCATAGTGCTCAAATTTTTAAATCTTTAATCTGCCGTGGACATTTTTTGATATCTTGATTATTTTGAAAACGGTGGCTTTTATATTTTTGTTGGAAGAATTCATGGAAAATCTTGAAAAAATATTAATCATCGTAAATCCTAAATCATTAGAGGAAAAATGATACAATCTTCAAGGAAACCATAGTTTATCAAGGTCTGCAATATGGTGGCAAGTAGAAATCTGTCGCTCTTCTGGTTTAGGATTTAGAAATTTGATGACCTCACAGCCTCAAATATGATAAATGCCGCCATTTTGAAAATAATCAAGATATCAAAAAATTTCCACGGCAGATTTACAGGAAAGTACCCAAAGTTTGTCTCTGATTTAGATGAGCTGGGACTGAGCATACGAACGGCAAACAATAAACTGGGGGTGGGATTTGATAACTGACTTTTTGTTTACGAAAATGTGACTTGGTTTCCTGAAAAAGATGACTGGGGAATTGGAATTGAGGACCCTCCTTTAGGAACCTCGCTTTTAATTGTCGCCCTACTTTCTGCCAGAGGACAATGATTTTTGATATTCTTTTCAAATAAAACTTTAAAAATATTTTTTCAGTTTAATCTTGGCAAGCCTGAAATACAAGAAACTCTCCATTTCACTTTACCCAACTGCTCCTTGTTTTCTGCCTCACTGATCCTACAGTGTAATTTTGCGCCAGGTGAAATGAGTAAACGTTTTACTTACCTGTTAGATTCCTCGCAGGAGCTGCTGATACAAGCGTTACGAATGCTATTGCTATGGTTACTGTAAATAGCTGCATTTTGCATGAATTTAGGCCCAGTATTTCACGAAAATTCTTGCCAGCGAGTCGCATAGATTCACTGGAGACTTATCAACGCTAACATCCCACGGTGTTTTTGTAAGAAAACAAAATTAACTGAGTATTTATTCCTGAAAACTTGCCAAGTATTTCTATGCACAGTTTTAAAGCGTTTTGGTATCGAGAAGGTCTTTGAAATGTTGCTGTTTTTGATTTATCTTTGCAGTGAAAATTCAGCAAGTCATAACATGTAATTTAATTCGAAAATGTTACAAAACTGTGATGAAAAATGAAGTTAACTGTTTTAAAACTGTTTTGCCGTAACCTAAATAATGAATCCTATGTCATACAGCTTAAAATTCAACCTTATAATCGGGTGACCAGGAATTCGTTCAAAGGGCCTAGAATTGCTCCAACCACAGACAGCGTGAGATACTAAAGGCGTTTTCAAGTTGCTGGTTTATCCGCTGCGCTTTGTGCTTGTAGAATACACTCATTTTTATTAGAAACTTTGCTCTAAACTTTGCCGTACGGTTTCTTAGCTTTGGACCCAATTCTTATAGTAAAAGTTTCTTGTAGAGTTTCTTATTTCATAAAATTGAATTTCACAATTCATCATAATTCATCAAAGACCGCTAATATAGCTTTTGAGCCCATAGAATTACAAGAAAGAACCATAATACATTGCCAATGAACACTCATAACGAAGTACCTGAAGTTCTTTTCAAGCCATTAAATCAAACGAAAGAGGCATTAACCAATCGTGCAATGCTTTTTAAAGATTTGATTCCTATGCTCCTTTTGCGAGAATTGGCCTACCAGCCCCCTCCCTCCCCCTTGTAGTTTTCAATGTATTTTCAATGGCATCATCACCTTGAACCAAGCTTAATGCTCACGCAAAATGAATTATTGCTTCCATTCTGAAGTCAGATTTTAGGGAAGAAGAATTCAAATAAAGAAGTAAGAAGTGATGTTAACCTTTTTGATAACCAAGTGCATCGATTTTTAATCTAATGATTACATCATAGGTGCATCAATTAATCAACGAAGAAATAACCAGGACAGAAAGTCTTCAGTGATGCTTTAGGTCTTTTAAAGGGAATCTAAGCATATAGAAGCCTTTGATAATAAATAGCCGTACAAAGACAATAGACCTTGACACGCGCCGAACCTATGGGTAGCTGATCTATGTCAACAGAAGCACTGACATCTGATTGGCTAGGATTTGACCGCAAGTGGCTTGAGCCACTTTTATATGCTTAGATTCCCTTTAAGCTTTGACTGAACTACCGGGTGAGTCAGAAAAATGTTTAGACATTTGGAAGCCTGTATCTCTCAAAGCATGTATCAGATTCCTATAAACTGATAATACCTGTGTAGCTGACATATCAACTTAGATAAGAAAATTTAGTTTATCAAAATCAGTCGCATCGTTCTCAAATTACAAGCCATTCTATAAAAATGCTTGATCTCAAAATCCTTCAAAACAGGCCTATAAAATCCTTGATCAAATTTGCTAGCAATCCAGCCGCATGATATCAGAACATGCAGTCCTCAATGTCTGAGCGATA
Source organism: Aurelia aurita (assembly GCA_004194415.1). Taxonomy (NCBI): domain Eukaryota; kingdom Metazoa; phylum Cnidaria; class Scyphozoa; order Semaeostomeae; family Ulmaridae; genus Aurelia; species Aurelia aurita. Next base: position 941,765 of record REGM01000027.1, on the reverse strand, counting down.
AGACAGACAGACAAAATTTGATTACGATAGCTGTGGCTATGGAACTAAATTGCTAGCAAAGTTGATCAAGGATTTTAGGCCTGTTTTGAAGGATTTTGAGATAAAACATTTTTTATAAATTATTTGTAATTTGGGAACGATACAATCAATTTTAATAAACTAAATTTTTTTATCTAAGTTGTTATCTTTGCTACACAGGTATTACCAGTTAATAGGAATCTGATGAATGGTTTGAGAGCTACAGGCTTTCAAACGCGTAAACATTTTTCTGACTCAGCCGGTAGGAATTTTTATAAATTAGTGAATTGCTACCGACAAAAATTCTGCAAATTTAAAGTGCTATAGTCTGAAATTGGAATATAAGATCAAGTTGAAATTGTGCACAATTGCTATACTCAACAATCTCTCCAACCTCGTGGAACAAGCAACTTCGTATGTAACATGGTTTCCGATGAAGCGTTTTGATGATGTCACAAGCAAAAATTGAGAAACATTTTGAAAGGTCACCTGGCAAGATTGATGATAGCGTGGGAGTCGGGAAAATGTATCCACTTTTTGAAAAGTCGTGCACGAAAAGCTATGTAACCAATTTGTAAAATTTTAATTCCATCATCTTACCGAGGCTTCAACTTAATTTTCAAGGTTTTTCTCGTAATTTTAGGTGCATTATTTCCTTCAGAAAATTAGCAATTATTCATACGTTCTATTTCTTGATATGCCCAAAACCAGCTAAAAATGGCCTGTTCGCTATCATGTGATTTTAGCTTTTTGATTCTCAGCATTGATGGAAAGATTAAGCACGGGCTTTGGGAAACTCTGAATTAAAAATTGGATTTTCCGATGATACATCGAGTATTTTTCCTGATTTTTATCTCAATCGTGATACATCGAGGGAGAAGCGCGTGGCAGAGTGACGTGACGGAGCTTCATTGTGCCACTCAAGTGTGTCGCCCTCGATGTATCACGAATGAAATGAAAAAGAAGAAAACTCAATGTATCATCGGAAAATCTAACTTTTAATTCAGAGTTTCCTAAAGCCCGTGGATTAAGATAAAGCACTGTAAAATAAATGAATTCTGAAATTAAGTTAAGCCCTCTGTCAGGCAGCGGCGTTGTAATTTTTCAAATCGGTGTTATAGTTTTTGTATTACGATTTTTCAAAGAGTGGATACATTTTCTGACTCGCCCGATAGATTATGATATTATCATAGAGATGGAAATCTATCCGCACAAAGCCATTTTACCCAAAAGAAAAATTTTCCTCCTATGTTGTTAGTGATAGAAATCAAACCCTTCTTGTGCTTGATTGTCCTACAAAGCTCAAAATGTGTTCGTAACATTCCTAAGTCATTGCCAGAACTCAAATCCATTTAATACAAATACAACATATATAGATATACAGTTTCAACAAGAGTTCCCATTTTAAATACTCGAATTCCAAATTATTTACAACGAACTGCAGTTAAATTAAAAGTCAAACCTTCTGGAAATAACAAACGCTAATGACAAAGTATCTATTATGGTACTTTATATGGTGTTGTAGTTTGTCCCGAAAATTTCGTCACATAGCCTGGTTCTTTAGAGCCTGATTTCAGGCTATCGTCAAAGGGATTTTGCGTCTAAGAAATAAACCAACTTCCCCGACCTTCATTATGAAAGACCTGTCATGTTCTAGAACGAATATTGCAATTTTTCTACATTCTTTAAAAATATATCACGGGGGGACGAGGGAGGGGAGGGTTCTCTCACAGTAAAGGTACATCTTGATGTACCACCCTCGGACCACCCTCAAAGGTATACTTTTTCGGACTTCTACTCTAGCCAACGGTATACGTTTTTGGCAATTTTGGTTAGGCAAATTCATCTGTTTTGGAAGTGTTGGTCTTGAAATTAGTCTAGCCAAGGATATCATTTTCACAAAAATTGCAGCAGCTAACAGTACCATTTTGAAAATGCTGGCTACGCACCCCTTTCCGAAATTTGGCATAGAACCCTGTCCTGTGCTTTATATCTATCGTTTTACCAAACTTTTACGAAGTGTTCGAAAATTTGGTTCTCGATGAGCCCTCTGCAAGACCTAGGAATATTGAAGAGCGAGCGAACCGAGCGATTTTACTTTTTAAATTTTGTTGCCTTGGGTGCTTTAATAGCTGAAAATAAGCCAAAATAAGCTTTAGACAGAAGCCTGTTTTGTTTTTTAAATATGATATCGCTTTGATCAAATTTTACGGCCTTGTTTTTGCTCAGGAATTTCCGTGTGAGGAAAATTTTTGAAACAAATTATAAGTCAAATGATGCACTTGGTGAAACATCATATACCTACCGGCTATACACCTACCCTTGTGCCTGCCATTCATAACCTTTTACCTCGTACAAAATTTATACATTTTTATACACATTTAACTGTGAAGTCCACATTGAATTAAATTATTCCATGCAATCATTGCAATTAAAATTACTAAGAAAAGATACTGTGAAAGAGACATTGCTAATCTAAACTTTGGTATGGAGCCCTTGGACTGTTTGAATTTTGTACCATTTTCTTGGTATGAAAACAGCATCTGTTTTGTCTTATACCTGATTTTAACTGAATAACCTTGTTTGGAACTGCTGTAGGACTGCCACGAGACCAAAACGTTATGTCTTTGGCGCACTTATACTAGNCCCTTGTGCCTGCCATTCATAACCTTTTACCTCGTACAAAATTTATACATTTTTATACACATTTAACTGTGAAGTCCACATTGAATTAAATTATTCCATGCAATCATTGCAATTAAAATTACTAAGAAAAGATACTGTGAAAGAGACATTGCTAATCTAAACTTTGGTATGGAGCCCTTGGACTGTTTGAATTTTGTACCATTTTCTTGGTATGAAAACAGCATCTGTTTTGTCTTATACCTGATTTTAACTGAATAACCTTGTTTGGAACTGCTGTAGGACTGCCACGAGACCAAAACGTTATGTCTTTGGCGCACTTATAACTAGTATCTTTATTGCAGCTATCTCAAAGACCAGAATATTTTTGGAGGCAATAAATGTCTTATTTCTACAGGAATATATTCACGAATATGCTGTGACCTCTAAAATTTATTTCGACGTTGGTAGAATAGTCCACCCAGAAAGTTTTAGATTAATAGTTAGATAGAATTTTTATAATTTTCAAAAACAGCAACTTGTGTTATTCTAATACTTAAGTTTTTTGTGCTGAAGACCAAGATTCGTAGCCCCAAAATTCAAAATTCTGCCCAAGAGTTTCATGCTAACTCTAAGTACATTACAATTGTTTTCATTGATTGTTCCTACGAAAATTGTCCTCATAATTTAAGCTGAATTTCCGATTGCTCCGCACTTGGTTCCCCACCAAATGATATATCTAACCCAGAATCCTGCAAAGGAAACAGAGATCAAGTTTAGCATGTTGTTATCTGGCAACATTATACCGGGTCTCCCAGAAAAAAGGTAACAGATTTGATCAGGGGTAGCGATAAGAATTTAGCTTGAATCAATCAGAAATGATTTTTGAACTAATCCTCAATAGTTAACTTGAAGATAGATACCTTGTTTGTTGATATTGGTGCTTTGAGAGTTGAAATATTAATCTTGAAACTTCAAATTTGCCTCCACCTCCAAACCAGAGCTTTTGGGTTTTGGCCTAAGCTGTTAACACGCTGTGTTGTGGAATCTGTTACCTTGTTTCTGAGACACCCGGTAGTGTAGAGCGAGATTACGTCACGTGCTTAGATACGGTGAAAACAAATGTGTTACTATGTGAATTGAAATCCCCAAAGACGTGATTAAACATTTCATAACCCTTCTAAAAGATGTTTACCTGGTTGCTTTGCTGTAGTTTGGCATCTTCTTCGATATCTTTGCAAAGCGGTTACTTTCCTACTTGAGGCCTGTTGCATATCGTCACAAAAATTCAATAGAATTGCCTCAGTTTCACATAGAAATTCGTTATTGTGGTTACCTTCCCAGTGCTAAAGTCTGTCTCAAAATATATTTCACGTGAAAATGTCCGCGAATAAAAACAATTGAAGTGTTTTGCATGATTAATTCTGCGTTATCGCAATTACATCTAATTTGAGACAGGCTTTAGATATACTCAGGGTTCTAGCGTCACTTCTGTTCACGACTTGCACTGGGAAAATTTTCGACGAAGCAACGACAAAAAAGATGATGAAAATGCTAATTATTGAAAGAATAATATCTAGATTTATTTATTAGCAATTCTGATCATGATGTTAAAAGACAATGCACGAAATAATTGTATGCACGTTGCTATAAATTTGGCTTTATTGAGAATGGAGCCTAGTTTATCAATAAAACATGGTTTTAGACTGGTCAACTAAACAGATTAGCTTAGATGTGTCTTCATATAAATAAGTTTTTTAAAAGCGTTCATAAAACTCAATGTTCACATTAATTATGAATTTTTTCAATTAACTAAGTTACCTAAAAAGTAATGAAATCAGGCCTGAGGCCTGGGGCCTAGAGACCGTGAAAAAGTCAATTCTTTGTTTTTCTTATAAAACGTAGCTGTAGGGATATAATACCCTAATTGTCTACCAATGGAGGGGTCTGTCGCTATCATGATTGCTGCAAATAGCTACGAAATGGCCTGTTTTGAGGAATTTTACTATCTACAGGGTGTTTAAGAAAAACGCAACCCACCTTTATTCGAGATTCTTCAGAAAACTATGATATTTGAAGTAGTTTGACGCATACCATCTGAAAGCACAATCTATCTTCTTTTCAATGATATCCAGCATGGGAACATTAATTGAATTATTTATCACTAAATTGACGTTTTAGTAAGTATGGCCATTTAGATTGAGGAAAGTAGTAGGACATTTACATAGGCGAAAGCTCATCTTTGTGAGAGCTTATTTTATCAGTTTAATAAAGGTATCTCATGGGAGTAAATTTGTATTTTCCTACCAAAGGGCATCACCTCGAGTGCGTCTAGGCCTGAAATGTTTTCACATAATTTGTCTTGTAACTTTTTACGGTAACAATGGTGTTAATTTTGCTCTTACAGCATGCTGCATTTGAAATCAGCCATACTTACTAAAATATCAATTGAATGATGAATAATTCCATTAAAGTATTCAAACTGCATATTATTGGAAAGAAGATAGATTGTGCTTTCAGACGGCATACATTGCATATCTTCAAATCTTATTATTATTTGAAAATGTTCACGTTTTTTTTTGAAACACACTGTATAGGGTATTCAGAAAGAGCTGAGTGTCTTAAAGATCGATTGCTAACCATGATACTTTGCGCACAACGTGAAAAGAAAAACAAACAGACCCTACACCAGAAACGACTTTCATGTCATACAAAAGTCGACGCTGGGGCCGCAAAGGATCATGGTTAGCTATTGGTCTTTAATCATTCATACATGTCCTGCCAAATAGCATAGGTTCCAAATCTTTAAAAAGATTGTTGTAAAATTCTATGACCTATTTCTTTGAATTGAATGGATTGAAGATTTCTCAAAAGTCCAACAGTAGAATTATAACAAAGTAGCTGAAGTTCTTTCAAGCCATTCAAATCAAAGAACTAGGTCATATAATTTTTACAGCAACCATTTTAAAGATTTGAAACCTATGCTCTGCTAAATGACAGAAAGAGTGCTCGCCCGGTACATCGTTTGATGACGCATAAGAACCATTTCACTGGCCCAAGAACCGAACCAATCTTCAACAAAGCTTTATCGTTGAACCTTCCCAGTTGACTCATTTCCAACATTTACACAACATAATTCTCAATACTGAGTCTTTGCAAAGAATGTGCCATTCTAATCTTCGCTGTTTTATGGTGTTTTTGGATGCTTTTAGCTGAAAACAATAAACTGCGGACATTTCTTAGAGCTGTGAGTCACGTAAACACCGTAAACACCGTAAACAGTACAGGCTTCATATCCTTTCTCTGTTAACTTGCCATGTCAAATCACAGATTTTTATTTGTTCTTTAAACAACATTTTCATGTGTAAGTTGGATATCATTCCTGCGTTTAAGAGGAGTTATCGGTCGATGACGCTGAAATGATGAAAACTAGTTCTTCTAAACATTAATTTTAACCGATTAAAATTGCTGTTCCTCGTGGATATGTCCTTGGGCCAGTGCTGTTTAAGTTTCTATTATCGACCCATTTATGGATGCTTTTAACTAGAAAGAGTAATCTCTGGAAATTCCTCGGGGCTGTGACGCCAGCAAATAGCAACTACTTTGCTGCGATTTCTCAGTCACTAAGTAATGTCGAATCACTGATTCTTGATTGTTATTCAAACAAAGCTGTTTTTCTGCACAATTTGCAAATCGTTTCTGCTTGCAAGGCAAGTTATCGGTTGATCAAGTTAGAAAAACACTGAAAAAGAATGATTCTCAATGTTCATGTCACGAGAGACATTTGATACTCCTTAAGAATCTTTCTTTGGGCCAGTGCTGTTTAAAATTCTATTATCGACCAATTTATGGATGCTTGTAACAAGAAAGGATAATCTCAGGAAAGTCTCCAAGGCTGTGACGCCAGCAAATAGCAATTAGCAACGTCTTTGCTGCAGTTTTTCAGTCACTACGTGATGTCAAATCACTGATTCTTGATTGTTATTTAAACAATGCTGTTTTCTACACAAGTTGTATATTGTTTCTGCTCGCAAAGCAAGTTAACGGTCGGTGAAGTTGGAAAACAACGAACAAGAATGCTTCTTAACGTTTATGTCATGAGAGAAAATTGCTGTTCCTTAAGAATCTGTTAGTCATTGTCTTTTGCACTCCCTGGTATCGTCCATGTAGTGTTGTATAGTTGTATAGTAATTAGAAAGTATAGTAGGTTGTAACATGTAGTGTAAATTTTTAGATGAATATAAAAAAAGTATGTTCTTGGGCCAATGCTGCTTAAATCCTATTAGCAACCCATTTATGGATTAGATTATTTTAACTAGAATAATCTCAGGAAATTTCCAAGAGCTGCGACGCTAAAGAACAGCAACAGCTTCGCTGCATTTTCTCTGTTACTACGTCATGTCAAATCATTGATCCTAGCTTATTCTTTAAACAAGATTGTTTTGTATTTATAATTTGTATTTGTTTCTGCACGCAAGGCGAGTATCGCTCAATAGAAATTAAACAAAACGACCAAAAATGCGTTTCTAACCGTTAAAGTAAATCAACGGAGTTAAAAGCAGCTTAGCTAAGGGGCTGGGGCAATCTGACAAATATAGGCATCTTTTAACACACAAAGGTGTGGGGAAATTCCCCACCAGCCCCTTCAGTGTCCCCGCCAGTCATGCCTATTTTCCCCACCACTGAGGTATCCTTTTTCTATCATTAAATGTTTTCAGAATATGATAAATGTAGATTGAAGCTCGGTTTGATAAAAGACATGATAAAATTAGCATTTTTATAGCACCCTTTAGTATCAACTTTTTGTTATCAGATTTGCGTTGTGTTAACTTGGTATTAGATCACTATTTTGTTTCAAAAAGTTCATTATTATGAGTGAGTTTTAAACTGATGACGTTTACTTTAAAGGACAGCTAAGGCAACGAAGACTGATTCTCTTGAATGTTACAAACATAAATAGCTCTTTCTATTGACTTTGTGAATTGACTTTGTAAATCGTCCTTTGAGGCTTAACTTAAGGTGCCCTTTAATAGATTCCCCAACAATAAAAATGTCTTCAAAGATGCCCAGAAAGACAAAGAGTTGAGACTTTTGTTCCTCAGGGATCTCTCCTTGGGCAAGTGCTATTTAACATTTCATCTGCGACATGTTTATGACTGAATATTGAAAAATTGAAGATTATGTTATCTTACCTCAAAACTCCGCATCTTCTGCGGGAAGCCCCTTTTGTTTTTTCTAAGTTGATCAATGAAAGATCGTACACTTGCTTCGAATTCAATATTTTCTCTAATGCTTGGCTGCTTCAGACCTTCATTCTCTAGTTCAGCTATGTCTATCTTGTGTTTCGTCTTCAGATATCTTTTGACCAATAATTTTAATATTTTCTGCAAAAGAAATAAGCTGAAAATTATACAGAGTGCTTATAAAAGATCAAAAGCTAACCTATTTGTGGAAATTTAGCTAAGTCATACTGTTCAAGAGTTGTTGGTGATTTTACTCAGAAGATTTTTTAAGAAATGTCAAAATGACTAGAATTTGCACTCAAATCTTTCTTATACTCTAATTGATCGATATTTCTAAATGAAACGGTTCAGAGTGAAATTGCCCACAGAGAAGAAGCAGCCATCGATCATTATTTTGCATAGCTTAATGTCTGCTAGAACTAACATACACCTTGGTATGGTGATATGTTAGAGAGACAGAATAATTTGCAAGTGAAGCGTTCCCACTGAAAAATAATGTCATATCATGTATACGCCAGCATTAACTCCAAAGAAGCTACGGAAATGTAGAAACGATTTTGGTTTTTGCTCTGACTATAGAATTCTTTCACTTGGCTTTAGAGCAAGTAAAGAAGCGCCTATTTCAAAGACCCATCAAAAGGATGGTACCGGTAAAAGACAAAACATGACAGATACTGTTTCAACTAGCAGGCAAGACCTCGCACGATTTGATTTGTTAACCTTCGACTGGCATGAAAAGAGAGTGGCTTGGGCCACATTTTTGGTGGTCAATTCTCTTTAAGATCTCACGTGTTGACTGGTAAAACATACCTCATATTCTGTTGGAGCTTGGACGTCACTTTGTGGAGGTTTCTCCTACGATGAAATGTTGCCATTAAAATTCCATAAGACTTGTAAGACTGTTTGTTAAAGCGAAATCCTTTTACTTATTTTTGATTGGCCGTTTAGTATTGAAAAAATTAGCTAATTTTCAAGCAGGTTGGCAATTGCTCCGTGTACTATGTCACGAAAACAGGACTGCGAATAAACCCAATTCATACACGGTAGGCGCCCTTGGTTGGTTCTTTAAAACGGCAATTTACTACTCTCTAGAGCGCAAAGCTGGGTTTCCATAAATCCTTGAATAAACCCCCGGGCCCTTATTTGTTGAAATAGTTCTGTATGGCAATGGGGTTTATTCGAGGTGTGGGCTTAGTCGACGGAAAGGGCTTATTAAATAGTAATTATTGATGATCTACTGCTGCAATTCTAGTTGATAAATCTATTATGGTCCATAAAGAAAAGTGAAAAATATCCCAGTTTAGAACTAGAATTTATAGAATGCGATATTGCAAATACTGCAACAAAGTGCAACACTGAAATATGAAGATGATAAGCATGATAAAATTTTACGGTGTGATTTTAAGCCACTTGGGGTCAAATTCTAGCCAATCAGATATCAGTATTTCCTGTTTACGCAGATCAGTTTCCCAATATGGTTCGGCACGTGTCACGGCCTATTGTCTTTGCATGTCGAAATATCAAACAGAAAATACCAAATGGGCACTCCGATTACTAACGAAGAAATACTACCGTCAAACGAGGTGACTTTGATCAGGAGCGTGATTTTGATCACTCAGTCCTTTCTTACTTTAATCTTGCCCCCATGTCAAACCAGGCGCTACTTGGAGAGCCATTGATCAAAGGAGGTTCAAACTGGTATGATAAAGATTCATATGGTTGGTTGTTTGCACATCAGCAACGAAAGGCACAATTTGGACGACAAATTCAAACTTGCACTCCTTTTTGAAAAAGGGTGCTAAATTTAAGTGAAGTTTATTCAAGCTTCCTTGTGTTTATAGCTAAAAATTATTTGGATTTTGAAAGAAGACCGCTAGAATGTTCTTGTCCTAACTTTATAACTGCCTATCTCAAAAAATCATTTTTGTTCCAAAAATCCCCATTGAGTTTTCGGTTAGTGATCAAAGCATGGCTGCAAAAGAAGTGGAAAATACCACCAAAGTATTGTTTCCTTTCTGATCGGAATTATGTAGAAAAACATCGAAAATTGATCAAAGTCACCCCACTTGACGGTACTAAGGGAAAAAATTTGCCAGATTGCATTGTACATTCTCACCTCTTTCTTCTTCCGTCTGCTTTTTATTTTCAAATATATCTTGTGTATTGACTTCCAAGTTGGAATCAGATTAAAAGGACAAGGAAGAAAGTTTTCATTTCCAATGTAATCTACCCATAACTGTGTTTTCGCATATTTATGCTCCACTTCGATGTTGTTCTACGATAAATATAGAAAATGCTACCATTACAACCGTCTACTTTGGCAGCGGAGAATTAACTTAGAATGGTCGAGAAATTGTATATAAGTTGACTGAATGACCTTTATTTTCTGATTTATTCATCCTGCTACTTCTAGAGTAATGACATAACTTCGGAATATCTTGATCTCAAAATCATGGAAATATCGCTCAAATGATCCTGCAGCCTAAACTCGAAGGACAACGAAATTTCTTATTTTTGGTTTCGAAATTCAAACCTCCATGCGTTTACAGTCTTTTTCAAATACTGTACTTTACTCTGCTGAAGACTATTAATCTTAAAATTTCTAAGCCTGAGAAATGTATTTTGAAATATTTTATCGATGTTTTCTTGTCATTTTGGGCTCTGTTTGATCAGGATTTTGCTCAAAGTTTACTCATTACTCAGGAAGGAATTAGACCGAAATATTTTCCCCGTCAAAAGTAGTTGCAAATTTGATAGAATGGGTTATTTGTCATGCCCTATCAAACCCAGATAGTTAATTCGATGTCGAAATAGCCTTACGCCACAAAGGCCCTAAACTTTCGCTCATCTAATTGAACTGAACTGATGTTGTTGTTGTCGCTTCAGTGAGGTAGTTGTAGAAATATCAGTTCAGTCAAAGAGCAAACCTACGACTATGTATTGAGTCTAATGCCGATAGCCGTCGTGAATGGTGATTTTTTAAGCTACAGGCCCTCTATTGCTATCCTACCAAGAGCTTAACACTCCACAGGAAAATTACTTTCAGAAAATTAATGGAGAAATAGAAAGAAGCAAAAAACTTTACAATTAACGAGGACTTTGAGTTTTCAGGAGTTCATACCCGTACTGAGCTAAAAAAGGAAAATTTACCTCAATCTGTTGGTATGAATTACTCATCATTGCAATCAACATATTCAGCAACACAATCATTGAAACTCCATAATATAGTGTAAACAAAAATCCACTCCATAAGTAAATAATTCCACCATCGTCGAAATCTTTCAAACTTGTTAATCCCACCATGTTTAGACTTGCCCATGCTAGCGTGACCATTGTTGCTGGGAGTCTACGAATGAAGGATGGTTGTAAGGGTATAGAATTAATAAGGATTTGGCCAACCTCGATTCCAGGGCTGGATTTGGCCGTTTTGAAGGTTTCTTGATGGGGCTTTCTCGAGAAAATCCCTCTCATGACTTCAGAAGGGAGTGGCTGATTTCAGTGAGGTAAATTTTAAAATTTATTTGAACATGTCGACTATTAAATGATGTATTTGCCAACAGTATTGCCTTGATATCCAGGGAGTGGCCATTCAGACAGGGATTGCTTTATTGACTCATTTGGTACTCTTTCTAAAGTCAGATCTTTCTGAATTGATAACTCTGCGACCCCTTAGTCCCATTAAACCCATGACAAAGACTAACATGCCAAAATGGTGGCATGCATTCTCACAATTCCTTCCATCTTCACTTTTCCACAAAATTTGCTGAAACACATAAATCGTTTTGGAATACCCGGTACAAAAAGAATTTACCCACCCTTTGAATCCTTGACCAAGAACATTCTGCACCGATGTTTGATGATCAGTTGCTGTTGCATTGTATTTGAGATCTGTACCATGCAGAGAATTATGCAGAAATACCATCCCAACAGAAAAGGACCAAAGTACCACACAGCTTATGAATGCAAACTGAAATATCACCTAGAAAAAGAAACGCATTGAGAATCTTTATCACCAGGGAAAATTAGTTGGTTGATATTGATCACGCTGTTCTAAACTTGTTTGCAATTTTACTTAGCATCAGTTTCTGTAAATATCTAAAACATAACCAGTAGTTTTCCACAATTTTATCCAGTCTTCAGCTTCAGAATAGTGACAACGAAGGGAACCATCTTCTAAGGAGGAAAACAGATGACAAATAAGTATCTCTTGGAAGAAAGATATAAGAGTGGTCAGGTCAATTTTAGCTTCTTTCAAGGCTTCTTTCAAAACAAATGATGCAATCATCACCATTCTAAAGCTGAAAACTTGACGAGCTTGTTTCGTCATTCCTAGTCTTTTCAAACACTTCCTAAAACAGTCTCGAAGTTCCTTTTTCCACTACACGTATTTTTTGCTATCTGTCAAATTCAACTCTCAGATTGCTAAAAAATTAAGAAACTCCAGTACTGGGAAACAATTAGTTAAGAAACTATTAATTTTAGTCAATGAAATCCTTTCGCATATTTTTACTTTATTTTCACTTGTTTCCTGCATCATATTACTCGGAAGGTACTTGAGTAACGTCCAAATATTCGAAAGGCTTCTAAAACTTTCTTTTTGAAATGCCCACAAAGGCACATATGGAAGTCGTAAGAAACTCGTAAGAAACTCTGAGTACTTAAAATCCGATAATTTTAAGGAACTTTCAGTACTGGCTCAAGTTCTTAGTTTCTTATAAAAATACGTGTATATCTGACTGTATAGTTCATGGATCTTTGCTGGAAATTTAAGTATGTACATCACGGTAAAGGTCCAAACTTTCTTTACTGACCCAACTCATCTTTCTCTGGGTTGAATGGCTCGAAAACCCTAATGCAGATTTTTGATATCATTGTTATTTCAGAATTACTGCTTTTTTGCATTTCTGCTAGTGTTGTAGTTGTGACGTCAAAAATTGTAAACCAGAAAAGCTACAGAGTTTTGCTGATAAGCATGATGTAGAGAATCACACTATTTTCTCCCAATTAATTTAGACGTGACGATGCTTTCAATGTTTTTCAAAGCTTTAGATGAATCCTTACATACTCCTCTTCATAAAACGTAAACATAAAACGTAAACACGCTGCAATTCTGAAAATAATTATATAAAAATGCGCATTCTGGAATTACGACAAATTACATAAAGAGTAGCCTGCGTGCAGCCTCTACTGTCACTGCGGGGGAAGACGGAGAGGAGGAGGAAAGAGAGGAAATCCGCTCTTTCCTCCTCCTCTCCGTCTTCCCCCGCAGTGACAGTAGAGGCTGCACGCAAGCTAATAAAGAGTTGCTTTCAAGCCAGTCAATCCAGAAAAGATGTATTACCCATTTATACCCGCCTTTTTTAAGATTCGACGCCTACACGTAATTTTTTATCAGAAACTAAGAATTTGAGCCAGTACTGAAAGTTTCTTAAAATTACCAAGTTTTCAGTACTCAGAGTTTCTTACGGGTTTCTTAAAGGTTCCATAACAATCTTCATGTTTACTAACTGTGCCCTCGTGAACATTTTGAAACAAAGTTTTTGAATCCTTCCCAATGTTTATACATTACTCAACTACCTTCTGAGCGACATAATACAGGAAACAAGTAAAAATAAAGTAAAACTATTCTAAGAATTTCCTTTATGAAAATAAATAGTTTCTTAAGTTATACTTTTCCAGTACTGGTGTTTCTTATCTTTTTGGCCATCTGAGAGTTGAGTTTCTTATAATTGGTTTCTTATAAAAAAAATACGTGTATCTTGATTCTCAAACATACCTCAATCATTTTCCCGAGGCATAGTTGCAGCAATCCAAGAAACCTTGTTATCTGGCAGAGGTACACAAGTCGAAAGAAGCTCATTATAGTGCCACATGTGAACAGTCCATTTGAAATCTTCCTCGTTTGCTCAATAACAGACTTATTACTCGGCTTTTTGGGGACGATATAAAGCACAGTCCATATGAAATATGACGTCAACATCAAGGATATCATGGATATGTCCATCCAGTTCCATCCACTTGCGAAGTAGCGAAACCAACCAACTTGTGTCAGCTGGAATGAAAATGGGATACTTATGGTGAGTGATATTCTTACAGTGAGTGAGTAACTGTTCATCATACAATCTTGTATTCATTTAATTCATTCGTTCGTTCGTTCGTTCATTCATTTATTTATTTATTCATTCATTCATTTGTTTATTTTTTATGATTCATTCCTTCCTTCATTTCTCCATTCATTCATTCATTATTCAATCATTCATCTATTCATTTATTCATTAATTGTTCCATTTTGTCGTTGATTCTGTCATTTTTTCATTCATTCCTTTATTTATTCATCATTCATTCATTCAATCATTTATTATCTAATTCTTTCATTCATTTTCTCATTCATTCGTTCATTCATTTGTTAACTCATTCATTCTCTCGTAAGTTTATTCATTAGCTCGATCATCCATTCGTAAAGTAGCGACACCAACCAGCTTGTGCTAGCTGAAATGATAAAGGAATTTGAACGGGATTTACAACGACGAGATCATTCCAAAAAATGCATATTTTTTTCATGCTTTTGGGCTTATACCGGGTGAGTCAGGAAAAACATGGGGCGTTTTCCAATGCAAATTATTTCGAAAATTCGTTTGGTCAAAATCGGCATTTCTGTTCTATAATTACGAGCGATTTTAGTAAAATCGTGTTTCGCAAGATTCTTAAAATAGGCCTTCAGTTAGATTCATATTCATGCACGTGTGAGGCCCTAAACTGGAATGATTATGGGATAATTATGGTGAGTGATTTTCTACATGCAGTTTATTACTTTATTTATTCATTCATTCATTCATTCATTCATTCATTCATTCATTCATTCATTCATTCATTCATTCATTCATTCCCTTCATTCTGTCATCCACTCATAAAAAATAGCGAGCTGTTCGATATCTAGAGAATAAATTTCTCCTTTTTTGTCTGTGTATCATGTCTATCATCGTTATATCTCAATATTACATTTTTATACATTACTTCCTGTGATTTCTAGCTCAAAGCCGTTATTTTTTACTTGTCTCAATACCTCTATCAGAGTTGGAATAGCAGTATGTCATTACACATCTACAGTACTATTTAATAAACCCTCCCCGCCCCCGAAACANAATTGATTAATTCATTCATTCATTCATTCCCTTCATTCTGTCATCCACTCATAAAAAATAGCGAGCTGTTCGATATCTAGAGAATAAATTTCTCCTTTTTTGTCTGTGTATCATGTCTATCATCGTTATATCTCAATATTACATTTTTATACATTACTTCCTGTGATTTCTAGCTCAAAGCCGTTATTTTTTACTTGTCTCAATACCTCTATCAGAGTTGGAATAGCAGTATGTCATTACACATCTACAGTACTATTTAATAAACCCTCCCCGCCCCCGAAACAGCTCCTATCCAAATATTCATTTTTTTTAATACGTCCTCGTGGGTTTATTTTAGGATTTGCGGTAAATCCTTCAGCTAAGATGAAACATAGAGTAGGTCAGCCAACCTAGTAACATGCATAAGTTTGTTTGGAGGCATTCTATCAACAATAGCAGGTGGTACAACTATAAGATTAGAATCTAATTTTGAAATGCTGGTCAAAAGTATGGAGGGAACATCAACATTTAATGACATCGTTCTTCAAATTTATAGACGATTGTTCTTCAGAAATAATTAAAGTTTAAAAATTCACTCTTTCTTTTGATTAAATGGCGTGAAAGAACCTTTAGCTATTTTGATATAATTATACCGTTGGACTTTTCTCAAATCTTGAATTTTATATTTCAACTCGTTTGAGGATGTGACGTCATCAAATTTGTAAATCGTAAGCCAGAAGAGTGAAAGACTTGTGCTTGATATCATATTGTAGACATTCATAAACTATAGTTTTCTTGAAAATTATTCCGTGTTTCCTCAAAAAGTTTAGAAATTATGATGGTTTAAATTTTTTTCAAAACTTTCTTGAATTTAAAAAAAAAGCCTCTAATTCTGACAATATTCTAATGGTAGAATTATAGCAAAGTAGCTAAAGTCTCTTTCAAGCCATCCAGTCTATAATAAGAAGAAATGGCCATTTACACTAGCCTTTTTTAAGCTTGACACCTATGCTTTCTTAGTCTTATGGTCTATCTGTTCGTTGAAGATTCAGCTAAGTACTACTAGTTTTTCATGTTCAAGTCCTGGAACCTCGATTTTTAAGCGTTTTAGCATCGGTGTTTTGATGAAATAGCTTAGGCCATCGAGGTGTTCATCTCAACTTACAGTTAGATCATGAGTCGTAGTTGTAGTGGTATATCAGTTCAGGCAAGGAGCGAAACCACGACGATGTATAAGTCTAATGCTCCCTAGCATCACATACCTGGTTCAGCTCAGCCACCAGCAGACTAATAAGCCAAACGAAGACCAATATTTCTAATCCAGTTGGATCATCTCCTTTTCGTATTCCTGTTGTCGGCAATGCAGCAATCAATGCTAAGAGACCTACAAGGGTAAGCAAACTGGAATCTTTGCAATAAATAAACTCGAGGCCTCATTGCTAACAGCTCGGCCACGGTTTGGTACATTTTTATCTTATCTACTAAACATTTAGACCATGGGCTTTAAGAAATGCGGTAGTTGTTGTTCCTACAGCAGTTTGTTTCTCCCTATTTCCCTGTGCCCCGTTTTCCTTGTATCCCTGTGTCCTGCAAATGGCTATAGGAACACAACTACGGCGTTTCGTAAAGCCCATGCTTGGGCATCAATCTTACGAGGTATAGATATACCGGGTTACTCAATAAAAACAATCCCCGTTTGCAAGGCCACTGACTGCTCCCTGGATATCAAGACAATAATATTGGCAATATGTTATTCAATAGTGTACATGTCCAAAAGATTTTAAATTTACCTGACTGAAATCGGCTACTCCGTTCTGAAATTATGAGGGACTTTCTAGAGAAAGCCCCCTCAAGAAAACCTCAAAAACGGTATAAAGTCAAGATCAAAGTTTCCTAACATTTCTGCCCTACTGCAATGACTTCATCACGTTTTAGCACATGTGATGAAGTCTCCTCTTGGGAGCATGAAATTGGCCTGAATAATTTTAGTATGCTGCTAGGAATGGAACTTTCATCTCCCCAAAGGGATAATACGTGCTAAAGCATGCACAAGTCATTGCTGTAAGGCAGAAACATTAGAAAAATTTGATCATGATTTGATGCCAGTTTTGAAGGTTTTTTGAAGGGGCTTTTTCTAGAAAATCACTTACAATTTCAAAACGGAGTGGCTGATTTAAGTCAGGTAAATTGGAAAATTTATTTGAACATGTTCACTATTGAATAATCTATTTGCCAATATTATTGTCTTTTTTTATATATATTCTCATAACATTTATGACAGCTTATATAGAAGAGCGTTAGAAACGCGGTTGTTGTTCCTACAGCAGTTTTTCCCTCCCTATTTCCCTGTGCCCGGTTTTCCTTGTATCCCTGTGTCCTGCAAATTTATTCCTTGTATCCCTGTGTCCTGTAAATTTGAGTGACACAAATTTCACGGGTTTAGGGACACAGGGAGGAAACAACTGCTATATGAACAACTACCGCTTTTCTTAAAGCCCAGGCTTTTACCAGTGAAATTAGAGAAAAATACTCGGATGAAGGGTACGCATGCCCAATCCCAGGTTGTTATAGAGATATGTTTAGCCTAACAGCATATGACAAAACATTCTTTATTGAACTTTAGTCATTTTCCGGAGACAAAAACCCTAATGACTACTTTTTGTGTCAGACTGAGTAACTGATAATGTAGTGAAAATCTTTAGTAAAATCATTTCCTTTGCGTAGGTAGGTTTTAGCTGCTTTAAGCTGCGAGTTTTCAGACATGCATTCAAATCTATGGCAGTCTTCTCAAACTAGGCTGGAAGTATAAGCAATACAATCTTCAAGACGTCGAAACAATTTGATTGTAAATTTACTGTTAACAACAATTTTTTTGTACGCCACTCCTTTCCTTCACGTGAGACGAAGTGCCAAATTTCAAAATCAGCTGTTTCTTTGAAAGAGCTTGCCAAGTTGTTATTCAGTAAATCATAACGAAAATAAAGAACAAATGACCAAGCTCAGACACCTGCGGTACCCCTTAGCATTGTCAATAACCCAGACGCGTTACAATAAGAATAAGTCACTGTTATTTACGTATTAAAAGGAACCTATTGCGAGAATTCGGATGCAAGTTCTATTAAATGATGACTCTTTTATCGTTTAAGGGTTTATGTAAATTTTATTTATTTTTTTATCACACAAAATCGTTTGTGAAAAATGCCGGCAAAGTATTTTGAGCAATAGCCAAGATGTTGTATTTTTTGAAAATATAAATGAAAAGTTTTCTTTATGCTTCATCGTTTAAGAATAAGAAATAATTGAAAGTAAAGATTTTGAAATAAAAATAAGAATTTGTTGAAAAAAGAAAGTTCTGAAACCTCAGAAGTTGTTAAAAACAGAACATTGAATTTCGATCAGCGACTGAACTACAAGACCACAATGCCTAGTTTCAATTGGGCCTTTACCGCTATTAACGTCAAATAGAAGCAATATACTGCGATAAGGAGCTATTGGTATCGTTTTGATTATGATAATTGCCCGGAAAACAGGCTTTGGACTCCAAATATGTTTTTATATATTCGATCAAACTTGTTACAGGACATGTTACTTGTTACACTACTTATAAACTACATTGCATGCAATATTATAAGGACGATACCACGGGACGCAAAGACTACCCCATTGCCATTACATGAAACGTAAAACTACATACAACTACACGTAAATACTACAAGCGATTAAATATCAAAGTCTGATTTAGATTAGATGTCAGTTCACATTTGCGATAACGCAAAGTCACGCAAGCAAAACCTCTTATATGGACGTTCCCCGATTGAAATCTAAAATCATCCTAAAATAGTAACAGTTTTTGTCGTTGCTGTTGCTGTTGTTGTTGTTGTTGTTGTTGTTGTTGTTGTTGTTGTTGTTGTTGTTGTTGTTGTTGTTGCAATAACTGGGACTATGTGGTGAGTTTAAATTGTGCATACAACTATGTAATAGACATTCCTCTCTCTCCGCGGAGAAAAGCTTGAAGTCCTTGAGATGAATTGCCTGTAGGAATGATCTGGTCGGCTTTGTAGACCTCTATGGTAGGCCGAGTAAGTGTGAGACAAATAACAACACATGTGGTTCGGAGCAAGCTACGCCATTAAGAAGTATAGAAGTATCTTACATGAAGTATGTGCACGAACATAACAATAAACGTAAATCACTACAGGCTTCAGTAATGGATTTCTTGTGGTTCCTTCGACCAGACGATATACTAAAAATAAACCTAGGAAGTAACCCACTTGTGCTTTATACCCCATTCACACTGGCCAGTTAAACGAGCTTAAAATAAACCAGGTTATTGAATGCTGTGTTCTAATTGGTCGATCCAACAAATCGAAGGCATTTGATTGGTTAAAATTTAACCTGGGTTAGACAAAGCTGGTTTAACTGCTTCAGTGTGAATGAGGTATTAGTTGCACCTTACAGAAATAGATTAAACACCTACCTAAGAACGTGACGAAAGACGAAGCACCACTGATGAATTTGATTAAGGGCTCTTGTGCTGATTGCCCGAATGATGTACAAGGAAACAATAGGTAGGCCAGTGACGTAATTGGGAACATCAATGACTTTGCCATGATGTAAGAGAAGCGGTAGAATGAGCCACCGGAGCGCCATCTTGGAATGTTGTCAAAAACGAGGGATGTGATGATATGTTGAGGAATCGGATGTGCCACGATCTGCAAGGAAAGAGAACATATGATTACTCATTTTTTTCGTCACAGGGGAACCGGGTTATGATGAGCTTGTGTTAAAGGGAAACTAAGCATAAGTGGCTCAAGCCACTTGCGGTTACATTCTAGCCAATCAGATATCAGTATTTCCTGTTGACGTAATTGAGTTACCTAAATATGGTGCGGCGCGTGTTAAAGTCTATTGTCTTTGCACGGCTATTTTTATCAAAGGCTTATATATGCTTACATTCCCTTTAAGATTGCTAAAAATGCAAAATCTAGCTTGATAATTAGTACAAAACGTACAAAATGTTTGGTAAATGAACATAACAGAACGTAAAAATGTAAAAAAGTTTTGATTAAATGTAACATGACTTAAAATGAATGACCTGAGCTATAAGGCGTCCGTCTATAAATAGGATAAAGAAAAACCAAAACACACCATTGTTTTCTTTGGCTTTGCTTTCTTTCCCACTTGCTGGATTATCAAATACAATAGGCTGTTTATAAACCTATGAGATCTCATCTTTTAATTTAGGTTATTCCTTTTAACGTAGCATAATGTAATGTGAATTAATGCAATGTCATGTCATGTAATGCTATGTTGTTATGCTCTGCTAAGTTATCATGTTATGTTTGCCCACCTACGACAACCCAGAGGTAGTTATTGTTGCTACCTAGCAGAGATGCCGACTTGGATGTTACGTTACATTACGTTATATTACCTTACGTGTATGTTACGTTGCGTTGCGTTAGGTTACGTTACATTACGTTACGTTACATCAGCCTATATATTTTACTATTTGGAATGGTCTGATTTCGACTTCCGAAAATCCCAAAGAAGTTTTAGTTGAAGCTTCTTTAGCCAAAGAAGGAGTTATATTTATATGCGCCTGGATCTACGAATCAACTCAAAGTCATTTGCTCGATTAGGCCGATGAAAATGTAGGCTACAATCCTACAACAATGAACAAATACAGTAAAGTCCTCCCGCTTTTAAGAAACCCAATTTTTGACATCAGCATATTGTTCTCCGTTAATTGGCCTATTGTTCTCATATTGTTCTAGCAAAAATTCAGGGCCTGGGTTTCTTGTAAAGTGGTTCTTAAAGGCGGGACTTTACTGTACCCCTAAAGAAGCTTCAAACGATTTTACCGCTTACTTTTTATCATATAAGATGTAGCCTACTTAGAAGCATAGAGGCTATTTTCACAGAATATGATACTTTTTCATGCATATATCTGGAGGCTACAAATATTTGAAGTAATATAAAGCACTGCTGTTTTTTTTTAAACTAGCATCATTCTGTGAGCAAACTTGAATATAAAAGCTAGACAGTAGAATTCTGCAAAGAGAACCGAATGCTGTCAACTGTTCACGCTTTTAGTGAATATGGCACAAAATTAAGATTGAGTGTTGAGAAACTGAGTTCTGTGGTCTCATATTTAGTCTTTGATGACTGAAGCAATCAAGAAAATGGGCACAACAACACTAAACTTTCAGTTAATAGCTTTGTTGTACAGAGATTTGAGTAGCAACACATGGACGATTTCCAAGAGATTCACAATTTTTTTAGTCATCTGGCAGTACCAGCATAACTTTACGTAAATTATTTATTTAGTCTTCTGAAAAACATTTCACTGAAGGTGCTGTTTCAATTCGAGTTTGTTGAGCCCATTGCAGAACTGTGATATGTTTAAACCTAGTTACGGTAAATATTCATCTGATGAGGAGAAGCATAGGTTTCAAATCTTTGAAAAGGTCGGTGTAAAATTCAGTGACCTATGTCTTTGAATGAAATGACAGGAAAGAAACTTTAGCTAGCTACTTTGTAATAATTCTACCGTTGGACTTTTCAGAAATCTTCAATATTTTCAGAATTAGAGTGCTTTTTTTTAAGAATTCAAGAAAAATTTTGAAAAAATCTTAAAACCATCGTAATTTCTAAAAGTTTTGAGGAAACGTCGAATAATTTTCCAGAAAAACATAGTTTATGAACGTCTACAATATGGTATCAAACAAAAGTCTTTCACTCTTCTGGTTTGCGATTTAGAAATGTGATGACGTCACATCCTCAAACGAGTTGAAATATGTGCCTTGCGTTCCTTTGGCAATCAAAACAATCAAGATTTCATTCAAATTCAACCAACCAGGTCTAAATGCTTTGAACTGAAACAATGTTAAAATCTTGAACAATACAATCATGATTGTTTTGGAAATACGCTGTAGTTTCGAAAATATTCAAGATTTCTGAAAAGTCCAACGGTAGAGTTATAGCAAAGTAGCTAATGTTTCTTTCAAGGCAAGAAATCTGATAAACATCAAATTCCTTCGACTATTCTACTATGCTGAATGGCACAGTGGATTAGAATTGTTGGTAATTGTTGATATTCGAGGATTGCTGCTTGCTGGCTCCATTTCCTGCGAGAACCGTCCATTAATTGTTTGCAGTTGTGGCACAGGGGTCGAGGCGTATCCCCTAGCGAGTACCCTAAGTTTCGTTGGCTTCCCTGTGATCCAGAATATGAAAAAAACACCTGTGTAATTCGAGATCGGGTTACGTCATCGTTGCGGTCGAGCTGTTGTTGTTACTCTAACAACAACAGCTCGACCGCAACGATGACGTAACCTGATCTCGAATTACACAGGTGTTGTTTTCATAATCAGGATCACAGGGAAGCAAACGAAACATAGGGTACTCGCTAGGGGATACGCCTGGAACCCCTGTGGTTGTGGCAGCCTATTCGTGCAAATAATATTTCGCTATGTCGGCTTACGCCGAATGCATATATAAGTATGTATGGCTCTGATGAAGGCTTAACGCGAAAACAAAACAAAAAAGGTAAGGCCAGAAATATGATAGACCTCAGATTTCTCCAACTATTCTGTTTTGCTATACAGCACTTTGCAGCTTAGCACAGAACCGGTTTAAGGTCTGAATGTCTCTGGTTCGATTCCTGACATGTCTTTAGGATGTCCTAGTTGTTGTAGCCCAGATCTATATATAGATTTGTCTATTTTGTCGAGCATGCAGAATTCAAAACAAGACCCAGATACTTTCCAAGCAATCATCTAAGAAAAGGAGATGTTAACCACAAATAGATCTCTTGAAACATGAGGTCTTCATTAGCTATGCTATGCTATTTACACATTTTCCCGACTTTTGAAAGCAAAATTATTTAACTGCTTAGTTTTCGATGTTAGGTTTCGAAAATAGAAGCTGTTTTAACATCAGCTAAAGAAGCCGTTTTCTTAGTTGCAAAGTGAAATAAAAGACGAGCATAAAAGAAACAAAACTGTGGCTTTCAAACTGTGAGAAGACATTCCAATTTTTAATGAACTTATAACAGCAGATACATAGCATTTTAATTTAACATCCTCTTATAGATATGTTATTGTACACACAGCAAAATAGTTCCAAATTAATTTCATCAACAGAGATCATTAAAAGGATCTCTGTCACAGAGATCCCTGTCTAATTTTAAAACCTTGAGGTTTCTATGCTAAGAAATTCTCGATACCTGCTGCTAAGAAGACCTTATTATCCATATTGTGATGTATATGTCAAGCTATGATTACGTCTTTTCGAGGTCGTGGGTGGCTAGGTGTGTTGCTTTGTTTGCACTGCATGTCGTTGCCTGATGGCCTTATTAAACTGATTGGTGTGGTGTTTTAATTTCATTCACTCTATTTTTAGGTATGTGTCTTCTTTCAGATAATTACGTAATGGTTAACCAAGACTATAGTCTGTATCAAATTAGATGTCACGTGAGATTTGCGACAACGCAAAATTACTCTTGCAAAAGAATCCAATTGTTGTTATTCGCGGGCATTTTCACTTGACATCTAATTTGAAACCAACTATAGTTATTTTTTACACTAGCTTTCAAAGGACAGCTGCATATATAGTGACGTTTCGTCTTTCGGTTATTTTTGGTATTTTATACAATTACAACTTTGACACTACAACATGAAACTTTTCCCAGTCAACAGTAATGGCTTCAGCAAAATGTTTTCCCGCGCTTTTTGCATTTTCTTGACATGTGTGCTCTTTTTAGAAAATTAAAGAAAATGTGGCGGTAATTGCCGATAGGCGGTAATGGGTGATACCGGGTGAGTCAGAAAAATGTTTCGACATTTGAAAGCAAGTAGCTCTCAAACCATTTATCAGATTCCTACAAACTGATAATACCTGTGTAGCTAACATATCAACTTAGATAAGAAAATTTAGTTTTTCAAAATCAGTTGTATCGTTCTCAAAATACAAGCGATTTTATGAATTCTTCATCCCAAAATCCTTCAAAACAGGTCTAAAATCCTTGATCAAATTTGCTAGCAATTTAACCTCACACTAGTACTACTCTACAAATATAAACTGCTTTAGATCCTCTTCATAGCAGTTCGTTCCTAGTAAATTACCACTGTGAGAAGTTCCATTGGAACCTGAATTTCGTCATTACGTATGTTTCATTTCCTTTTCATTTTCAAATTTTTAAGGAGGGTAGCCCTTCAGCAATACTGATTTTCAAGGGGCCCTCCACTGCAAAAACTTGCAAAATTAAAATACTATTAGAAAACTAAACTAACCTAATTACAATTTTTCAATTCATAAAATACTAATAAAGAACCCTATAATCTAAAGTGAATATTTATAGTAAAAGAAAGTCAAAATATACAAACACCTATCATACAGTTAATCAACCCATTTTTGAAGATATTAATCGAGGATGCCAACTTAAATTCAGCTGAGAGGCCATTCCAAGACTTGGCACTTTTAAGGAGAAATATTTCTGTCCATTTGTGGAGTTTTTCTTTGGTAGCCTTAGGTCCGTTGCTGTATTCCTAAGATTCCTTGAGGTCAGCCGGGATGTTTTTATGGAAAGATTACACATGCATTGTGGAGCCAGCTCATGTAGAGGTTTGAAGACCATGATTGAGGTCTCGCGACCTTCCACGCCCTTAACTACTTATATTATTATATTATTATTATATTAGACTCACTAGCATTTAGCTCATCTACGATCTTCCAGTAATAATGTAAATAATGACCAACTTTACTCAAGTTTGAATTGTGTTTGCTCATTTGTACCGCATCAATTTATAACCAGTCCAGCCTCCTTTTTCATTTACTACTTTGTTTCTTAAGGAAACATTTAATTTCATTTGTAAATTTCCTAAGGTTTATTTGTATGCTACTTCATGAATGTTTGAATACGTGTAAAACTTTTATCAGTATTTGTTATTTTCCATGACGTAATACCTGAATTGTAGGCCGTTCTACGTCTTCTTGATTTAAGTCATTTAATCTAATTGTAAATTTACTATGTTACATTTAATAACCTCTTTTAAACTTTTGAATATTTCCCACAACTTTTATCATAGTTTGTTATTGACATATTTTATTAACTGTTATTTCTTATTTGTTATTTGTTATTTGTTATTTTTCCATGACGTAAGACCTTACTTGTAGGACGTTCTGGCAATAAGAGGAAGACGTAATTGCTTTAAAGTCTCGGTGTTTGCCAAAATGTTTCAAGAGAAGGTGCGGCATTTGACGTTATGTAAAATCGATCCGTGGAGCTGTGCCTTTTTCTGGACTCTGGCTGTAAGCAATTGAGCAACCAGCATGGCTTTTCAATGCACTAATGATAAATTAAATGAGCATTTCTCATTCCTATTGGTAATAACGATATGGCAATACCTGCAGATAAACATATCGGTTCCTTTTACGTAAACTTTTGAATTAGCAGCTGTTTTATTCGTATGTTTGACGATCTTACTTAAAAGCAAATATTGCTTCACGTTTCTCTTGCAACCAGCAAATACGCCAGAATCAAAGCTAGCAAGCGGAAAAATTATTTACAGACGAACTACACAATTTTTGTCGCCTTTTTCGTCAAGGCTAACCTTAATTTCAAGACACGACCAGGCCTGTTTTAGGAAATCTCATGCCTTAGAAAGACAAGTGGGATCCGAAGAAAAAGGCGAGGATGAAAAATTTTCTTACAGCTTCCTGGCGCGACGGCGTGACACGGATAAACATGTGGTGAGATAGGTAATGCTTAAGATGTGAATAATTTTAGTCAGTAGCTTGAAATGTTTTTGGAGATATAGCTTTTTAAAAATAATCCCAGTTGAATCTTTCCGTTTACAATCCTTTAGCGCTATTCATCCTTTCCCAGCTTACCAGTTTTACCACTGTAGGCGCTATCAGCTAGACTGACTACCTCAGTCCCAGTTTCTCTTCGTTTATTTAATCGGATGAATAGGCTCTTCAATAGTTGTAGCGATTATCAGTCCATCAAGGAGCGAAACTACGACGATTGCAATAAGTCTAGCTATCAGCCTGCCTTCTAACTTGGTTATCTAGCTTCTTGGCAAGGCATTGACATGAAGAAATCGTCTAGGTAAAAGAAACGCCTCCAATGCTACCCACTTTCAAAACGAAATTGTTAATAGGAAGTGTAAAAAGCTAATCAATTCCTAACATGGCATTGATCAGTCTCTTTCAATATTCCCACTATCTGTTCAAAATTTTCGCTGAACTCTAAATGAGCTTTCTTTCCGGGCAATGACTTTATTTCCTAAAGATATCGTCTAGGTAAAAGAAAGCGATTTGGTTAGTCAGCGCATTTTCCCCCTCCTACTCACTTCTTCCGCAAGGAAAGGAAATCAATGGTGCTAACCAAAAGTGAAGGATTACATCAAATCAACCACTAATTTGAAATTGAGTTATTTATTTCAACCTTTCAACATTCATTTCAAAATTCCATACCAACGTGCTTTCCAGGCAATAGCTTTATCGTCTAGGTAAAATGAAAAGACTTGCTGAATAAGCGCAACGTCTCTTCTCCTCCCTACTTAAAATCAAAGCAAAATCAACAGTACTAACCAACAGTGAAATAATCAAATCTATTTCTAAAAGGCCATTAAGCCGTTTCTTTCAACATTCCCAACAATCATTTCAAACTTTCGCGCTGAGCTTGCTTGCCAGGCAATAACTTATTTCCCTAAAGAGGTCGTCAAGGTAGGCGGAAAAGACTTTCTTATTCAGTGCACATTACATCTCCTACTCAATCTATTTACAAACCATTGCATTGAGTTGTTTCTCCCCTTTGTCATTTCAAAATTTCGCGCTGAGCTTGCTTTCCAGGTAATTCCTCTATTCCCAAAGAAATCGTCAAGGTAGGAGGGACGTACTTTCTGATGATTAGTGCACGTTACAACTCCCATTCAGTTCATTTACAGACCATTGAGTTGTTTCTTCCCTTTTTCATTTGAAGATTTCATGTTGAGGTTGCTTTCCAGACAATAACTTTATTCACTAGAGAAATCATCAAGGTAAAAGGAAACGATTTGCTGAGTCAGTGCACCTTACAGCTCTGATGAATCATGTGAAATTGAAAAACTTTTCAGCCTAAGAACTAAATATCATGATCATCCCCTCATTGGATTCCTAAACATAAACAGTCTTAGGAATAAAATAATTGATCTGAGAGTAATCGTTGAAAGGTGCTTACCTGACATTTTGGTAATAGGGGAAACAAAACTTGGTTCTGATTTTAGAACTGAAAATTTTCTTATTAATGAATATCAGGTTCCTATGCGTCGAGATAGAAATGAATTTGGTGGGGGTCTTTTGCAGTATGTTAGGAAAGGCGTTCTTTGTAATCGGATTTCAGCATTGGAAACATCCAATCTGGAGCTTTTATGCTCGGAAATGACTGTCAACAAAAGGAAATGGATTATTTACAGCATTTACCGCCCTCCAGATTCAAGCAACATAGATTCCTTTTTCAGAGACCTGACAACTTCTCTAAATATTGCTTTTGACAAATACGACAATGTTATTCTAATGGGAGACATTAACATAGACACTCTGAACAAACAAGATTCTACCTACAATAAATTTCTTTCTTTTTGTGACATCTTTGGACTTGCAAACTTAGTGACTGATCACACTTGCTTTACTAAGAACAGCAGCTCGTCCATTGACGTAATTCTTACTAATCGACCAAGATGTTTTCAGAAAACGTCAGTCATTGAAACTGGTCTCAGCGACTATCACTGTTTGGTCGTTACCACTATGAAATCTAAAGTCCCTCGTTTAAAACCTAAAAAAATCAAGTACCGAAGCTACAAACATTTTAACAAAGAAAACTTTTTGTCGGATGTGCAAATTGCTGATTTTGGTGAGGTAGGAGACCCTGAAAGCTCTTATGATAATCTCACAACAACTTTCCGAAGACTCGTAGACAAACATGCCCCTTTAAAAACCAAATTTCAGCGAGGAAATAGTGCCCCGTTCATGAATCGAGAATTGCAGAAGGCAATATATACCAGGACGAGGTTGAAAAATAGACTAAATAAAAATCCCACAAGACAAAACGAACTTGTTTTCAAAAAGCAACGAAATAAATGCGTTTCATTGAGAAAGAAGGCGATCAAGCAACATTTTAAACGAGCAACAGAAAATGGCATTATTTCTAACCAGGCTTTTTGGGGACTTATCAAACCTTTTTTGTCTAATAAAGGTAGTCTAGCAGAAAGTGATATTTCCCTCATAAAAAATGAAAATATTATTACTGATGATAAAAAATTGACTGAAATATTTAATGATCATTACATAAACATTGTCGAGAAAACAAGTGGGAAGAAACCTTTCAATGTAGCAGATACTATAACAACAGATGATGATCGAAAAATAATCTGTCTTATTCTTGAACAATATAAGAATCATCCTAGCATTTTAGCCATCACACAAAATCCTGAAAACAATTNGGGGATTCAGCGCATGTTGCAACTTCAACTCATTTCATTGATAGACCTTTGACTTGTTTTTTTTTTCTCAACGTTCCCATTCAACATTTCAATATTCACGCTAAACCGTTAGTGAGCTTGTTTCTTCCACCAGAAAGATAATAAAAAAGTTGATTGAAATTGTCAAACAGGTCATTGAGTTGTTTCTTTCAACACCTCATTATGTTTTTGAAATGCATGCTCAACCCTAATGAGCTTCCATTCTAGGCAGTAAAGTATCCTCTAAAGAAATCATCTATGTAAAAGAAATCATCCATGTATGAGAACTATGATGATTATGATGATGTAAAAGGGAAAAAAGTTGTCAATCATTTCACATCTCCATTCCTACGTGATTCCAACTCACTTCTTCTACAATACAGCAGACAGTGAAAGATCTGATTAAAAATGTAAAAATCAAATCAGTTCCTAGCAGGGCATTGAGCTGTTTCTTTCAACGTTTCAATCATCATTTCAAAATCTCATGCTGAGCTTGCTTTCCAGGCAATAATTTTATACCCTGAAGAGATAATCAAAGTCAAAGAAATAGGAATTTTCCGTCAGCGCACGTTTCAACTTCTTTTTACTTTTTTAGAGATGAGATCAAATCAAATTTTCAAAATTCATGCTGAGCCCTAAATGATCATTTTTTCATATCACCATTAAAACAATTAAAACACAAAATATTACATTGTACTTTGCCATTCACAGCAGGAAAAGACACAAGGTCATCTGGTCCCTACTGTGAATGATACTTACAATTATAATACTTTAACAAACAAACAAAAAAGCACAATTTAAGGTAGCTTAGTAGCAAATAATTTGAAACTCTATGTTCTGAAAATTTGAAAATGAGCTTCTCTTCAAGGAAGGAATTTTATCTTCTAAAAAAAATCGTCTAGGTAAAAGTAAAAAGCGTTGTCAGTCATGTCACGTCTCCACTCCTAAGGGACGTCTGGTCACTCCTTCCACAATTAAATAAATAAAAGAACCTGTTTGAAAGTGTAAATATCAAATCAGTTGCTAACAGACCATTTGTTTGTTTCTGTCAACGTTCTTTATCTCCTAAAGATATCGTCCAGGTATAAGACAATAACGTTGCTATTAAAGTTGCAAGGCATGTCTTCACGCCAAAGGACATCCTACTCATTACTTCTTCAAAAACATTAAATCAAAAATGGAAAATCAAATCAATTCATAGCTGGAATCTGATCTAAGATAGCTTCTCAAGCCTTTATCCTTCTCCCCTCCCCTAAGAAATCATCTACGTAAAAGGACAAATAGTTATTAGTCAGCACACGCCTCTCCCACCAGTCTTCTTCGCAACATTTTTTCTTTAACGCGCAGTTCTTCGAAGTTCATGCAGTTCTAAATTGGACTATAGACTTACGACTGATTCCTTGTATTCGTTTAATATTTTTAATCGTTTTTTATTTCATCTCATAGAAATTATTTTGAAACCAAAACCAATCAATTTCATGTGGAAAACTGAGACTCATGTAGTCAGTCTAACTCAGAATACAACATGGAATATTGACGTCGTAAGGCACCTTTTTTGAGCAGTTCTAGAATTTTCTTAGAAAAAAACCCTGCTTCGCAATAAAATCAAATCAAAACGCAACAGGAAATTGAAAATTGCCTTATGAAATCATCGACATAAAAAATTAAATAGAACAGTTAATCGTCATCTGTCTCCACCTCTTACTTGTTGTTTTTGCAATGAAATTATAAATGTTAATTACCGAGATAGAATATTGAATATTGCATTAAACACTGAAACTATTCACATGTCATACTTAATCTATTGTCATTGACGGATTAATTTATTATTATTAATTGCTTGGAATCGCTTGTATTACACGAAACGTTTACTGGGATAGGCAATGCACAAACTTATTCCTACTGCGAAAAACCGAAAACAAATAGTCCCTGGACCGAAGCTAGAAACACAAATGTTCGACAAAGGGGCCAATGTCTTTGAGATAGGCCAATTAATTCACAACAAAAGCTTTCGTATCTCTGTGCATAAACGTATTCTTGCTATGTGTAGTAAGAAAAAGAAAAGATTCCCTGACCGAAGCCAGAAACACACAAAATTTCGGCAAAACGACACCTGTCTTTCAATGTAAGCCATGTCTTAATTAATCTATTATCATTCGCTGATTAGTTCATTGTTGCTAATTGCTTGATACAGTGTGTGATAAACTTATTCTTGCTATGTTAAATACAACGAAAACAAAACTTTCCCTGACATGCCCTGACCGAAGCTAGATTCACAGATTTTCACCACAACGGTCTGCTGTATTTCAATGTAGGCTAAATAATTTTCAAAATTGCCTTACACAACAAAAGTATTCACATCTCTTAATCAATTTATTGTCATCGAATAATTAATCTATTGTTGTTAATTGCTTAGTAGAGCATGTGATACACAAACGCATTCTTGATATGTGCGATACGAAAAACATAATATTCCGTGACTTAAGCTAGAAACACAAATTTTCATGAAAGCGGCCTACTGTTTTCTAGTCAGGCCAATTAAAATTCAGTTACTCCCATGACCAATTTCTCAGCGTGGATCACGACTATGTGATAATTTATTCATGCCGGATATGCCGTATGAGTAAAAAACAATCCCCGTTTGAAACGCTACTGTTCGCTGGATATTAAAGTTATGCTATTGGCAAATGTCTGTTTGATAGCGGCCATGTTTCATTAGATTTACAAATTTACCTGGCTTAAAATAAAACCGCCACTCCTCCATTCTGAAATTATGAAGAATTTTCTGGAAAGGCCCCTCCAAGAACCTTCAAAAACGACTGAAAATGATGATTTTCGCTTTTCTCTCCTTACAGCAGTGATAGATATTTCTATGTGTTAACCTGTTGGGAGGATGTGATCCCCTGGAATAGTGTTGTTATGCTCCTAGGGATGACATTTTAACCTCGCAAAGGGACAGTGCTAAAGCTTGTTCAAGTCATTGCTGTAAGGCAGAAATATTGGGGAAAATTGATCGTGATTTTAGGTCGCCTTGGGAGGTTTCTTGAAGGTGCTTTCTAGAGCAAATCCTTCATAAATTCAGAACGGAGTGGCCGATTTCACTCAGGTAAGTATTAAAATCTAACTTAACATGTCCACTATTAAAAAGGATATTTGCCAATATTTTTGCTGTGATGTTGGAGGAACAGTAGCCATTCCAACAGGGAATTATTA
The DNA here is from genome assembly GCA_004194415.1 of Aurelia aurita. NCBI lineage: Eukaryota > Metazoa > Cnidaria > Scyphozoa > Semaeostomeae > Ulmaridae > Aurelia > Aurelia aurita. Next base: position 910,043 of record REGM01000027.1, on the reverse strand, counting down.
GTATGACTCACCCTGTAGCTCAATTAACTTTCAATTACTCCCATCATGGGCTTTAAGAAACGCTGTAGTTGTGTTCATACCTGTGTCCCTATGCCGGTGAAGGTTTTTGTAGTTGTTGTTCCTACAGCAGTTTGCTCCTGGTTCCTCCCTGTTTCCCTGTGCCTGTGCCCCATTTTCCTTGTATCCCTGTGTCCTACAAATTGGAGTGACACCAGGACACAGGTAGGAAAAAACTGCTATATGAACACAACTACCGCGTTTCTTAAAGCCCATGCATGTATCACGGGCATGTGATAATTTATTGATAAGAAGATGATGGGAAGGTGAAATATTTCCATGCTCATTATCACCCGATAGAAATGTAAAATGAAGCACCAAGATCAGCCTTTAGCGACTTTAGACTTTTTCATCGCTTCGAATTAGTGTCCAACATTATCAAGATATCAAAAAATTTCCATGGCAGATTTACAGCAAAGTAACCTAAGTTCCTCTCAAACCATTCATTTCAAAGAAAAATTTGATAGAATTTTACACGCACCTTTTTAAAGATTTGAAAGATTTGAGCCCTATGCTCTACCATGTGACCAAAGAATTTCTACCTGCAAAATTTACTATATCAAGTACAGTAGCCGGCTGATAGAAGTTATTCAAACGTCAATTTTGTCACGTTTTTGACTCACGTGTACAAAGTACAAGTAGAGTCTATGGGGTGGGTGGGAAATTTCGTGTCTCCTGTATCCTGTGATATTGGGTATTGTTTTTAAACAGACAGCGATTGTCTGGTCGATTGTTTTTCAACAAACAAAGCTTGTGATCATGCCTTGCGATATTACTTGTCTCCGGTGCAATAATTGTTCGAAAGCTCTGCTTGATTGGGAGAAAGGACAGGCTAAACAAATAGGATTTTATGTCTGTGTCATGGCTGACTGACTTCAATTCAAATTCAAAAGTAATTACGTAAATATGCAAATGATCAAAACAAATTCTTTCTTTTAATACCACAATGGGCTGTTCAGTTTCTTGGGTGCACAATATTAGTAACCAGACCCGATTTCAAAGGAAACTATTTCCTTTGAAATCGGGTCTGGTTATCAGGCTAGCCTTGCATTCAAGTAAGGATTGACTCATTGTTGCTGAAAACAGTAATGACGTCAATGTTAACATTGAAGGGCTTTCTCGGAATCTGATTGCAAGAACATACAGAGTTGAGGGCAATAGGACATCTTGTACGCCTAAGAAGTAACCCTATAGATTTTCCGTCGCAGCTCAGGAACAATGGAACAGAGTTTGAATGCTGCCTTTTCAGATATGTACTTTGATATTAGCTAGAAACTAGCTTCCCCATACTTTTTCATTGACATTTTTTACAGCTTTTGAAGGTTTAAATAACGTCCTCAAAGAACATTTTCAAGGCTTGTCAAGTCAGCTTATGAACTTTTTCTTGAAGGTTTCATTTTTTATAAAAGTTGTTCTTGTTTTTAGAAGCAATTGAAGTTTTTGAAGCTGAAAAACATTGTTATGTAATGGGATTTTCTAAAAATGATATATCTCCTACGACCTTCTCAATAATAAATTTAACGTGAGTCCCCCCAAGGGTCCTTTGATTGATAGCTTTAATTGGCGGCAATTCAATTTCAATGAAGCTGGTTGAAACGGATTGCTAGCAAATGCTATCAAGAATCCTAGGCCACCTGTTGTAACAGATTTTGAGATGAAGCATTTTTATAAAATCGCTGGTAAAATGAGAACGATGCGACCGATTTTGACAAATTAAATTTCTTATCTAAGTTGATATGTTAGCTAAAAAGGAATTATCAGCTAAAAGGAATCAGATAATTGGTTTGAGAGCTACAGGCTTTCACACAGCCAATCATTATTCTGTCTCACCCGGTATGGTGTCCGCCTTAACGAGGTGTCCGCTTTATAGAGGTGTCCACTAAGAAACAGTTGACTGCATACTGTTTTGCGGTCTGAATGTTTCAATTGTGAAAGGTTCTAGAAATTTGGGATGGTCAAGGGATTAAACTCGTTGTTGAATAAAAGATTTTGAAACTTTCAATAACAGCGAGTGATCAAAATAAACGCTGTTATTTTTAGAAGTTCTCTCTGTATACAACCATATGGAATTTTTTATGCCAATTTCTTGAAAGAATTTTTGTTGCCAATGAGACACAAACCTAGAATCTGTTTTCAAATCTGACTTTCTTCCCGCTAGAAAAGTTTTGTTTTCATCTCAAATATTAACCGAGCTTTTGTCATGATATTAATATTCATAAGTTTAATATTAGCTTCTTACAATTGATATGATAATAATTTGGTAAACATCGCACTTTCATTTAATAAGAAAATACGGATTTTTATTGATGAAAAGTATTAGCTAATCATGATAAAACGAAAACTTGGCGACTGACAAGTCTAATTCGAGGCGATGAACAAATCTAAATTCTCTAAAGCAATGAATGAATGAATGAATGAATGAATGAATGAATGAATGAATGAATGAATGAATGAATGAAGGAATGAATTCTCTAAATTCTCTTGGTGCTTCATTTTACATTTCTATCGGGTGTCCGAAAAAGTGTCCCATATTTTATAATCTATCTCGAAATCGTGAAGACAAAGAGAACCCTGAAAGTTTTCTGTTCCAATTTTTGAAAGCCTAACTAGATTTTACAATTTGTTCTTTGTCATTGGGTAAGCACTCTGTATGTTATCATCCAAGAATGATCAGATTTTAGACAGGCCTAAACATTGAGCCTAAAAATTGCAAAAGAAACCTGACACAGCATTTCAAATTTTGGGTCTTCCAAATTACGAAGTCTTCCATATGACAAGTAGTTTGACCTGCAAAGTTGGTATTGAGAGAAAAATGTCGCGACCTTTCTTTGCTAAATTTTTCATTCATGCTCTTATGAAGCAAAGGTTGGCAGGTAGTGTATCTGCAATTGTTTAAAGCTTGGTTCACATTATAGAGAAAAAAGGGTTACAAATGCATAAGAAATGTGACAGAAAAAGGGTCCACATTATTATTGCCTCAATTTGAGATATTTGTGTCGCCTTTGAAGGTGCCCTAATGCATTTGGATGGGGCCTGGGAACGAGGTTGGGAATCACAAAGTTCTGGAAGCGATAACTCACCAAAGTGTTTAAAATCCCAGCATGCAAATCGACGTCAAATCACGGTCGAAAAACGTCTATCAGTGATGTCTGTGACGTCGCTTTGATGTTGATATAAGGTAGATAGTGAAAGTTGAAAGGACGTCGAGCTATCAACGTCGCATCTGATCATGAATTTCTTCAAAAATGCGACCAAATCAAGACATCGATCGGGCATCGATCCAACGTCGATAGGACAGCCATGTATTCGCCTTGCGAACTTTAGATTCATGACGTTTATTCGACGTCGGTATCTACCATTTAATGACGTGACCTTTTTTCGACGACATATCGACGTCAGTTTGACGTCGTGTGCCGGCTGGGATGAGTTTAGAAAATTCGTTATCCCAATTCCAACGCATTTTACTCTTGTGTGAACCAGCGACTATAATGAAACAGCGACTATTATAGCGACTATAATGAAACAGCGACTATAATGAAACAGCGACTATAATGTACAAGTCAACAAATGGTCTTGCACCGGAATATCTGTCCAAGCTGTTTATAAAGAACTCAGCTCATAATACACTGACGTGGGGTGAGTGGCCGAGCGGCTTATACAGTTTCCGTTAGGAAACTGAAGTTAAGCTTGGTCGCGTGAGGTCAAAATCTGGATGGGTGACAGTCCAGATGTCTGACCAAGCAACTCACTTCGCCGTCCTTCGGAAGGGAAGTTAAACTAGGGGTCCCATGCCTGGATGCGGCATGCACAGTAGGCCTAAATTAGCTGTAATATAGCTAGAAATCTTTCCAGCCTTCTTAAAATAAAGTAATGAATGAATGAAAAAATGAGACTGAGAAACACCGAAACTGACTTGCGTGTTCCACTTCTCAAGACGTAAAATGGGCAGAAGTCTGTTTCATTTCGTGGACCTAAGCTTTGGAACAAATTAAGCTTGGCTGTCAAACATGCACCCTCTCTTCCTACCTTCAAAAAAAGGTTAAACTAGTCATTGCAGAGTGTTTGATCTCACTTTTTTTAAATCTAGTTTCGTTTAATGTTGTTACGGACATTTTTAGTTTTTTTATTGCTATTTAACTTAATTTAGCAACATTTGTAAAGTAAGTTTTTACTTTGTAGTCTTTTTGCACGGCCCTCTGTAAACAGTCTCTACACGACTGACGGGGCTACCGTGGTTAAATAAAATAAAATAATAATATGAAATGAAATGAAAAATGAAATGAAAAAACCAAGCTCGCAGACCATGCTCGAAACGTCTTGCTAGATTGAATGCAATGTGTGTCAAAATGCAAATAGCTTACATTTTTTACTTGTGTAATTTTTCGGAGCTAGCAGCTCAGAGAGTTGTCGACGTAAAGTAACAATTAAGGTGATAATATCGGAGTTGATAATTTTGAATGTGTGGAATAATATTCAAGGTTATATCACCCTTGTATTAAATTACCGGTGGTAGATATGAACACTCAGTGTTAATTAACTTTTGTTGTAATTTGACACTTCGTCTAATCAGATTTCGAGAAGCCAGAAAGAATTTCGTCGAACGAAAAATCCTGGTCTCCGAAATAACAAAGCGATTTGCTTTTTGAAGAATAGAATTCACACCTCTGGGTGCACTCAGCATACACAGAGAGCAAAATCTTATGGTTGCATGTGCCAGAGAAATCCATTATTGAGGCTTTCGAATTGCATTTTCTTTTCTAGAGATATTTCTGTTCAGACCTTGGATCTTTTGTGATTTTAGGCCGTTTTTTGAGGTTTCTTGAAGGGGTTTTCTCGAGAAAGTCCCTCATGACTTCAGAACAGAGAGGCAGATTTCAGTCAAGTAGATTCTAAAATCTAATTCAACATACCGGCTCTTAAACAAGACATTTCTCAATATCATTTGTCAATATTATTGCTATGATATTAAAGACAATTGACGGAGATATAAGGCAACTTAAGTTAGGGACCTGGGCAATCTAAATATAGCCTTTTGTATTCCATTGTATTTAATGATCTCAAATGATTATCGAGCAATTGGAAAAATAGAGGCAGGCGGCGTTCTTTTGTTCTATTTTTAAACTAGACGAACAGCAGCCTGTCTTCAAGGGAACAGCAGCTTTTCAAACAGCTTGTGTTTTTTCTGACTCACCCGGTTGGGTATTTTATTCAGTTAGATTTAGTAAACATAAGTAACTTGATGTAAGGTTAGATTAAGTGCTTCTGTGAAGCAAACCTTCCTTTTGAAAAGATCTCGTCCAACTACCGGGTGTCCCAAAATGATGTAGCGGCGATTTCCTAACTGTACAGTGATGAATTCTCAGCCGATTTCAATGAATAACCATTCCTTTTAAATCAGAAAGACTAACTTAGATGTAGAAATATATTTCACTAAAATCGGTCATACCCTCTAGATTTCTGGGTTTGGAAGTTGTTTTTAACATTAACGGAGATATAGCGATCTACTGGGTGTTCCAAAATGATGCGTCGCTGTTTGCCGAACAGTACAATCATGAGTTCTCAATCAATTTCAATGAATCACTAGTAATTTTGAAGCAAGAAGACTAATTTTATGTAGAAATTTATTGCACTAAAATCGACCGTACCGTTCTAGAGTTATGGGTTATTTTGTTTGGAAGTTGTTTTTGAACATGAACAGAGATATAGCGATCTACCAGGTATCCCAAAATGATGTGTCGGTGTTTGCTGAACTGTACAATCATTAATTCTCAACCAATTTTGATGAATAACCAGTCATTTTGAAGCAAAAAGACTAATTTAGATGTAGAAATTTATTGCACTAAAATCCGTCATACCGTTCTAGGGTTATGGGTCTCCAGAAATCTCCAATATTGTTGGGGCTTGGAGCTCCAAGTTTCATTTGAGTCTCTTAAAACATTCTTTTGTTCACTGTGTTGGCTTCATGTGGAATGACCCAATGGAGTGCCTGTATGGCGGGAATTTGCGTACCGGTGCTGTTGCCTGGTTGGGGATTGTTGTCGGTGGGGGTGGCGGTGGTATTTGAGCTTCTTCGGTGTCTTTTGCCGTGGTGAGCGATATTGGGGGATTTGGGCGCTGCTGTTGCCCTTGTCGGGGGTGGTTTCCGGGTTGGTCTTGGTATTGGGGTCCTTGTTTTATCTGCATGGGTACTTAAACTGCAGCGATTACACATTTTTCCTTATTATTTACTTTTATTGGATAAGAAAGTTGTATTTTGCATAATTGTTAGCACCACTCATACCCTGGGTACCATACTCTCAAAAACCACTCACAGCGGGAACTCGAAAAGTGTATGTCTTTTCCTGCTGTGAATGGTGCAGGTTGTTGTATTGTAGTTGATTTTAGTTTAATATAAAAAAGAGTTACGGATCATTTTGCTTGGGAGTTGTTGTTTGGACATTCTCCAAAGAGGACTAACAATTTCGATAGCATCTTGCCTAAGTTTCAGTTACAAAACAATGACAGCGAACATAATCATTATCTAGGGAGCAAAGACAAACGACAAATACTTACTAATACTAAAGTGCATACTTTAGCTCTTTAGAAGATATATAATGCCATCATTCTAAAGATGAAAATTGGCCAAATGTTGATCGTAATTCCTGGTTCTTTTCAATACTTCTAAAAGAGCTTGAGAGTATGATATTTCATAACACTAGAACAGTATGACCGATTTTAATGAAATATATTTCTAAATCTAGGTTAGCCTTTCTTCTTCAAAGCGACTGCTCATTGTATCACCATCGTATAAGCATATCGTATAACTCATATCTAAATATTACATATAAGGTTATTTTTTTTTAATTTAGGCTTTTTTTGAAAGGTCGATTTGTAAACGCCGATACATCATTTTGGGACACCCGGTACATCATGAAAGAGGACAATAAGGATAAAAAACTTACCGTTTTCAGCTTGTACCGAAATGCCAGTTTGATCAGCTTTAACGACCATTTTCCATGCAGCAAATCACAGTCACTTTCTTCCGTATATTCCACCATATTCAACAATTTATATTGCTCCACTGAACTTTCCACGGTGTCTAGTAAATCCATACAATATGTATCAACTTGTTTTGCCATCACAACAAACACATTTTCGTACGCATCTTCAATCTTTTCAAGCCGCGCGATTTCACGGCAAAGGGCAAAAGCAGTCTCTAATGGATCTTTACTTGTCAACGATATCCAAACCGGATTGCACAACGCGCGGTAAGTTGCGATGCGTAGCTTTAACTGTGCGAGCGGATCATCTTGGCATAACCAGCATCTACACATAAAATCATGCGGCTTGGCGATATCAAAACCGCGCGATATGAAGATTTTCATCAAAACGGGATAACCTTTTTGAGCGGCTAAGATGACCGCGCGGACGTTCCGTTTCTGTCGCCATTTTTGGCATACACTAGACGAGGTTATTCTCCTATTTGCTTCCACTATAGTCTGTCCATTGCTTTCAGCACCAGTGCTTGAATCAGGATGCAAGTTAGAAGGCAATCTAGGTGGGCCCAGAGCATAATTAAGGATCATGAGCACGGCTCTTGCGGAGTTGCGCTCAACCGCTTCATAAAGTAAATCGTCAATTTGGCGTTGCTCTTTGTCCACGTTTTCACCTATGCTTTCAAGAGCGTAGGAATCTCGATGCTTCTTCATATCAAGTGTTCCCGCCATTTGCGGAAATATTCGTTCTTCGCCGTAATGAATTTCTGTCTCATTCATAGATTAAAGTAGAGTGTTGATAGAAATATGTTCCAATCGAAATCTAAGAATGTTTTGTCTTTTCTCTTTCCTCCACAGTCAAGAACTTCTTCTATCACACGGGTCTCGTTGTGAAAATTTAGCCTGTTGCTATACGTCATAGAAGTAAATTCCTTGCCAGGCTTCGTCCACCGTAAGGACTTTAGTACTGCATAGACGCTTTGGTCTGTACCCCAGAGCCCTAAAAAGTTTCTTCAAATGTATAGTTTCAAAATCTTATCGCGTGTTCAAACTTTTCCCGTGAAGTTAGTTCAACGCAATTTGTTTGTGTTTCAAGATATGCTTGAAAAGATCGTTCTTTCTGAAAGAAAATATCTTTGTTGCTTTTTCGTAACTTGAAACCTCGATCAAGGTCAGTGTTAACTCAATGTGAGTTATAAAGCCTTCTTCGCAACAGTTCTGCAGTTCTTGACCGCAACTCAATGCTAAATGACCGCCGATTACGTAACCAAACTTGAATAATGTGATTTTCTTCGAAGTGGCTGTTCAGTTTTGAGCTGAACAGGCGTAGAATTCCCGCAAACGTCAAATTCTGCTTGTGCTTAGCTTACGAGTAATGCCAAAAGCAAAAACGTTTCTTTGAAAAAGTTCTCGAGTTTTCGATTGCAACTTCTTGCCGATACAGTACCCCTTGCGATCGACAAAATACGGCCTTGAATGATTCTTCGTGATAGCTGTTTCTGTTGTGACTTCAACAGGTATAGATCACCTGTAAATGCCAGATTCTGCTTGCTGTGCAGCTTATATTTAATGTAAGAGAGCCATGAATAATATGACTTTCTTCAATGGATTTGTACAGTTCTTGATAGCAAGCGTGATAAATTTACTGGCCAGATCCGAGTTGATTGCAGCTTACGATTGATTTTTGATTATACAAGTCGATGATCGCTCTCTGTTATCGTTCGTTACGACGTTCTTCGTAGTTCTCCTGCGATTCACTTTTTGACAGAATTGTACAGTTCTGGATAGCAAGCGTGGTGAATTTACTGACCAGATGCGAGTTGATTCCCGCTTAGGATCAACGTTGATTATCCAAAATGATTGTCGCTTACGGTCAACATTCGCGACTATGTTCTTCTTCTTAATATTCTTGCGCTTGTAGGCAGCAAAACTCGTGACTTGTGACAGTCCTCCACGCGTTCAACGAGGCAAATGGCACTTCTCTGAGCTGTCTTCCAATATCTTATTTATGCAAGAACGAAGTGTTGTTTCACAATAAAGTTCTCAATGACTTAAGAGTGCTTTAAATATTAATTAGATGCTTTGGCAAGTGGAAAAACTCATCTGAGTACTGTCAAACAAACTCTCTTGGGGATCTTCATTATTCATATTGTTTATTTTTCATCAAATTGATCTGAAAGGGAGAATGAAGTGAAATTTAAATGATATTCAAATTTACTGTCAAATTCATTATTTTCTTGTGAGAAGCCATTATTTATTATTTGAAAGTAAAATTTCGTGTGAAAAGTTGAAGGTTTTGTACATGTGCTTGTTATGTTAATCAATTAAGTGGACAAATCTGGAGAGTTTTTCGATACTTTTTTTCATCCAAAAGATTTAATTGTGCAGTCACTCAAAATCTGAACCTTTAGTACAGCCCAGTGGGAATGAAATTAAGCCATTGGGAATGAAATTTAAGGTGAATTTGTGTGGCATTTGATATAATTATTTTCATCCAAACGGAATTTGTAGCTAACAGTGGAATTTGATGTACATGTAATTGTGTGGAGGTGAAAAGTTGCTGCAAAAATAAGAGTCTGTGTACAACCTTTACTGTAGGAATTAAATTTAGCGCAAAAATTTCATGATAAGCTATTGAAGCAATGTTGACTTTCGAAAGATGGAAATTTTTGGAGAACGGTTTAATTTGTTCTACATTCAGTTTTGTTTAATTTAACTTTCATTTTGATTTAAGTTATTTTAGACAATGATTACCAAATAAATGAAATGTGCTGAGATTGCTTGAATTTTAAGTATAATAGAGCTTTGTATAATAATGTTGTGATCATGAAATTTATCGTGAATATGTGAGGATGAAAGTTATTTTATCGGCGATATGCTGATTTTCAAAAGAGAGAGATTGGCAGAAAATGCTTGAATTTGAAGCACATCCATGTAAACGTTTGGACATTGAAATTAAAATATTATGCAATATTGATGTGAAAATGAAATTTACATTGAAAACTTGAGGATATGAGCTATTTTGACTTTCAAAAGATTGATGTTTGCAGCAAGCAGACTACCGGGTGAGCAAAGTTTATCAGATTATCCAGGCAAGAAAAACGTTTGACGTACTATATTCCATTTTATTGCAGAAAGACTAACTAATGTGTGGAAATCTATTTCATTAAAATCGGTGTTGTCTTTGTTCTGGAGTTACTGGCAATTTTGCTTGGAAGCTGTTTTTGGAAGAGCTTGAAAAGCGAATAGAAGTTACAACCAAATTTTTGTTTATACGTTCGCATAAAAATTTGCAGAAACATACATAAAATTACAAGACGATACCACAAGGAGCATGGAAATACATAGCAACCCTGTGGCACTTTACAAATAACATGAAACTTAGTTAACTACACGGTTTTACAACTAAACGAAAAAGAAAATATTACAGGAGAGAAGAAATTCTACAAGCTTTCATTACCAATTTATTCAAAACGTTTGGACGCCTTGATATATTCTAGCGTAGCTGTAAGATGTTTTGCATTTGAATCAAAGGATAACTGTTCATGGCTTGATGTATGAGTCTTGATTTTGAAAGGATGATTTTTACCAGTTAAGACAACCAAATTTTGCCCGTCTTTAGCTTTAGAATGATGGCGATTGCATTAGAATATTCTTAGAAGCTAAGACAAGCCATGCAAATGCGAGAGATACATTTGTACTATTTGTTTTCCACTCTAGATGCCGCTTAAGCTCGTTATCACTGTTCATAAGCTGAAATTAGAAAATCTGATCAATATTTCTAGTCCTTGTCAGAAACAGCTTCATAACAAAATTGCTGATAAATCTGGAACGGCATGATCAATTTTAGCAAAATCAAATTTAAAATCCAAGTAAAAATTTTCACTATAAATGGCATGCAGTGTATTTAAATTGGTTGATTATTCGCAATTATACACTTTGACAAACGCCGATACTTTCTGTGGCTCATCAAGTACACTTATTTGCACGACGGTCAAAATTTGAAATTAAAATTCGAATCTTTTTGCAGGATGATTGTCAGCAGGATGAAGTTTCTTGATTTGTGAAAGATGAAAATTTCTGCAACTTTGGATGCCCAAAAGATACCCAAAAAAAAGACGCGCAAAAGATGACATGCATTCCAACATCGACTTGATAAATTTTTCCTATGAGCAGGTAAGATGAAAATTTCCTAATTTAACTCTTTTCTTTATGTACAAAAGCAGGTTACGTTTTTTAATTTTAAAAACAGGACATTGAAATGTTTGCTGGGAACAAAAAGATCTAAGGCTGCGATAAATTCCATCTCACTTCGTACTTGTTAGTTGAAATCTAGGCGCTGTTTGCAAGATACTGGTTCAATTTGAAAATATAGCGAAAACGTTATGGATAGGCCTTCCGTTCACACGATACCGGCATGAAAATCACACGGAAATGAAACCAAAACATAACAATTTTCATACCGTTTCAATCGGACCGCCTTGGTTTAGCGAATCCAAACCCCAAAAGTGTTGTTTTGGCCCTGTCTACACGAGGGGGGACGAATTTCGTCACATCATTTATCAAAATTTAAATTAGCTTGTGGAGTTTCTAATGAATGATAACTTTGACATATTTCAGCAAATTGTTTGGCGACACGTTCTCTCAAACATGACCAGAGAACTTATAACGTCTGGTATAAATGAACTAAACAATATACAGGATGTCCCAAGAAAAACTCAACCTAACTTTGAACAAAGATTTTCACAGAATAATAATTATTGGATTAATCTAAGGCCTGTTTTATATGTCGTGCCGCGCCGTGCCGAACCAGTGGAATTTGAGCTCGACCTTAGTTCGACTTGGAGCGCCTCTGTTTTATAAGAAGAAAAATTGTGTAGCGTCGTGCCGTGCCGAACCATAATGACGCATGCGCACAATTAGAAGTTTTAAACATTTTCTTTTCAATTTCTTACGTTTCTTTGGTTAAATGCGAAATTTGATGTAAGGATAAACATCTTCATCTTCTCTCCAAAAAATGTTGATAATATTGCGACAGTTTTTGTTGTAGTATGCATGTGTGAGTATGGTGCGGCACGGCGCGACTGAAATTGGTTTTATAAGTCGCACCGGGTCGACCCAGACGAGAGGCCTTTCACGTATGGTTCGACTCAGTCGAACCAAGTGTCAAGTTGGTTTTATAAGAGTCTCGCCGCGCCGAACCAGACAAAATTGGTCTGAATTCACTCGGTTCGGCACGGCGCGGCGCGACTTATAAAGCGGGCCTAACGCATACCAACTGAAAGAACAATCTATCTTCTTTTAAATGATTTGCAATTTGGATACATTAATGGAATTATTCATCATTTATCTGACATTTTAGTTAAGACCAGCCAATTCAGATGCATGACGCTGTTAGGGCAAAGTCGAGAACTCTTTTGCAATAAAAAGTTACAAAACACATCTTGTAAAATATTTCAGGCCTAGAAGCACTTGAGATGATGGCCTTAGGGTGAAAAACGTACAAATTTACTCACGTGAGATGCAGTAATTAACAATGATAAAATAAGCTTTCACAAAGATGGGTTTTCGCTTATGTGAATGTCCTAGCACTTCCCTGCATCTCAAATAGGCCATACTTACTAAAACATCAATTAAATGATAAAAAATTATATTAATGTATCAAAATTCAAAACTACGGTTGAACTAAGGATGATTTTAATCCAAACGTATTGCACCTAAACAGTTGTGTTTTTGTATCCAAACTGCTTATCATTGGAAAGAAGTTAGACTGTGCTTTCAAACTATATATTGCGTTTTTCTTGGGACAACCTGGATGTTACTCCAAGAAGCATTTGTTACAATTATCAATGTATGTTTGAGAGTACGTACAGCAAAATTTAATTATGTTAATTTGCAAGATCTGTTTTCCATGTGGGCAAGATTAAAAAGGAAAGTAAACTTTTTTCAGCCTGTCAGTTTTAAAAGAAGAAACGTGTCAACAACCTCCGAAGACCTTTTGATTATTGGTTGAGATTTTTTAATGAATTTATCTCCATTGTTTATCTTCTTAAACTATATAATTCTACTAGATCTCCTGGCGTCCATTGTTTCCGTGAACGTCACATTACTTAGCCGCCGGATGAATCACGCTAGAAATTTGTAAACAAATAATCGCATTCCCTACTAGCTAAATCTCGAATACTTTTCAAATAAGTAGACAAAAGTTTGATAGCAAAGCCAGATTTTGATTCAACCATGATTCAACTATGATATTCCAATTTAAAAATAATGCGAGGTTTTGTTTATTTGCAAAGGGACAAACCAAGTGGTCTTCCTTATCCATTGGGAAGTTTACTTCCGTTTACGTTGTGTTGTTTAAAGAGACATTGTCACCCAGGGTCCTTTGCAGGCACGCTGCATTTCCAGATTGTCTGAAATCAAATTTGGCCTCAGCGGAAAATATGGATTCACATTGCAGTAGTTGAACTGATCTGATAGAAAAGTGAACTAAAGTCTAACTTTTCTATCAGTTCAACTACTGCAGTGTGGATCCATATTTTCCGCTTAGGCTAAATTTGATTTTCAGACAGTCTGAAATTGCAGCGTGCCCGTAAGGGACACTTGGCTCTTTAAGGCTGAAAATCTCTCCACTACCTTGTTTCACAGCACAGACACAAGGTGTTGATTGGCTGCAGGGCCGCGGAGAGGATTTATGGGCCCCGGGTCAGAATGGAATATTGGTTCCTTGCAATACAAAATATACTTGGTACGCCGAAGGCACACTCATCTAGGGGGTACGGAAAAATTTTGAAAACTAAGGTTGCTAGAATCGCTCTGGTGGCCATTTTCTCCTGTAAATACAGTTTTCATATCAACAAAATAGCCGATCATTGTGCAGAAGAATCATAATCTTAAAGTACGTATTTCTTTAAGAACATACATAAAACACAGATTTGACGATTTATGGGCCCTCATGGCCATGGGCCCCGGGTTTTTGAACCCCCCTGACCCCCTGATTGGCTGTTTATGATATAATAATAATACTAACCTTTGTTTAAGGTTTGCTTAGCGTATAGCACTAGGCTAATTAATGCAAACCATTATTGATGCAAATAGTGTGAATAATTAATAAATTAACATATTAAAGTCAAAATAACTTAAAGTCTGTCTCAAATTAGATGTCATGTGAGATTTGCGATAACGCAAAATTACTAACGCAGAACACTTCAATTGTTGTTATTCGCAGCATTTTCACGTGACATCTAATTTGAGACAGACTATAGATTTATGCTAAATTTACAACAAAACTCTTTGTATTATAATCTACAGTAGCATTTGAAATTCCTTTTAACAATTAGTTACAGATCGGGACACTTTTTTATGCAATGGTGAATATCGCCAGAGATTTCACCCTAGGAAAGTCAATTTTCCTAGGAAACGTACTCAAATAAAACAAGTGTCCACAAAATGGACCAATCGCATTGCTCAAAAACTACAAAAATGCAAATTTAGGTATATTTTGACCTCATGTGAATGAAGTTATGCAGCAGCCTCTTAATGTACCCTGTAAGATTTTTGAACAATAAGGTAGGCAGAAAACGTTTGATAGCTGTGGGACTAAATTGTTAGCTAAGTTTGTTCTGGATTTTAGGCCTTCTTTCAAGGATTCTGAGACGGAACATTTTCTTACAGTTGCTTGTATCTTGAGAACGATACCACCGATTTTTTACCTAGATTTTTAAATTTAGATTGACATTTTAGCTGCACATCAATAATCAGTTTAAAGGAATTTGATAAATTGGTGGAAAACCACACGCTTACAAATGCCTGGCCATTTTTCCGACTTACCTGGCATTTTTATGACTTATTTGATTGAAATGATTCATTGTTAGACTCCATCAAGCCTGTTCCCTTTATTTTGAGACACCGTGCACTACCGGGTGCGCCAAAAAAAACTATCCACGTTTGAAAAATCGTAGTACCTAGAGTACTAGATGGATTTGAATGAATTGAATTTTGGCTGATAGCTGAAAGACTGAAGTATTTTTGTGATTTTTCTCGTGTTTTTATCAGCGGAGAAAACATAGATAAATTCAACTTTACGAAAATTTGTTTTTTGCGAAATGGCTGAAAACAGGCCTAAAACACTCGATCAAATCGTACGAAATCTCCCGCATAAAACAAGATGCAAGAGCATTTAACCTCTCTCCCGCGTTATAGGAAATGAATTCTTAAAGAAATACTAAAGATTTTCAATCCCATGGCAATACAAGTGCAGACGACATCCGATACCCGTGAAAAACTGTAATTTTGCATTGTTCGGTGTGAGAAATTTCTGTAAGATTTGATCAAGTGTTTTAGGCCCTTTTTCAGGCATTTTGCAAACACAGAATTTTCTTAAATTCGAAGTTAGCTGTATTATCTGTACTCATAAAAATACGAGAAAAATCACAAAAATATTTCAGTCTTTCTGCTATCAACCAAACTTTGATTCATTCAAATCCATCCAGTACTCTAGGTACTACGATTTTTCAAACGTGGATAGTTTTTTTTTGGCGCACCCGGTATTTTAAGTTAAAATAATGCTATCACGTTCGTTAAAACTAGTCGAGTAATTTTATCGTCACTGAATGTAATTTTATCGTCACTGAATGTAATTCTATCGTCACTGAATGTAATTGCGCAAAATTTTCATAACAGTTTCTGAAATAAATGATATTTAATCCTTCTAATCTTATAACAAAAATATAACTCAATGTGCGAGTTGTAAGATAAGAGAGAAGTTTTATTAAACTCCGTAAAAATGTGATGCTTGAAAATAGACTCATTGCATAAGTCTCAGTATCGCTCATTGAATTGGATGTATTGAACGAATACAAGGAATCACGTCATAAGTCTAGCTTCAAAATAGATTTGTGGCAATTTTTCATTTGTGTATGTTCATTTACAGTTCGGGTCTTCTAGGCTTTCTGCAAGACCAAAATGTATAAGAATGAAATGCGAGTGCGGAGCCGAGCGATACGTTTTGATCATTGCTATTAGGTTAAAAGTTGCGCTAATAAAATATTTTAGATTTTGAAATGTTGAATTTGATTCTCAGCGTCTTATTATTGTAGATTACCCTGGGTACCAGACTCTCAAAAGAAATTTTTTTTTTTTTGAGAGTCTGGTACCCAGGGTAATTGTAGATAAACCATTTCACTTTATTACCTTTCACCTTACTGTATTCATACAGACGACATCATGTCACATAACTTTATCAATTTGCGCTGGAAAATCAGACTCGGGGTAAATGAAGCCACTACAGACCATAGCGTCGCACTGGGATTTTGAAAGTGTCTCATTTGTTTATCGAAATAAATCAATTTTAAAAGCTTGAAAGCTGTTCAAATCACTCCAAAACATTAGCGGATAGATAGGCGAACGTCGAAAAGGAAGGTTGAATTAAAAAAGCGACCAGCAACTTACAACTGATGGAGTTTGTGGTGCTGTTTACAAAATTATGGTCGCAAAGGCAAGTTTCTCACAGCTCTCTTGGACTAAATTTATGGCTTGCTTTCAAGAACAGCTTATTCGTGCAATTATTTCATTGCTTTAGGTCTGACTGACAATTGTTACCTATCCTTTCCCTGATCACTATTGCGAGGGAGAGTATAAGAACAATTTTAGGCAACTTTTTGCAAATTTCCTATAGAAATTTTCTGAAGATTTATCCCAAAACAAGAGGGCGTCGTGTTTTCAACGCTGCTGTGATGTCATGCCGTCTGAATGAATCGGTTGGGTTGAAAATGCTTTGCCATTTTCCAAGATATTACAGCAAGAATATGGGCTAATTTCCAGGAAAATTTCGCTCTTTCGATGTAAGTTAAAATGAAAAATATAATGCTTGAATTGGTCGTGCTATTCTAAAGTTTTGCAAAAGTTGTAGCGCCAAGTTCAAATGCAACTTCTGAAGTGTCTATTCTAAAGTTACAAGCATTTGTGCTTGGATGGAACTGTTTCAGAAAATACTTGGAACGACAATAATTCCTGTTCCGTCCAATTGTTAGCTTAATAATTGAAACGACCATGGACATTCACCAGGGAAGAAAGGCAATAACAGATGCGTCTACATATATGGGTATTATTGTTATCTTATATTCATATTATATTATTTTTATTGTTAACTATTTATTATTTTATTATTTATAAATAATCATATTATATTATTATTATTTTATATGATTATTTTATTATTGTTTCATATTATTTTATTTTCTTCAAAGATAGAGTTTTCAACTAAATTCATTCTAGATATTAAAACTGGACGAAATTTAATCAATGTTTCAAGCCCTATAAACAAATTCAGCTAACGTTGTTTATATCCACTTCAGATCACGTGATTGTCCTCTTGAGGAAACTTTCTTTTCGTACAAGTTAAGAACTTCGTACCATGAAAAGCGTGATGCGGGTACTGTATCACCAGATAAAGAGATGATTTCCCTAGTGTATGGTCACTTGACCTGAAGTGGGTATAAACTACGTTAACTAACTTACAATTCCAGGAGATCATGAGCTCTAACGATAACGACACAATAGCCGCCCTAGCATTGTATCTCGTCCAAGCTAACGATATTAGGGAAACGCTAGCCAGATAACACTAGCCTGATTTATATATGCCTGGATGTACACACACCTCTGAATTGACGTTTGTTACATTTATTCATATATTCTGTTCTGTTACGTTTAATTTAATTTAGTTGATTAGGTTCGTTTAATTTTGTTAATTTTATTTCTTGCTGCCATACATTTGTAATGTAGTGCATAATAGCAATATGATGATGATGATGATGATGAATTTGTCAATTACAGTCATTTTCAGAAGTAGCTTCCAAGCAAAATCGTGCATAACTTCAGAATAGCAAAACCGATGTTGATGAAAAACACACCCATATCCAAGTTATTTTTCTCACTATAAACAATCTATGACTGATGGCTATTTATTGATAATTTATGATCTTATGGCTGGGCAAATATCAAAACGTTTCTGGCTCAAACGGTAATTTTTAGCTTGCTTGTCGAAAAAACACCTCAAGAAATAACCTGCTATACTTTATCATATATACTTCATTAATCTGAATAGCTAGCATTTTGAATTCCCACGGGTGTAAATTCATTATTGTTGTTATTATTTTACTTGTGATATGGTGATATTGATTACTTCATTCATTCATTATTTTATTCTAAGTAGGCTGGCATGATTTCTAGCTCTATTACAGCTAATTTAGGCCTACTATGCATGCCGCATCCAGACATGGGACCCCTAGTTTAACGTCCCTTCCGAAGGACGGTGAAGTGAGTTGCTTGGTCAGGCATCCCACATGTACCCCATTCACCCCAGCTTGTATTTTTTCTTGATCTTTATCTGGCAATCTTAGGTACATTACGATATATGATTCTCGAAGATATAATCTTTACGTAAGCAGAAAATATACAATACCTTCAGGTTAACAGATGAAAATATATGAAAACGATAGAGAAATACTCATGAGGCTTACGTTTTTGGAAAATCTACCGGGTGACCCAATAAAAAGTAAAACTTTTTGAAAAATCATCAAAATTTGATTATATTACCAATCACGAAAATTTCTTTACGTGCATTTGTGTCAAAGACCAAATTAGATTTAGCCACATTGCAAAGTCTTGAAATAGCTTTGAATTTGTGTCAGTGTGTGCTTTTACAAGCTACCTGGTTTTGAAGCATACTGCCCAATCATAAGAAATGATTATCAAATTGAGTTTTTATCCTGCACCACCACTCAAATTGGTTTTTTGTGTCCTTGGAAAAGCTCTTGTATCATCTAGAACTCGAACTTTCATATAAAAATTGCAAGGTATTCCTTTTTGGCTAAAATACAATATTTTGTAGAGTACTATTGCTCAAAACATGGTTTTTAATGCTGCAATTTCATCATCGCTATCCTGAACAAATAAAGTAACGATCATCTACTAAATTTATTTGGTCTTTGATGCAAATGCACCAAAAGAAAATTTAAAGATCGGTAATACAATCAAATTTTAGTGATTTTTCAAAAAGTTTTACTTTTTATTGGGTCACCCGGTATAAAATTTCGTTGCATTAATCATTCATCTTTAACTTCATTTCTAGATGTTATGATCGTTGCAAATCTGGCGTGTGGGAATGATGTATCTGAATCAGGTAAATAGAATAAAAATAGAACAGACAATTTCGCTTTCATTATTTTAGAATAAAACAGATTCAGTCGGAATAAGCTTCCTATGCGATGCCACATTCATCTCTAAACTGCTCAGTCGTCAACGACACCTGTATTTTTCTCATTTATTTCCAGAGTTGATGCCGATAATTGCCTACTTGTGCACTGTTAAAGATCATTAAATAGTCTAACTCGTCGCCAAATGATGAAATTTGAATTATTGACATAGCAATTTTCTTCATTTTCTTGAAGCACGTTGCGACACCAGAAAGTTTTCTCGGCCAGAGTGGCGCTTAACGAGCCCAAAATAGACTTTCAGCTGCTTGACAGAAGAATCTATTGGAATTGGCGTAATTAGAGTTATTTTTCTGGTAAGCTGTGGGTTTTTTAAAGCTACTGCCGACTGCATCTTTAGACTTATGATCTGATTCGTTGTTTTCGCTCCAGACTTTATTTAACTGAATCCACCTATTCGCTCAAACTACGACTCACAACCTTACTGTTTAAAAACTTGGACGAACGGCCCAAATTTTTGGGGCGGTGATAATTCTCGATGACATGCTTGGATGAAAAATACTGTAAACAGCTCGAGTTAAAGGCCTTAAGGGCCGTCGAATTTTTATTTTCATATTTTTAGCGGCATTTGGCCGTTAACTCGCACCAAACCATATTTGGGTAACTGATCTACGTCAACAGGAAATATTGATATCTGATAGGCTAGAATTTGACCGCAAGTGGCTTGAGCCACTCTTATATGCCTAAATCCCCTTTAATATTTCTGGACGTTTCAGGAGTCTGCAAGTATTATTGTCCGAAACTATTTGTAGCCTGAAGTATTTACTGTCCGAACATGTTTACAATGCAAAAATCACAGGAAGCATTTTTACTGTTTGAAAACGTAATGTGTTGCTCATGAAAAATTTTTACTGAGAGAGCTGCGTCGTGAAGAAACAATACATTGTTTCAATTAAATTAATTTTAGTAACCATTCTAATCATCCGCAAGAATAATTAATCAATGGAAATTTGTAACCGGTTGAAAACTTAAAATATAGCAGGATCTGTAAAGGTATGAAATCTTTCTTATAAAGCAAGCAAAGCAAACTGTAAATTGATCGTTTTTTGTTGTCGTCCAAAATTTCTCTAAAAAATCCGAAATTCTGTAAAAAGATGTCCGAAACTTTTTTGTCTGAAAATTCGTCCAAAATTTATTCATTCGAAATGTTTAGCTAAAATTGGGAAATTCTTTAATTTGTGGCTACCAAGATTCCAAGAATATTAATCAATTACAAAATTCTTGTACATATTAAAACATTCTTCAACAAGATCAAGCAAGTTTAATTAGCTTTAACTTGCAGAACTGGAGTCCCATGTTTATGGCCTATTTTCAAGATTGTCAATTGCTATACTCGACCTCCACCTTGAAGCCTGTCGAAGCGAAATATTGTGAAGGTGAAGGTGAAGGTGGAGTTACGGCTTTTAGCGCCAAGCGCTGGGATCGCCGAAGTAGAGAAGAACGTCAAATTACGCTCTTAGAGATCAGGCTGTCGTTGGGCGAATAAATGCAAGAACTGAGCGCTTTGAGTCAAGTTTCTATCCCAATTGTTTAAAGGAATGGAACAGTCTTGCTTCTGAGATCAGGGAATCACCTACAGTAAGCTCATTCAAAAATAGACTCTCTTCTCTTATCCGCCCTACCCAGAAACCTGTTTATGGAATTTATGATCCAAAAGGTATTGCTATCCTCACCCAGCTACGCGTAGGACTTAGTAAACTGAACTCTCACAAATTCAATCATAATTTTCGAGACACAGTGGACCCAATGTGTCTAATTAACGATGGAATTGAGGATACTGAACACTTCTTGCTGCAATGTCATGCATATGATGATCAAAGGCGTGATCTCCTAGGCACGATTAACGAAGTATTCCAATTACACAACATCTTAAACCTGCCAAATCAAACCCTTGTGCAAATGATGTTGTATGGTGATAAAAGATTTTCTCATAACCAAAATAAACAAATTTTGGAATCAACGCTAAAATTCATTCATGCATCGGAGCGTTTCTTGTAGCACCAGCAAATAGAAACATAGGTAAATTAATCTTCTGTCTCATCCTTCTCTATTAATCTTTTAATCTCTTATAACATAAATGTATTGTAAATGTATCTATGTTACTAAAGACTATACCAAAATCTGCAAATTTTTATTTTCGATTCAANAAAATCAGAGTATTACACCGCTGCGCCACAACACCTTCAAAACGTGGTTTTGAACGTTTTCTCACTGGGTTATTGATGTCAAGATGCAGTCAACGTTAAGTTAGCTATCAAGGAACGTAAGAATCTTTAAAATGAGCTAATATTGTCGTTGAACCGACCAAAGTTATATCAGGAGTTTGAGATACATTCTACAATTTTATTAGCGTTTCCGCTACTGAATTTCATTCAAACCAAAAGGCCTTTGGATTCTAGATATAAGACGATTCAAACAAACAAGAGCTCTGTCGCTGACTTACTCCCGACTTGAATTACTCCCGACTTGACTTACTCCCGACTTGAATTACTTCTGACAGTATTTACTTACCAAATATGATGTGGACCTCATTTTCCGACTTGGATTCAAAGTCAGTCATGAGAGTAAGATTCTCCAGTTCCGCTGTCAGATCTTTCTCGGCCTCGGGGTAGTCATCATCTTTTGCTCCTCGGGGTATCGTCCTTGTAGTGTTATAAAGTAGTTCGTAAGTAGTGTCTTATGTAAGTCGTCTTTATAACAATTTTACATCGAATATAAGAAAAAAGAGATCTTTCTGATTGCGGTGGAGCCGCAATAATATTCGAGTTGAATCAGATCAATTTGAGAGATGGATGCGGCGGTCAATGGTCAAACGGGTCAACGTCAAAGGCAGTTGTAACAAAGCGCTCTTAATCTGTCTCTTGTTTTGTGGAATCTTTATTTGTCTGATTTCTGCTGTGGTGACGAAACAACTTTCATGTGTGATTGAAATTTTTAATTCCAAATGAACAATGATATCAGTAGTAGCTGAAGGATTATTGAGAGCTTTTGATGTCAACAAAACTGACTGAAATGCAAGTAAGAGTGGATTGCAAGACAGCCATCGACCTTTTGAAATGCCAACAGAACAAGAAAGGCCTGTTATTAACTGCTGTTCCATAATTTGCTTCTATTTTTTTCAATTCTCCAATGCTCAGAACGTCGCACTCATAAACTGTTGTTACTTCTAGTTATAGCTTGTTTATTCATTTATGAATCACAGCAAACAAATCAATATTGCTGAAAAACCTCTTTCATTGCTGACAAGCATTAAAATAGAATGCTGGTGTCGTATGTATTTCTGCATATGGTAACTGTGTGTATATCTAGTTCAATCAACTCACAAAATCACCACACAAAAATCAATACTGCTTGAAGAAGCTCTTTGATTGCTGACAAACATTCAAATAGAATGCCGTTCCACAATTTACATTGTGAAACGGCATTCTATTTTGATGTAAATTTCTTCTTCTGACTTATTTATACCTTAGTTCAGCTATCCGCTCTTTCTCTGTGTGTATATCTAGTTCAATCAACTCACAAAATCACCAGACAAAAATCAGTACTGCTTGAAGAAGCTCTTTGATTGCTGACAAACATTAAAATAGAATGCCGTTCCGCAATTTTTATTTACTTATCTCTTTGAAAAGTTACTGATCTATCTTACTCCTTACTTTGATGTAAATTTCTTCTTCTGACTTATTTATACCTTAGTTCAGCTATCCGCTGTTTCTCTGTGTGTATATCTAGTTCAATCAACTCACAAAATCACCACACAAAAATCAATACTGCTTGAAGAAGCTCTTTGATTGCTGACAAACATTAAAATAGAATGCCGTTCCACAATTTACATTGTGAAACGGCATTCTATTTTGATGTAAATTTCTTCTTCTGACTTATTTATACCTTAGTTCAGCTATCCGCTCTTTCTCTGTGTGTATATCTAGTTCAATCAACTCACAAAATCACCACACAAAAATCAATACTGCTTGAAAAAGCTCTTTGATTGCTGACAAATATGAGAATAGAATGCCGTTCTGCAATTTACATTTACTTACCTCTCTGAAAATCTTCTTTAATCTTCTTCGCCTTTAGACTTTAGAACAGAGGTGTCATCATTCACTGTACTGAGCTTTCTCAAACTACATTAATTCTTTCATACGCAGACAATCTTTTCTTGATTTAAAAAATTAACGAACTGATTTTAAGCCGGTGTAGCATTGTTGAATTCAATGCGGCTGCTTTGCAACGATTTTATAAATGTACAATGTAGTTAGCTTCCTACTTATCTGCTTTAAAACATCTGTAAGTAAATTTCTCCAACAATTTTTGAATGGTACTCCAATCCTCTTAAATAGTCATCAATGTAGCAGCTTCGCGACAATGTCGGAAGGGAGCAGTCAAGAAACAATGTAGTCGACTTTCTTTAAACTACATTTAAGTCCTGTTCACACGAAAATATCCTTATCTGCGTGAAAATGCTAGGAATTAGATGTTGTCAGCATTCTTTTTTAAGTACTCCAACTATTTCAAATTAAATGTGGCAGCTTTGCTGCAAGTTTGGTGAAGAAATGTCAAGGCACGCTACAATCAGCTTCCTTTGAAACGCACCGAATCTTGTTTACTTGGACTTCTTCTTATCTGCGCGAGAAGACTGATAAACATATGTCTTTCTTGCAGCAATATTTCCACGTTAATAATTCCATGTGCTTGTAATTTTCAACGACTGCAGCGATTTCAATACGCTAATGTCATGCCACACTGTTGTCACGTTCCTCCTGTTTTGCGAGAACTTCTATCTACTTGCGTCAAAACACTAATAAACAGATTTCTTTAGAGCAGTCAGTTCATAGCACTCCGACTCTCCGAACTGTTATGTGCGTGGGTTGGCGGTGTCAACGGAAATATTCAAGATGAATTTGAAATACATTCAGACCCTATCATGCCCACTTAAATTCATGCCAGTTAGTCCAAAGCTGTTTCAAAGCTGCTCCGATCCCAGTGTATTTCGAGGTCTTAAATCAAGAAGCAGATGTGAGCCCTCTATTTTTTTCTTTCCCCTTCGATATCAGCTGTTTGGTAAATTTCTGCAGGTATTGATTTTAAGACAGTTCTCATGATTAATTCATCCGTTAAAATGCGTTCAACAAATACCAAATCGTAATAGCAAGCTGAGCAGGAAATCTCGACAAAAAAACAATCAGTCACATGATGTCACATATACATTGTACATCCTAGTAGTTCATTAGTTCAGCTTTAGATTTAGTTAACTGTTGCAGATTAGACCATTGTTTCAGTTCGCCTTCGCGCACACCATGTTTCCCAGTACTGATATGTTAATCTCTTGACGTTTTAATCGGGGTTTTAATTTCGTTTTAGTAGCTCTGTGTAAAAAATTAAACTTTGAATATGATTTTAGCAATGTTTGCTTTGATTTTGTGTGGGAGAGTAAATTTATTTGAGGAGTATAGATCGGTCTACAAAATACTTAAAATAAGGTATACAATTTTAACAATTAAACTTTGAATATAATTTTAACAATGTTTGCTTTGATTTTGTGTGGGAGAGTAAATTTATTTGAGGAGTATAGATCGGTCTACAAAATACTTAAAATAAGGTAAACAATTTTAACAATTAAACTTTGAATATAATTTTAACAATGTTTGCTTTGATTTTGTGTGGGCGAGTAAATTTATTTGAGGAGTATAGATCGGTCTACAAAATACTTAAAATAAGGTATACAATTTTAACAATTAAACTTTGAATATAATTTTAACAATGTTTGCTTTGATTTTGTGTGGGAGAGTAAATTTATTTGAGGAGTATAGATCGGTCTACAAAATACTTAAAATAAGGTATACAATTTTAACAATTAAACTTTGAATATAATTTTAACAATGTTTGCTTTGATTTTGTGTGGGAGAGTAAATTTATTTGAGGAGTATAGATCGGTCTACAAAATACTTAAAATAAGGTATACAATTTTAACAATTAAACTTTGAATATAATTTTAACAATGTTTGCTTTGATTTTGTGTGGGAGAGTAAATTTATTTGAGGAGTATAGATCGGTCTACAAAATACTTAAAATAAGGTATACAATTTTAACAATTAAACTTTGAATATAATTTTAACAATGTTTGCTTTGATTTTGTGTGGGAGAGTAAATTTATTTGAGGAGTATAGATCGGTCTACAAAATACTTAAAATAAGGTATACAATTTTAACAATTAAACTTTGAATAGGATTTTAGCAATGTTTGCTTTGATTTTGTGTGTGGGAGAGTAAATTTTTAGAGGAGTATAGGTCTGTAGAATACTAAATATAAGGTATTTAATTTTAAAAATTAAACTTTGAATATGATTTTAGCAATGTTTGCTTTGATTTTGTGTGGGAGAGTAGATCGATTCGAAGATTCGTAGGTCGGAAAATACGAAATATACCGGGTGAGTCAGAAAAAACGTGGGGTGTTTGCCAATTTTTATTGATGCAGTTTAATTTGCAAATTCGTTTCTTTAAAGTTTTTTTTTTTATCCAGATAAAACTCTTACAATACATGTGTACTTACTCTACCTATTAATATAAAACAACTATACACCACTACAGGGACGATAACACGAGGAGCAAAATATCGTGGCTACCCCATGTTCTTACATATAACAATTAAAGAACCCTTGGGTGGACTCACGTTAAATTTATCATTGAGAAGGTCGCAGGAGATATATCATTTTTAGAAAATCCCATTACATAACAATGTTTTTCAGCTTCAAAAACTTCAATTGCTTCTAAAAACAAGAACAACTTTTATAAAAAATGAAACCTTCAAGAAAAAAGTTCATAAGCTGACTTGACAAGCCTTGAAAATGTTCTTTGAGGACGTTATTTAAACCTTGAAAAGCTGTAAAAAATGTCAATGAAAAAGTATAGAGAAACTACAGGCCCGTCGGAACGAAATTTATATTGGGGGCTGAAAGCAGATGCGAGCAAAAATGGGGGTCCGGGGGCTTGCCCCCGGGAAAATTTTTTGTGACCACGCCCTTTAGATCGTTGGAAAACGCCTCTATTATGAAGAATTTGCCATCTAAAGGAGCAAAGGATTGCGACTAACGGAAGGCTTTCCCGGGAAATTTTGAAAATAGGACCTCAAAATCACTTAGAAATAGACTGTTTTCTTGATAACTCTGATAAGTTCCTCCAGTATAAATAAGTATAAACCTTCTTTTCCATAAGCTTGACATTTTAACAGCCTTCTTCACTAAAAAAAACAAACTCTAGCAAATTATTGGGGGGGGCTGAAGCCCCCCANCGAAACTTCAAAACTAATCATTTCTGCCAAAGAAACATATCTCTCAAGCCTTGGTCAAAAGCTCTCAGATTCAAATCAAGGGAAGAAATCCTATTGGTCTATCTTGAACAGACTGATAAATAAGAAGAGTGCCGTTAACATTCCACCTCTGCTTGAAAATGGATTATTCGTAACTAATATCCATAGCAAAGCAACTATATTAAATGACTATTTTGTAGAACAATGCTCTGCAGTTGCAACTGGCAGCACATTGCCAAATTTTCGGCCGCAGCGCACCTGTTCTCTAGCAGAAATACCCATAGATAAAGAGAAAATATTGCTGTTAATTCGCTCCTTGGATAGCAATAAAGCTCATGGGTGCGATGATCTCTCTATTGCCATGTTAAAAATCTGCGATGACTGTCTTGTCGAGCCATTGTCTTTGATTTTTAAAGAATGCCTCGAAACTGGGGTCTACCCTTCCAGCTGGAAAAGAGCAAATATCATCCCGGTCCACAAAAAGGGTAGCAGGCAAAATAAAAAGAATTATCGCCCCATATCACTCTTGCCTATCTGTGGAAAGATTTTGGAAAAAGTGATCTTTGACGAAATCTATCAATATTTATGTACTAATCAAATGTTAACACCTCATCAATCTGGCTTTCGTCCTGGGGATTCTACCATCAACCAACTTTTACTGATTACGCATAAAATTTATGTTGCATTTGAAGAGGTTCCTAGCAAAGAAACTCGAGCTGTATTCCTTGATCTGTCAAAAGCATTTGACAGAGTTTGGCATGATGGGTTGCTTTACAAACTTGAAATGTGCGGAATATCTGGAAAGCTTCTTGTTCTTTTGCGCAGCTTTTTGTCAAATCGTAGCCAGCGTGTCTTGCTAAATGGCAAAAACTCTGAATGGAAGATGGTTTCTTCAGGTGTTCCACAAGGTTCAGTTCTGGGTCCTCTCTTTTTTCTTGTTTATATAAACGATCTTATTGAAAATGTCCACAGTGATATCAAATTGTTTGCAGACGACACATCGCTTTTTTCTGTTGTGAAAGGCGAAGGAGAAACAGCTGAGGATCTAAATAGGGATTTGGAGAGAGTTAGACTATGGGCAT
Source organism: Aurelia aurita (assembly GCA_004194415.1). Taxonomy (NCBI): domain Eukaryota; kingdom Metazoa; phylum Cnidaria; class Scyphozoa; order Semaeostomeae; family Ulmaridae; genus Aurelia; species Aurelia aurita. The sequence goes on along the minus strand of REGM01000027.1, from coordinate 882,356 downwards.
GGCAATGGAAAATGCAATTCAATACAGATAAAACTGAAGAGGTTATTTTTTCAACAAAAAGAAATAAACCATATCATCCTGTACTAATGTTGGGAAATGATGAAGTGTCAAGGATGAACGAACATAAGCATCTCGGTATTATTCTTGACGACAAACTAAATTTCCAAAGCCATATCAAGGAAGCTATTGCTAAGGCTCGGAAAGGTATTGGTATCATTAAATACTTATCCAGGTACGTCAATAGGGAAGTACTCGATCAAGTTTATAAGCTTCACGTCAGACCTCACCTTGACTATGGTGACATTTTGTATCATAAGTATGATCCTGAAATGAGGCAAAGCTTCACTAAAAAGCTAGAGCAAGTGCAATACTCTGCTGCGCTAGCGGTATCAGGAGCGTGGAAAGGTACAAGTGGGCAAAGGATTCTCAAAGAACTTGGTTGGGAAAATCTTTACCAAAGAAGATGGTATCGACGGCTGTGTCATTTTTTCAACCTGCGTAAAAGTATGTCCCCGGCTTACTTGTTTAATGAAATCCCTTCAGAGCGAGAAGTGCCATATAGCTTAAGGTCAAGTCGCTCATACGCGCAGCCTGTAAGCAGAACAGTTCGTTTTTCCAATGCATACTTCCAAAGTACTCCCTTTGAATGGAACCTGCTAGATGAAGATACCAGAAATTCTGTTTCGATTGGGGAATTCAAAAGCAAATTGCTTGTTAAAATACGTCCTCCGTGTAGATCTGTTTACAATGTGCATAATGTTACAGGTATAAGAAATTTAACAAGACTTAGAGTTGGATTTAGTCCCCTAAATGAGCATCGATTTAGGCATAACTTTGATTGTTTAAGTCCCTTGTGTATGTGCGGTGTTGGGAATGAGGATAATGAACATTACCTCCTGCACTGCCCTCTTTTTGAAAATGCTCGTAGAGATCTCTTTGGTCAGCTTGGAGACATCCCGCTATTGGACGTTTCAGTTTTGGATAATGAGGTACTTGGTAACCTCTTGTTGTTTGGCGATGAGAAATTAAACATTTTCTCAAACAGAATGATTTTGGAAGCTACAATTTCGTTCATCGAAAAAACTAAGCGGCTCCATTAAAATTCTCAGCATGCTAATATTCACCCTGTGTAGCATTCTTTTTTTCGGCTTTTGTCTGTCACCTTTATCTGTGTTGTATTGTTGCTGTGTTGTTATTTTTATTTTTCGTTTTCATTTGTTTTTGTTTATGAAATTTACAGTTGAATTGTAAATGTCATCCATTGTAAGTGTCATCCATGGTGGCACATGTAAATAGTATTTCTTTTTATTTAGAATTAGGTTTTGTTGTTATAGAAAAAAAAAAAGCAATGCATGTATTGTGTTAGAGTACAAAAGGAAAAACTAGTGTTACTTATGTTGTATCCCTTGGGGACTAGTCATTTGAATTGTCATTGTTAGCAAGCAGAAAATTCTTTTACAAGCGATGCTTTTCACCAAAATGGCTATATCACAAAATCGCATATAAATAAGAAAAGAAATGACCGATTTTAGCAAACTGAATTTTTATAACTAATTCAACCTTTCTTCTGCAGTATAAAACTTCAACAGTCCCTATTTGACTTGTTTTTCACCAAAGTATGGCTTGCTGAACGCCCCACGTTTTTTCTGATTCGATAGATCAATTGATTTTGATTTAATCTTCTTATGTACTGGCTAAGGCCCCGATCCATTACTCCGCTTTCGTAAGAAAACGGAACAGAATATATCCGTCTGGGGTTTGTGTTTCCATTTAAAACGCTCGAAAACGGAGACATTTGGAAAAGCTGTTCATAGTGGGGTGATTTGAAAACGGAGACATTTGAAAACACATCGTTTTTAATGGAAACACCGAAAACGGAATACGTTATTCAAAAACTCTCATTCAAATCGACATTCAAAGTCATTCAAATCGACAAAATCCTCGGTTTCAAAACGAGTCCGAAGAAAGGAAATGAAAATGAATGAAAACGAATGAAAACGGAGTAATCGAAACACCCCCCTTTGCGCGCCAGGCCCTCTTGGCGAAAACAGAGTAATGGAAACGGTTCGAGATCATCTGGACTTGCTACAAGTCCCCCGCACGGAAAAAACCGGAGAAGAGGGAAAAAATCTAGAGAGAGTTTCCTTTTGCTTTTTTCCCCTTCTCTGGTTTTTTCTGCGAGAGAGACTTGTAGCAAGTCCAAGATCATCCGAAAACGGATTGATTTGAAAACAGAGACATTTAAAAGCGGAGTAATGGAAACATGGCCTAACTGCAATGAAAAACAGCGAAGTTTAAAATGGATGAGCTGAGCTAAATGGCGCTGGTCCATAGATAGGACAGAAAAAACCTAAACACGCTCACAACACGCTATTGTTTTCTTTGGATTTGCTTTCTTGGCTTTTTGTTTTCCTCATTTCGCCACCCACTGGATTATCAAATACAATCGGCCATTTATAAATCTATGATATCTTATTTTTTAACTCAGGTTATTCACTTTGATATCTGGTATAATGTCATCTTGTTTCGTTCCATATTGCACATAATTGCATCAAGCCCTGGTCAAACGGTGCCAAAATTTCACTGAGCATCGTCCAACATTGATATTCAGTGAAGTGTTGACACCATTTGACCACCTTGTTCATGCTTTGAGTTGCATTTTCTTACCTTGCATTGCGTTGTGTTGCGTTGTGTTGTGTTGCGTTGCGTTGCGTTGATTATTTGTTGTATTGCATTGAATTGAACTATTATGGTATCATTTGATTGTATCATATTCCATTGAATGCTGTGACTTGATGCTCAGATTACGCAGGCTACATTCTTACTGACTTTGTGAAATTGAGTTTTCTTATGCTCGAGTTTATAAATCTTAAGAAGTCTGACATGAAATTGTTATTGTTACTATTCGCTCAGGACAAAATTGTTACTGCAATGGCACTTTAGATCCTTCCCCTATTTAAAATTGTTTGACGATTATGTCAGTTGTTCTTTCCTTTGATGCGAGGTTGTTTCCCTTGATACGAGGCTTTCTCCCTGGATGGCCTCGTAATGAACCAAAGAACGGGATCCCTACAGCACCCTACAGGATTAACCTTACTTCAGTTTCCAATGGTAACAGTACCACAACTAATAACAGAAGCCACTCAATTACTTTTCCACAGAGGGGATTTTATGAATCCGTTAAACAATGGGGCAAATTACGTAAGAAAGAGCTGGATTAAATTGTCTAGTAGACTCTCAAGAGACAATCATAACACGTTTGAAGTTAATCTATGTGTAAACCGAAATTTTCTTTTCTTACCAGATGACTTCATAAAGAACTGAACAACACAAAGAAAACTACCTGCAAAGTCCACCTCTGCTTTTAAAGTAAAAAGGTAATGTTGTTATATTTTCATCTATTTGATTTTAATTACTTCTTTTCGCAAGTGGGCGCTTATTTGTGTCAGTGGTTGCATGGCCCATTTGATGGTGCAAACAGAACGAGAAATATTGGATCTTATGGATCGAAGCGAGAATATTTGCAAGTGTAGAACAAAATTTGAACCTTAAACCCGATACATCATTCAGTTCAAACTCCTCAAATCACTCCTCCCCTCGAGACAACGTGCTCTACGCTTCAACATCCAGTTTCCTATATACCGAAAATTTTGCAGTTCTCTTCCTCCCTTCCGACCTTCCGACTTCGAAGTGTTGAGGTTGAGTTCTAAACTCAAGATTTTATTAGAATCAATCGAGCAAATGTTAGCTTGTAGAAATCAAAGCATTGTTTGCAGTTAGAGTAGAAGGTGAAGGTGAAGTTCGTTTTTTAGCGCCAAGCGCTGGGATCGCAGAAGTAGAGAAGACCTAATCGAGTCCGTGACCCCTTCTCGTGACGCTCAAATGGTGGAGCTCTACCTGGGATCGAACCCTGTCCGCCCGACTGTTCTGGCTGCAAAGTCAGAGGATTACACCACTGCGCCACAACAACGCCACAACACCAAAGTAGAAGACTTTTGATTCCCTAGTACTGAGTCGGTCAGAAGGAATTGCTGGTATTGTTTATTTGTTTATAAGAAACTAAGAAATTGGCCCAGTTGAAAGTTTCTTAAAATTGTCAGATTTTTGAGTACTGAAAGTTTATCAACAGTTCCTTAGCAGTGTCGTCAAAGTTTCGTTGTTATTTATGGTTGGGCATTTCCAGCGCCTTCGTGAAAATTTCATAGCCAATTTTATGAATCCATGCCTCTGTCTGGAAATTAATCAAGTAATACCAAAGTACAGCTAACAAACAAGCGGAAGTATAGTTCCGATTCCTAGAAATAAAAAGTTTCTTAATTAATCTTTTTCTGGTACTCGAGTTTCTTAATTTTTGATGAACTGAAAATTGAGTTCCTTATAAAATAAAAAGCTTTTAAATAAGCACTTCATTCTACTAAAGGGCATACACGTTTTTTCTTTTATAAGAAACTTGGATCAGCCCATAGTACTAAAAATTTCTTAATTTTACAAGAAAATTTCAGCTTGTTAGTACTAAAAGTTTCTTAATTTTTGTTTCTTATTTTTTGGATGCACGAATTAAGATGTAGTTTCTACCACTGCCAAGTATTTGTTTCTTAACATACAGCACAATCTTTAGCAAGAGAAAGGGTTGCATTTGGCTCAAAACATAAAATTATAATGAATATTACTCAAGAATTAAGTTTGAGCGAGGATTTTGCCATGACTTTTTTAAATTTAGCTTTCAAAAGTTTCTTAGCGCTTCTTAAACATAGTACTAGAGTTTCTTAAATTTTCAGCCATCCCAATAATAGTTTCTTATAAACCAGTTTCTTATATAAAAAACATGTACCACCACCCTTTAGAAATCTCGTACACTTTCGGCAATACTATTTTTTTTTAGAAACATCCTTGAAATTGTAGAATTAAAATTGTTGCCAAAGAATTTTGATAGCATAGAAAACAAGAATAGTTCCTTTTTAAATTTCTGGCAGTAAAGCTTTGATCAAAGGACATTGTGTATTACCATAAATCAAGTTTATTATTGCTTTTCGACGATAAAACTGAGCAAGACTGCGTCATTTAGGCCTATTTTTTCTATCTTTTCAAAGTAGTACATGCTATAGGGTCACCCAGTATGCACTCTGGAAACTTGTTCCAGTTTCATGTTACGGTGTGCTTTATTTCGCTTGAACTTTAGAGCTTTTAATTTCAAATGCAATTTACACATTTAGCGGGACCCTGTGGGCCAGAATTTGTTAAAAACAACTGTAATAATTTACTATGCTGTAACAGAGCACAAAAGTACCAACCTCGATTCCAGGGCTATCAGTGTCTTTAGCCTCCCTTCAGCGCACACGATAAAAGCCACGGAGCCTGGTAGGCACCAGGGTAACAACTAACAACTGGCCGCCCATTGTTACCCTGGGTTCGAGGTTGCAAAAGTACGTACAACTTTTGCCTAAATCAATGACCACCGAAATACCACATCGCTGTTTCTAACCAACCGCCAGAAACATTATTAGAAAGTAAAGCTGTAAAAGTTATGAAACCGGGGAACGAAAGGGACCCGGCGTTCTTAGACTTATTAAAGTGAGTCTCGAGTCTCAGCTCTCGTTAGCATGAGATCGAGGCTCTCATCAAATAGAGACACTCAGCATGCAAATCAATAGCGATAACGGCTAAGATTGTAAGGAGTCTGGCTTTTTTCCTGGCGGTATAAAACTGCTTTAATAAAACTTCTTTCAAGGGTCGAAAATGTTTCAAAATAAGTTTTGTTACTACGATAACGACAATGTTACCACAAAGATTCTGGAACCGTTAAGGCTATAGAAATTTAACTTTTTGGTTTGCTATCGGCACTTTCTAGGTTGCGGTGACCTTATCCCATTCCCAGCATAATAAAATGGTTGTGATGTTATTCCTAGGGCACTTTGGCCTGGCTTGCCTGTTGCTCGGAGTAATAGACGGTAAAGACCAGTTGTTGACTGACTCTTTACATCGGTCGTTGAGGTACAAAGCAGGGAGGAGTTGTTGGACTAAGATATGACAGCGTTGTAGTTAAATTAAAGTTTCCACTAACGGAACAAAGTGGCATCGTTTCTTGCAATTTCACACTGGTAGTTCTAGATCTAAGACTCCAAAAAGGCGCAAAATAAATACATTACTACAAAATTAGTTGAAAATCTGAGCGCCTAATGAATATTCAGATAGAAATGGGGTTTCTTGGCTCTGAAATTGGCCTTCTCCTAAGGTTTTGAAAGAGATGATTTTTAAAACCGTACCTAGATTTGGGCATTAGATTTGGACAAGGTGACTTGAGACCTACGATGGATAGCACCTACAATTGGGATCATTTTCCAAAGAAATCGCAAGGGGGAGCGACATCCAGAAAAGTTACAAAAAAAGCTGTTACTAAAACTAAGGTTGGTTCGGATGTCGAGCCAGAGTAGCGCCGAGCCAAGCAAATTTCATTTAGCACGACAATGGCTCGACGTGTCTGAACCAGGCCTAAGGGTCCTAAAAATTAGGATCAAGTACACATTTATTCCCCGTTTAATCAGGTTCTGATTAGCCTACATGCAGACTCTTGGCTACCCTGGGTACCAGAGCCAAAAACCTAGAAAATGAAAAAATAAAAATCAAAGAGAAATTTTGTTTGTATCTTTTGTGGCTCTGGTATCCAGGGTAACTCTGGGGGGGGGAGGAAAACAGAAAGAAGTCCCTTGTCCTTCCTCCCCAGAGTCTATGGACGCAGGCTAGTTTCAGTTGATTCATGTTGCTCCATTTACGCAATTATGGAATATGATGATTAGGAGATTATCTCATTTTTCAAACTTTGAGCTCAATCGTATTTTGGGTCAGAATGCGGCATCAAATCGTTTAACACTTTGGGATAAAATTCCGGAAGCTGGTGCACATAAAAAATTTGTATATAATAGAATTACGACCAAAAGCAATTCAAAGATAGAGCATCAAATTGAGGGTCTTTTCTAACTTACAATATGGACGACGAATGGTGAGTTGACAATCTTTAGTTCGCAAATCTCGAAAGTTTGGTACTAAGCAGCCACAGGAAACATCAGCTTGATACATTGGTTAAATAGGACCTGCAGTGCTAGCTTTAAATTACGGAGCATGCTTTAGAAGGGCTGTTATTACACTACCTTAAATCGAGTGCATAGATTTGGATCTGTAAGAACAACTAATGAACGTCTTTAGTGCCTTTTCGGATCTTAAATGTTTACATTACATAAAGTACACGTATTCTTTTTATAAAAGCTAAGAAATTGGCCCAGTACTGAAAGTTTCTTAAAATAATCAGATTTTTAGTGCTGAAAATTTCTTGACAGTTTCTCAGAAGGTTCCGAAAATTTGTGTTGCTTTTTTATCGTTTGGTATCTCCAGTGCCTTCGTGAATATTTCATAGCCAATTTTATAAAACTATTCTTCTAAAAAATACGTGTATCGCGCTTGGCTTTTTTATAATGCGTTGCGTGCAAAAAATTATTGTCGAATATTGTTTTTAATATATTAAGACGTATTCTTATTAAGATTTGGCTTTGCCCCCTTCCACAGTGGGCNTTCATAGCCAATTTTATAAAACTATTCTTCTAAAAAATACGTGTATCGCGCTTGGCTTTTTTATAATGCGTTGCGTGCAAAAAATTATTGTCGAATATTGTTTTTAATATATTAAGACGTATTCTTATTAAGATTTGGCTTTGCCCCCTTCCACAGTGGGCCAGATTACGGACAAAACTCATTGAAGGCATAAAATGGTGCAGAATGCTGCAAAACGTCACAACTTAAACAGAAAACGTTCTAAGACAAAATTTTCTTTGCAACTTTGCCATGGTTCCAATGTTTCACATTTGACGATCTGAAAGCCAATTAAACACGACTCCTTGGAAGAACAGCACCTGTAATTAGCTTAGAAGTTTTTTTTGTATATGATATTAATTAATAGAACTGTATATTTTTGTATTATTAAATAGTAGCTGAAGGGATATTGTGTATAAATAAATGAAAATGAAAATGAAAAAATGGCGCAGAGTAACACAGTATAAAATACCATTTAAATCCCTTTTATTCCTCAAACTTTTAGGAAACACTTTGATTACCTTTTTTGCAATTTATATTTTCTGAGAACTTTTGTAGCAAGAAATTTGTCAGAAAATCTTCTAAATCCATATCTGAAACTGCCAAAGTCAATGCATCAAATGATATCAGATTAGTACCCATACTAGAAGAAAGCAGAATTGACTGTGAATGGATGGTCTGAAAATCATTCTTAAAACGACAGCTCTCAGCTCTGAAAGAGACTTGACAAATTGACATCGATTTGACACTTATTCAGCGGTGTTCTGTTACCTATGGACTTCAATTATGCCGTGAAAATAATTTTCCCTGGAAGGTCCACGGCACTTCTCGGTAGCCAAATGTAAATCAAAATGTTAGAGGATGTTTTTGCGCTTGTAAATATGCAAACAAGATATTTGGCGTTAGCAAGGAAGATTTTGAAAAAAGGCATTAAAACAAAGCATACAGATTGTAACAATATTTTACTAGAGTTCTTTGAACAAAATCAAAATTATGGAACAGCAGTCTGTGTGCAATTGACATGCAATCAACTACACTTGAACCATTGTCTGTGAACTTTATGAAGAGCCAATTAAAATTTTTTTGCAGGCAAATTGGTGCCTGACCGCAGTAGATAAAATTGGAATTGAAATATAGTAAACTGCTTACAGTTACTCAATAACATCTAACATGCTGCGATATGAAATTGATTTATTGATAAATAGCAATTTTTTGATAACTTTGAATGTGATTTCCTTACTCTATGAAACATATTGTATCAAATTCCATTCATAAAACACTAAAACATGAATCCAATTTTTTTCATTTTATGACTTTTGTCTACCCTCTGGCCCACTGTGGGGCGTACGCAGCCCTTGAGAAGTGGGGGGAGGGTTACGCAGCCCCCGGGAAAGTTTTTCGCGACCACGCCCTCTAGACTCTCGGAAAAGGGGGCAACATCAAGCGTGCCAAGAAATTTCTCCCATCAGGTGATCTGCAGAAAATGTATAGGGGAATTGCTGAGCCACATTTTAGTTATTGCTGCTCGGTTTGGGGTTGTTGTAGTGAGACCAAACTTAATTCTCTCCAAAAGATCCAGAATAGAGCTGCTAGAATAACTACAATTAGTCCATATGATGCTTCTGCTGTCCCTCTGCTCCGGAATCTTGGCTGGCCGTCAATTAGAGATCTCATCAGAAAAGAAACAGCGTCGCTGACCTATAAATCATTAAATTCACTTGCTCCTCAATATTTGGGAGAGCTGTTTACGAAATGCTCTGAGGGAAGTGATCGCAATCTTCGCCCTACCGAAACAAATTTGCAGATACCCTTGTTAAAGGGGCCTGTGCAAGATAGATCCTTTGCGGGCGTGCATTCAATTAGCAGTAATTTTGCTAGTATTTTAAACGCCTACTATAAAGAAATTAATAATAATAATAATAATAATAATGCAATCAAAACAAAAACAAATGCTGGCAAGGGCTTCATGTATGCAACTTCTAAGGTCCTGAATTGTGTCGCCTATGCTATGGGATCTTATAAGTACATTTCAGGACCTTAGAAGTTGAATACATGAAGCACTTCCCAAAGTCGTTGTGCGTGAACGATCTTTTATCGCACGTGTCCTCTGAAAAGTACACCACATGTCGAGCTTCTCACCGCTTCGGTCTTCCCAGCTTACTGCCTGTCCCTGACATGATGCTTTTTCAAACAAAAGCTGGTAACATCAGACAAGCTGCTAGGCGGCAGCCATCTTACTTTCTGATAATCAGAAAGTCAACTTCGGCGCGCAAAGGATCTATCTTGCACAGGCCCCTTTAAGAACATCTACAGGTCAAAAAGCTTTTTCTTATCGTGGAGCAAAATTATGGAATGAATTAAGTAGGGAAACCAAATTGGCACCATCCCTGGCTACCCTTTAAAAAATCAATTTGAGAGGTACATTTTATTTTCCATTTACTTTTATTATGCTCGATTCCAACAGTATATTGTNTTATATTTGATGCTAATAGTTAAGCCTCTAAAATTTCTTCTTAATAACTAGGCAGCGTTGTTTTGCAATTTTTGTTTCGTAGAAATTCTTATCAATCTTTTCTGACTGGTGACTCCCAAGATTTTGACAGCCTCATTCCTCCACAGTGTTAACAGGCAATTAAAGGGCGTTCCCTATCGGTAAGAGGGCGCTTCCTAGCAGTAGAAAGGGCGTGGCCCCGCAAATTTTTCCGGGGGCTCCGCCCCCGGACCCCCAATTCTATATTCGTCCCCCCCATTCCTTGGCGGCTGGCGCCGCCACTGGATTGTATCATATTCCATTGAATGCTGTGACTTGATGCTCAGATTACGCAGGCTACATTCTTACTGACTTTGTGAAATTGAGTTTTCTTATGCTCGAGTTTATAAATCTTTAGAAGTCTGACATGAAATTGTTATTGTTACTATTCGCTCAGGACAAAATTGTTACTGCAATGGAACTTTAGATCCTTCCCCTATTTAAAATTGTTTGATGATTATGTCAGTTGTTCTTTCCTTTGATGCGAGGTTGTTTCCCTTGATACGAGGCTTTCTCCCTGGATGGCCTCGTAATTAAATGAACCAAAGAACACAGGGTTAACCTGACTTCAGTTTCCAATGGTAACAGTACCACAACTAATAACAGAAGCCACTCAATTACTTTTCCACAGAGGGGATTTTATGAATCCGTTAAACAATGGGGCAAATTACGTAAGAAAGAGCTGGATTAAATTGTCTAGTAGACTCTCAAGAGACAATCATAACACGTTTGAAGTTAATCTATGTGTAAACCGAGATTTTCTTTTCTTACCAGATGACTTCATAAAGAACTGAACAACACAAAGAAAACTACCTGCAAAGTCCACCTCTGCTTTTAAAGTAAAAAGGTAATGTTATTACATTTTCATCTATTTGATTTTAATTACTTCTTTTCGTAAGTGGGCGCTTATTTGTGTCAGTGGTTGTATGGCCCACTTTATGGTGCAAACAGAACGAGAAATATTGGATCTTATGGATCGAATCGAGAATATTTGCAAGTATAGAAATTTTTTGAACCTTAAATAAACCCGATATATCATTCGTTACCTCCCCTCGATACAACGTACTCTATGCTTCAACATTCAGTTTCCTATATACCGAAAATCTTGCAGTTCTCTTTCTCCCTTCCGACTTCGAAGTGTTGAGGTTGAGTTTGAGTTTTAAACTCAAGATTTTATTAGAATCAATCGAGCAAATGTTAGCTTGTAGAAATCAAAACAGTACTAGTGTTTGCAGTTAGACAGGGGCGGGCAAGTCGAACAAGTACTGTAAAATTTTTGACACCGTGTTTGTCCAAAGGTATTGTGAAAAAGACCGTTTGTTTTATCACAGATACGTTGCTGCCCAAAACAACCAGTTTTGGGACAAATGTGAAATTTTACAAATCTGATCTTCTGTCCTACCAAAATGCATTTTCCTGCTGTCGTACCTGACCAAAATTCTAAAGTTTAGCCTTTACTGGTTCTACCTTTGTCCGGCAAATTTATATGAAAAGACCAAAAATTCAAATTTTTATCATAAGCGGTTCTACCTTTGTCCAGCAAAGTAAGATAAAAAGTATCACAAAATCAAATTTCAGCAAACTGTTCTACTTTTACCACAACCTGCTTTCGGATGTCTGATTAATGTTGTTGACTAAAACCTAAAACTACCGGTTTTTGGGACAAACATTGTCACTGATTACTTAATTCAAATTTTCTGCCAAATTGAAGAAAAATGACAAAGGAAATTTATCACAAAAAGACCGGTTTTTGGGACAAAGGTGATGCAACAAATTTTAGCAAACTACCGGTTTTCGGACAGAGGTAGGACATCGTCCCCAGTGTGACATGCACGCCCCAGGGGAGGGCAAGTACTGTGTTACTTTTGACCCAATGTTTGTCCAAAGGTATTGTGAAAAAAGACCGGTTTGTTTTATCACAGAGTACGATGTTGCTGCCCAAAACAACCAGTTTTGGGACAAAGGTGAAATTAGACAAATCTGATCTTTGGTTCCACCAAAATGCATTCCACTGCTGTCGTACCTGACCAAAATTCGAAAGTTTAGCCTTCGCTGGTTCTACCTTTGTCCAGCAAAGTAACACAAAAAAGGCCACAAAATCAAATTTATGCAAGGCGGTTCTACCTTTGTCCGGCAAATTTAGGCCAAAAGGACTGTCAGCTTTGGGACACTTCTGCTTCAACAGATATAACTACAACCTGTTTTCGGATGTCTGGTTAGGCTTTTTGACGAAAACTACCGGTTTTGGGGACAAACATCGTCACTGATTACTTAATTCAAACTTTTCTGCCAAAATTAAAGAAAATTATAAAGGAAATTTATCATTAAAAAAGACCGTTTTTTGGGACAAAGGTGGTGCAATTTTTTTTTTAGCAAACTACCGGTTTTCAGACAGAGGTAGGACATTCTCCCCAGTATGACATGCCCGCCCTTGGTTTACATAAAGTACACGTATTCTTTTTATAAAAACTAAGAAATTGGCCCAATACTGAAAGTTTCTTAAAATAATCAGATTTTTAGTGCTGAAAATTTCTTGACAGTTTCTCAGAAGGTTCCGAAAATTTGTGTTGCTTTTTTATCGTTTGGTATCTCCAGAGCCTTCGTGAATATTTCATAGCCAATTTTATTAAATTATTCTTCTAAAAAATACGTGTATCGCGCTTGGCTTTTTTATAATGCGTTGCGTGCAAAAAATTATTGTCGAATATTGTTTTTAATATATTAAGACGTATTCTTATTAAGATTTGGCTTTGCCCCCTGCCACAGTGGGCCAGATTACGGACAAAACTCATTGAAGGCATAAAATGGTGCAGAATGCTGCAAAACGTCACAACTTAAACAGAAAACGTTCTAAGACAAAATTTTCTTTGCAACTTTGCCATGGTTCCAATGCTTCACATTTGACGATCTGAAAGCCAATTAAACACGACTCCTTGGAAGAACAGCACCTGTAATTAGCTTAGAAGTTTTTTTTTGTATATGATATTAATTAATAGAACTGTATATTTTTGTATTATTAAATAGTAGCTGAAGGGATATTGTGTATAAATAAATGAAAATGAAAATGAAAAAATGGTGCAGAGTAACACAGTATAAAATACCATTTAAATCCCTTTTATTCCTCAAACTTTTAGGAAACACTTTGATTACCTTTTTTGCAATTTATATTTTCTGAGAACTTTTGTAGCAAGAAATTTTTAGCATGAGTGTCAGAAAATCTTCTAAATCCATATCTGAAACTGCCAAAGTCAATGCATCAAATGATATCAGATTAGTACCCATACTAGAAGAAAGCAGAATTGCGGGGATGGCTCAATGGTAGCGCGCTTGACTACCAACCTGAGGGTTGGTGGTTCGAGTCCCCGCCCTGTCGAGCCTGCTACGTAGAGTGAGGAGAGTCACCAACTCTCTGTAATTTCAGGCTAAAGGAATCGCGAGGTGTGGTCACATCGAGAGGAATGACCAGGACATTGCTCAATAAGCTTAGCTTCTCAGTGTCCTAAAACTACCTTCGGATGCTAGGTAGCAATATAGAAAAAAAAAAA